>CM040406.1:83067334-83300701 GCA_022702515.1 Ilyophis sp. 1 JC-2022
CTCGTAGTTTTGAAGTGCACGTTTGTCTGTTGAGTGTTGTCTTACTGCATGGTAAACACACACATTTGAACTCATCACCTGTATCTAATGCACTTTTGATATTTTTTTGCTTTCAACTATGCGGTTCTGGCATGACCCAACACGTTCTAGTAAGGTTTTGGCATGATATAGTAGGTACTTTACCTGTTGGTGTTACGGGCTTTTCCCCGCTTAATAGCTGTGATTCAAAAGTGTGCAAAGGTAGCCTGTGCTCTCCAAAAAAAGCCCAAGAATATTCTGCACTACTTTGTGTGTGTAGCTTGACTGTGCTGTACTTTTCTGTGACTGGTTTGATCCATTATAACCCCTCTCCTCATACTCATACTCACCCACACCTTACATTTGGTAAAACACAAAAAAAGCTTAGTTACATAAATATTTTACACCATTCATTAAAAAATTACATGGTAAAGTATGTCCATTGCTTAAAAACAATAATGATATTCCCGATTATGACAACAGTGGTGGCTTTAATGAGAATGACAAGGACACAAAATGACCAGGTCTTTCTTTCTGCATTAAGACTATTAAAGAGTTAAAAATCTTGGGCTCCAGTTTGTTCCATCTAGTACCAATCATTTATCCAGTCTGCCTGATCTCTACCTCTCTGTTGCTTTTAGCAGATGTAAGCATTGCAGCTAGATGTGATATTCTATTGAGTGTGGTTGCTCAGCCAGTCTTGTATTGTACCCTAATGTGTTTAATTCTGCAAATGCACACTGCCTCCCATTTAAGCATTTTTTTCTTTCAGCTCGCACATCATTTGATACTTCAAGTAGATTAAGCTCAAAGAATAACAAGCCAGCAGCAGGCCGGAGATCATTCAGCCGTGCTTCTTCAAATGGAAACGCAAGTCGTGAGCTCAGCAGCGAGGTAAAGGGTGTACGCTGGTAGAAAGAGAGACTGGGGAGACAAAGGCAGATTGCAGGGGACGTGATTACAGAACCAGCACCTCCACCGTTACCCATCTATCCCAACATCTGATATGTTCATAAAGACATAAATCATATAAAATGTCATAAATAATTCAGATTATGATCATATTTGGATTGATATAAATTACATGAAATCAACTGCCTGTAATGAAAGTGACATAATGCTGAGTTACCTACTCTACATATCTACCTACCGACTATCCAGACTACCTATTTAGAGTATCAACCTAGCGAGCAAATTAGATAATTGTAAGCCGGACGACGAACGCTGCGCTACATCAAGAATGTATTTAGCCGTGAAAACGATGTCAATGCAGTCAAAATGATGTAAATATTACCTCCACAAACCAGTCTCTATCACTGGTGTCCTGCGTGACGGGGATACGTAACGATCCATTATCTTGGGATATGCGAGTGCTGGCGCATTCACTTCTCTCGACTTTTCAGACTACACCATACAGGCTCTATTCATATTAGTTCTATAATAGTTATCAAGTCATATTCAGATTTGCGTATACATACTAGCTAGGTTAACCCTCCATTCTCAATTTCTCTCTCTCAAGCCCTTTCCCCATCACCAATTTTTGGTTACAAATGTGATCAGAATTGCGTGGGAAAGATAATTCATTTCATGGCTGTCACCGCAACCTTTTTACAAGGTAACATAAGGTTTGGAAACAGTGTATTGAAGTTGGTACTTACAACTTCAAATTGTTCAGATTCTTCACCATTTGAGATGACTTGAACATTCACATATTCACACTTTCACGGGGGAAAGAGTGAGAGAAAGAAACCAGAAATTCAGAAGCTACCAAAGCTTATTTATATCATACCATAGAGCAGCTATGATACGTTTAATACTAGCAGAGTCAATGGAAGTCTATCCACGTATAGATATATATATGTACAAATGGCTAGAAGATATGTCAATCTTTAGCATTTTCCTGTGTTTCTGTCACCTTGCGTTTTTGTCCTATAAGCCCATGCAAAATGCCTTACCAGAAATGGCTTTTAATTCAAAGAGCGCTTGGGTAGAAGAAGCCATCGAGGTGCAGTCATTTCAAGCAAGATGCAATAAAGACTGATATAATTAGACCTCCCAAGATGCACTGGGAACTGCGTTTTTTTCCCTTTTTTGAATTGCTGTTCGTACAAACTCTCTCATTGCAGTGTTGACTAGAGTTCAAGTCCAGTAAGTCCAGAGTCTACGGAGCGCGCTCCATTTCCGCAATCTGTAATCGCTCTCCCCTCCAACTTGCCGCAGTGCTATAGTACACTGCAGGTCCCGCCCAATCAGTAGTGTGCTAAAGTAGTGTGGTGTCCGTCAAAGTCAGTCGGTCTGCGGACGCCCCTCCCCTCCCACTCATTCAGTGTCCGTCAGGCTGTAAGGGGGCGGGGGGCCCAGGTTGTGTTCGGAGGAAGTCGGGGTCCCGGGGGGTCCGGGGGACGGGGACGGGGAGGTGGGCTGCTCCTCTGAATCAGAATTCTCCAGAGACAAGTCGTCCACCAGGGGGCGACGGGCAGAGCGCAGCGAGAGCGGGAGAGGGGCGCGTCTATCAGAAGAGAGAGGGAAACGGCCAATGGGAATGAACACAATGGAAGAGACAAACATTGGGAGGGAGAGAGAAAAGACATAATGAGCAAGAAATATATCACAATCATTTCTTCACATTATGGCCTCAGCTGAGAACTTCAAAAGCACACAAATATGAATCTAAATCCATTTAGATTTCTACAGTAACAGCAACAACTACGACTAGAAGCAACATAGACTAGAGTCTTTTATCACTACTCAAAGCAACTGCAGTCCATGTTGCTTCTTGGATTCATTCTATTCATATTTGATATTTGAAGAATAATATCTCTGAAAGAAACAGCGGATTAATTTTGAGTAAAGCGGGAAGTTTGAATGTGAAACTGCTACACGGTTGGAGTCATTTCCTGAGAGGAGTCCAGAAAACACAGCAATTCACACAGGTGTGAGTACAGGAGCCACAGAGACAGTGAAGACGGTGAACAGGGTGAAACGCGCAGTCCTACACACACACACACACACACATAGTTTAACACACAAACACACATGGACCTACTTTTCCGCTCTCCGTTCTGTAAGGCTGAATGGAGAAATGGGACAGACAGACGGACAATGAGTCCTGATCAGACACACGCACATACACATGGTGAGCAGTCCAGATGGAAGCACGTGTGTCACAAAGAAAGGCACAGAATCATGGAGACACACAGACACACACACACACACACACACACACACACACACACACACACACAGTAATGCTTCTTTTTAGATGAAGGGTGTGTGTGTACTTTATGTCCACAGCCGTGGTCAGCAGAATGAAAGGATTCCAACACAGTTGCATATTTCAGCATGCTCATTTATTATCAATATCGACCATAAGCCAGGACTTATGGCAACATGAAAATTTTTGCGTGACCTTCAAGAGCTGAGGTATAAATGAAGAGGCATGTAATGTTATGTCATCCATCAATGCTCTCTCAACTCTGACCGCACTACAGTAGTGTCAGTGACTACAGCAAGATGCTCATACATATACATAATGACTAGAGCCACCAGTTTCCACCATGTGACCTGCAGGAATTTAAACTATTATTTTAAATTTAAATGGTTATCCTCCAGAGGTCCCCATAGGCACTTCAACGGTACAGTCAAGTGACTAGTCATACATTTGAGTTTCTAACTGAGATGTTTATAAAAAAACAATTAGTTGATCCAATATGGGGAGAGTCAGAGGAAGGAAATTGAACATGGATGAAAGTTTAAATGCTATGAAAAGCATGTCTTTGAGCGAAAGAGGGAAGCAGTATCCGCCTTGTACACTGCGTACAAAGATTTAATTTATTTTGCACAACTTGCAATTTAACAATAAATTACGCAAAGATGATAACAATAGACCAACATTTAAAAACTAAGAAACATCAAAGAATAGACTGTTAAACAACTGAGCTTTCATTTGAACTTTGTACATGACATTCACCACTTATTTATTCATAGTTTTTATTTTAATATCAGCGTCAAACTATTCTCTTATTACTAGTATTATGAATTTTTATTGAACTTTTTTGTGCAGGTTAAATGCTATATAACTGCTCTCATTTGTAATGTGGGCATTTCCACTTCTTTTACCAAAAAAACTACCACGCCCCTGTACAACATTAAAAAATACTGCAGCATGTCTATGGCAGTAAGTAATCAAACTGAATTTAACACGTGAGCGGCACTTGTGAACGCCGACAATCATCATCTTCACTTAATGGTTAAAATTACTTTATTAACTTAGATCAGGGGTCCTCAATCTTATGCAGAAAGGGCCGGTGTGGGTGCAGGCTTTTGTTCCAACCAAGCAGTTACACACCTGATTCTACTAATCAAGCTCCTTAGCAAAGACTCTAGTGATTGATTAGTAGAATCAGGTGTGTAACTGCTTGGTTGGAACAAAAGCCTGCACCCACACCGGCCCTTTCTGGATAAGATTGAGGACCCCTGACTTAGATAATAGGTACACATTGGATATTTTGTTGACAAGTGGCTTAACAGAGGCTATTGTGACCTCTAGCTGTCGGAGGACTGCAGCACCATGTGAGAAAACTAAAAATGCCCCCAAAAATGACCAAGCCCACTAAAAAGAACATTCCCTAAAAAGGACTGTAACAACATGCACACATGAACACAAAACAGACAGACTCCCTAAGTGTCGGATAGGACCAATGTGGGCACCAGCAGTGATATTGGCGCCGCCCTCGTTAACGGAGAGGCAGCCCTGCAGGGTCAGCTCATGCCACACCTCTCCACCTCTCTCCCTGTGTGCGCTACCTGAGCTGGCTGCGCAGGGTGGTGATCTCCCTGTTCATGGTCTGGCTGCTGTCGCCCATCTCCTCCAGCTCCCGCTGAAGCTTGCGCCGCTGGGCGTTGGAGCGAGAGTTCTCCTCCTCCACCTCCTCCAGCTGCCGCTTCAGCTGCCGAAGGCGCCCCATAGACTTCTCCAGCTGCGGGGAGAGAGAGAGAGAAAGACAGAGAGAAGATGAAGAGAGAGAACACTTAATCCATCCTAGGATGGGTCTATGAGAAAACAAAAACCATGCAACTGAAGGATGATTGACTTGGGGTGTATCTTGTCATTTCCAGCTAAACCCTTGCTCTGTCGTTACCTGCCTTTTGAATACACAATGGTAAGTTTTGTATGCAAAAGTAACACCTGCAGTGTAAACCAACCATTCTTTTTCAGTGAGTAAGCCCTGGGAGTCGTTTATATAAATCCCCATTCTGGCACAGGCAGTAGTATTTACTGTGAACATGTGAGTGGCACTGGAGATTAATCCACTGAAAGCAGTTGGCAGGGCTAATTTACACAGAGGATGGATGAACTGAACAGGGACAGGGTTAATGGTTCAGTAATGGCAGCAGGCACTGGCCAAGGGGCGTGAGTGCAGTTCTCTCTCATTTAAAAGAATGGGTCCCTGAACTAAGAGATTAATGCTCTTTGGCTTCCGGCTGACCTGTACACAGAGCCAGGACTGGGATTAAGTTTTACAGAGAGAGAGAGAGAGAGAGCTGATTAGAGGTGATTTTTTAAATGTATCCCTCTGTACTGAGGTTGAAAATAGCACAGGATAAAGGAGGCGAGCAGGGACCAACGGCGCTCCACCCGACCTGCTCTCTGTACTGGTCGGCGTGCCTTCTCTCGTCCTCCGCCTGCATGACCACCTCCTTCAGCTTCTTCTCCGTCTTCCGCACCAACTTGTTAGCAATCGCTCGCTCCCTGAGGGACGGAGAAATGGGATTAATCAGGAACACTGGTGACACAAAGCCTTGGACTAGATCTCTAAGCCAGGCATCCGTTTAGTCTTGGTCTTCTTCCAAACCCTTTACCTCCATTTTCTTCTCCCCAGGTTGGAATGTTGTTCTTGTTCAGGTTGTTTCATGTTCATTAGACTAGTTTTGTTCTCGTTTGTGTGGCTTGGTTTAATGTTAGATAGGGTAGATGACAAATGTCTGCACTTCTTACACTGGCTGTCTCTCTTGGGACTACTTTCCCCCTCCAGGGAATTACTGCACTTTGACCCCTGAGTTTTGGACTTTGGTTTGCATTGTAAGTCACTCCGGGGAAGGGTGTCTGCTAAATTCTGTTACAAAAGGTAAAGTAAAGCGCTATTACTGTGCTTCTCTTTGTAATGTGCACTGCAGCTGAAGCATGTGCACTCACCTGCAAGCCCGTGGCTATCTTCCACACTAGAGGGCACACAGTGCTACGCGAGAGCTAGCGCTCAAAATGCTAAAATCTCACGGACAGAAACCTGCCTGGGGGAGACCGCTGTTGAGAGGAAGTAACCCTGTCTGATGTAAAGCCATCCTAGCGCTTGTGTGTAATGCTAATAGCTTAGCATGGGAACAGGCAAGGTCTCCAGCCTGTGCTCATGGTAAGCCCCTTTATTGACAGAGGCATTCTGGGAGCTATCAGAAGCTCTGGTTTCCATGGTAGCTCCACCCAGCAGCGCTCTGACCAGACCCCCCCGCCCCACTCACTGTCTCTCCTGCTCCAGCTGCTCCTCCATGGCTTCTATCTTGGCCTCCAGGGCGGCGACGCTGAGCCGATGTTTACCCCTCATGGCTCCCTCCAGCTCACCAAGCCGTGCCTTCAGCTCCTTGTTCTGCCGATCCAGGGCCTCCCGCGCCCCTTCACTCTTCTGGGCCAGGGTCCGCTCCCCGCCAAGCTGCACCGTCAGGGTGTCCACCTGCAGGCCGTCGGCAGAGGGGTTAACGCTACTGTTACTATTGCGGCACGCAGCGGCTAAGCTCGTGAAAATTAACTACTTATGGCATTCATTATCATCGGGCTCACGGATCCCTGATATAGCCTCTGTCATTGCTGTGGTAAAGGCTGCATGCTAAATCTTACTTATGCAGCTAAGCCAAGTTAAGCTGATCTTAAACTAAGCTTAGTTCAGTTCATCACATAGAAGTGATTCTTCACCATTTTTTAGCCAGTCTTTCCCTATATAAATTCCCATGTAAAAATCCCTGTCTTTGTCCGTGTCAGCCTCAGGATTGGTGGAAAGTCCAGTGTGATTCCACCCACTGCTGTACGCTCCAGTGACAGTGACTTTATGCGTGCTGGCAGTGAGGTTGCAGTGTAGGGCTCCAGTGACTGTGTGCGTGCTGGCAGTGAGGTTGCAGTGTAGGGCTCCAGTGACTGTGTGCGTGCTGGCAGTGAGGTTGCAGTGTAGGGCTCCAGTGACTGTGTGCGTGCTGGCAGTGAGGTTGCAGTGTAGGGCTCCAGTGACTGTGTGCGTGCTGGCAGTGAGGTTGCAGTGTAGGGCTCCAGTGACTGTGTGCGTGCTGGCAGTGAGGTTGCAGTGTAGGGCTCCAGTGACTGTGTGCGTGCTGGCAGTGAGGTTGCAGTGTAGGGCTCCAGTGACTGTGTGCATGCTGGCAGTGAGGTTGCAGTGTAGGGCTCCAGTGACTGTGTGCGTGCTGGCAGTGAGGTTGCAGTGTAGGGCTCCAGTTTACCTGCAGAACAGTCTTCCTCTGTCTCTCTGCCAGCAGCTCCGAGTTGCCCTGCTCCTCCTCCAGCTCCTCCTCCAGCTGGGTCACCCGCGCCTCCAGCCTCCTCTTCTCCTCACACAGCGCAGACCTGAGGGAGGGAGAGATGCAGAGGGATCAGCGCCACATGACAGCCTCCTCCTCCACCTCCTCCTCACGCAGTCACAAATAGCAGCACAAGATGACAGACACTGACACAGAATGACACATACAAGGGCATAGACAGACACACAGAGGCATAGAGAGAGGAGTGTAGAGAGAGGAGACAGAACGACAGAAGTAGGTACGGACAGACACACGGAAACACAGACAGACAGATGTGAAAGGGGTACAGACAGGAATGAACAGGCCAACGGAGACACACAGACAGGCAACAGACGTTACGCCAACACACAGGTGAGGGCAGATGGCTGCAGGTACAGACAAAGAAAGTCTGGAAACACAGCGTACGTACTTCCCAGTGGAGGAGTTGACCATGTTGTCGGCCACTTCGTCGCGCTCCTGCTGAGCCTGTCTCCTCAGCCTCTCTGAGACGGCCAGTTCCTGAGAGAGAAGCGGTTACACAGGAAGGTCAGTGTGGCCGGGGGGGGGGGGGGTAGGGGGTGGATTAAACGCAACATGGCGACTGACTGGCAGTACAGAACACTGAACCTCAAACCTCAGTAAACTGCAGCAGCTCTGCCTCCAGGGCCTGCAGACGCTTCTCGCTGTCTTTGAACTGGGCGACCACCTCGTCGCGAGCCAGTCTGGTCTCGTCCAGCTCCCGAAGAACCTCCTTCACCTGAGTCTGATGGACAAGTGCAGAATTGAAGCCCACAAAACATCCTAGTCAGGAACCTTTACCAAAATTAACTGGATGGGCTGGGTGGAGTTACCTGGAGACGCTTCAGCTGCCTAAAACCCTCCTCCCTGCCCCGATTGGCTGCTTCGACCTGGGCCTCTGCTTCTTGGAGCTCCGCCTCCAGCTGCTTCTTGACTGACAGGGCCTGAGCCCGCTGGCTCTTCTCCTCCTCCAGTAGGGCCTCCAGCTCCCGAACCTGCAACCACACAGGGGAGTGGAGAGGGGAGGGGCAGAGAGAGAGGGAATGAGAGAGGGGGTAATGAGAGTGAATGAGTGGAAAAAATAAATAGTAAGAGACAGGGAAAACACCAATGTAGAAAGATGATTGGAAAGAGACACAGAACACAGAAAGAGGAGAGAGAGAAAAAGGTTAATGCTGAAACACACAATAAGAAGTAAATAGGTGTGAAGGCCCAGAACGGGCATCTCCTCCCAGTGCCACCTCTGTACCTGTTTGTTGAGCGCTCTCCTCTTCTCCTCCCCTCTCTCCTCCTTGGCGCTAATCTCCCTCTCAAACTGTGCCCTGAGGGCCTGCAGTGTGACCTCCAGCCTCAGCCTGGAGTTCTCAGCTTCCCCCAGCTCATCCTCCAGCTCCTGGGTCTGCACCCGCAGGGACTGGGCCTCCGTCTCCAGGGCACGGCGCGAGCGCTCCAGCTCATGGACCTGTGGGGTGGGGGGTCAAATGGAGAGGGAGCCGTTAGAAAAATGAAAGAGTAGAAGAGCAGAGAGATTGGGAGTAACCGATGGGGGACAGTGAAAGAATGGGATAGAGAGGTTTACCAAGAGCAAGGGAGGGTTTAGCAGAAGAGTCAGGGTACTGTAAGTACACAGAGAATGTAGGAACACTCATTTGTGGACACGCATGCAGGAGCCTTACGTTCTTGCCCACGTCGTCCTGAGCATTGACCAGCTGCTCCATGTCGATGCGAAGCTGCTTGTTGATTCGCTCCAGCTCCTCCTTCTGATCGGTGGCCTCCTGCAGGGCGCGGGACAGGGACATGGCCCGCGTCTCCTTCTCACGGTTCTCCAACTCGGCGCGGTCCCGCTCGTCCGCCAGACGGGCGCTGACTGCCTTCTCATCCGCCAGAGACTGTGGCAGAGACAGAGACAGAGAGAGAGAGAGAGAGAGAGGAAGAGAGAGGGAGGGAGGGACAGAGACAGAGACAGAGAGAGAGAGAGAGGAAGAGAGGGAGGGAGAGAGAGAGACAGAGACAGAGAGAGAGGGAGGGAGGGACAGAGACAGAGAGAGAGAGAGAGGAAGAGAGGGAGGGAGAGAGAGAGAGAGAGAGAGAGAGGAAGAGAGAGGGAGGGAGGGACAGAGAGAGAGAGAGAGAGGAAGAGAGGGAGGGAGAGAGAGAGAGAGAGAGAGAGAGAGAGGGAGGGAGGGACAGAGACAGAGAGAGAGAGAGAGGAAGAGAGGGAGGGAGAGAGGGAGAGAGAGAGAGAGAGAGAGAGAGAGAGAGAGAGAGAGAGGGAGGGAGGGAGGGACACAGACAATGGGAGAGAGAGAGAGGGGCAGGGCAGGTAAGAGGTTAATAAAGCACAATTCTACAATATGGTGCCATGGAACAAACCACCAAAATCCCATCGTAATATTCACTTACAGACCAAGGTTTCCAGCTGTCCCATCAGTTCTGTATTTAGAGAAATTGTCTCTCACTTCTCTGTCCAGTCCTTCATCTCTCCATTTTATCTCCACTAGAGTGCGCTCACCTGTCCCCTTTCCCTTCACCTGCCCTGGGCCCCTCTATTCCCTCCCACTGTAACTCCTCCCCTAACACCTGGCTCTCTCTCTATCTCTATCTCTCTCTCTATCTCTATCTCTCTCTCTATGACTCTCCTCCTCACTCACCTGGTCAAACTTCTTCTGCCTCTTCTCCAGAGCGCTGCAGTTCTGCCTCTCGCGCTGCAGAGCGAGCGTCATGTCCTCGATCTCCTCCCTCAGCCGCTCCCTCTGTCGCTCCGCCCGCTCCTTCTCCTCCTCCTGCGTGCGCTCCCGCTGCGCCACCGTCTCCAGCTCCCTCTGCAGCTTCCTGCGGCACTCCTCCCCAACCTCCACCGCTGAGTTCACCTCCTCCGTCTGCCGCTTCACCTCCACCAGCTAGGAGGGCCAGGAGAGAGGGCGGGAGAGACAGGGTGGCAGAGAGGAGGGGGATAAAGGGAAGAAAGTGAAAGAGGAGAGAGAGAGAGGGATGAGAGAGGAGAGGGAGTGAGAGCAAAGAGAAGAGACAGAAAGATAATGGGAGAAAGAGAAGTGGGTGTGTTGGTATTAGACGGCTCTCCTCACTGACAGTAAACACAGTGGACAGTAAACACAGCATTGTGAGCGGCACAGAGACAGAGGGGGAGGAGTCAGGCCGCTCCGCATGACTCTACCTGCTGAGTGTGCGTCTGAATCTGTCTGTTCAGCTCCTTCACTCGCTCCTCTTCCTCCTCCAATCTCTCCATCAGTCCGGCCTTCTCTTCCTCCAGAGCTCGAACCCGAGACCCCAGGGCCAGCTTCTGTCTCGTCTCGTCCTGCAGAATCTCCTGAAGCGGTGAAAGAGAAGTGTGAGAAACGCAGAACACGCAATAACACTGACCATTCACTGTGCGTGTAACAGCACTGTAACCAATGTATTCTCTCTATCACTAAAATGTGTCGCCTCAAAAATGATAACAACTATGATAAAACAAAAGTTTACTCTATTATATTTTTAGCAATGGCAGTCTACACCTGTATTTAAAGGAAGGGGCGATACCCCAGACAGCAGTCACTCATACGTTATTAACACACAACACCTGGGCATTACCTGGGCATCATGCAGTTGGCCCTCCAGGCTGCTGACTTCTTTAGTGAGTCGAAGGGATTTGGAGTCCACAGAGGTAAGAGAACCAGAGATCGATTCAATCTCCGACTGAGGGCGGGAAAAGGAAAGAAGAGCAGAGAAAGATGATGAAACAGAGAATACCTGCACGACAGAAGCGCAGTTACAACACTGTCCCAACAAAACACACTTTTTTGGCTGAGATATTGTAGTATTTACATACCATTACAGCAAAATATCATTTTAATATCAGAAAACCAAACAACAATATGAACAATTATCTCACGCCCTTACTATCCTTCCCTCTTTTTCCTGCCCTCCCTTCCTCACTTACCTGCAGCTTGTGCACTTTCTCCTCCCTGTCTTCCCGCTCTCTCTCGGCCTGCACCAGACGGGCGTTGAGCTCCTGCAGCTGCCCCTCCGCCCTCTTCCTGCTCCTCTCGCTGTCCATCTTCCCCCCCTGCAGCGTCTTGAGCTCCGCAGATAGGCTGCTTCTCTCCTCCTCCAGGACGGCCTTGGCCTTCTCCAGGGACTGACGTGACTGGTGTTGAGGGGGTACATCAGAGGTGAAGCTCCACACTAAAACCGCACTGGCATTTTAAAGGACCGGGTGACAGGGACACTGAGTGTTGATGACAGGCACACCAACGGTGATTGAGTGACACCACTTGACACAGTTAGATAGCCTGGGGCAGTCTGGGTAGCCATTCAAATTCTGCTACATACTGACAGTCAGAAGAGTCAAAATCTAAATGTTAGAACTTAGTCAGAACATCTATGCTATGAATCCACATTGATATAAGAATGAACAATCCAAACAGCATTCCCTCCTCTGGCCACCCCTCCCTCTCTCTCTCTCTCTCCCTCCCTCCCACCCTCCCCCTCTCTCTCTCTCACTCTCTTGCTGTTGTCCAGCTGCTCCTGCAGGGAGTCGATGGCGGCGCAGTGGCGCACGCGGAGCTCGGAGAGCTGGGTCTCGTGACGGCGCGTCTCCTCCTCCACACAGCGCTGGAGATCCCCCAGCTCCGCCTCTCTACGGGACCTGTAGGAGGGACGCAGCATGGACATGTGATAGCATACAGGCAACACTGACGCAGAATAAGCACATCACATGGCACAGGCACATCCATTAGCAACACCACATAATTCAGCACAGACAGACCGGCGTGGAGCAGTACAAAAACAAAAACACTGCAGTACAGACACACAGTGCAGTACAGAGAGACACACACACACACACACACACGCACACAGTGCAGTACAGACACACACATAGTACAGACACACACACAGTACAAACACACACACAAAGTACTGTACAGAGAGAGACACACACACACACACACACATACACACACAGTACGGTACAGACACACACATAGTGCAGTACAGACACACACACAGTACAAACACACACACAGTATGGTACAGACACACACACAGTATGGTACAGACACACACATAGTGCAGTAGACACACACACAGTGCAGTACAGACACACACATAGTAGTGCAGTACAGACACACACACACACACACACACACATAGTGCAGTACAGACACACACACACACAAACAGTGCAGTACAGACACATAGTGCAGTACAGACACACACACACACAGCGCAGTACAGACACACACACAGCGCAGTGCAGACACACACACAGTGCAGTACAGACACACACACAGTGCAGTACCTTAGCTCCTGCTGGGCAGCAGTGGTATCCAGTGTATCTTCCAGCTCTGTCCTTAGAGCCTCCAGCTCTTCCCCAAGGTCCCTCCTCTGTTTCTCTGCTCTCTCCCTCATCCCTCGCTCGTTCTCCACCTCCTCCTTCAACTCAGAGACCTGTGACATGGCCTCCCTCAGGGCCCTCTGGGCCTCTGTCCTCCGTGTCCCCTCCTCCTCCATCCTGGGGACACAGAGTCACAGACCCACCTTGTGACACACAGAACTACCTTGTGACACACAGAACTCTTCAATTTCACATGGCTGTCCGCTAAAAAGTACAAAAAAAGTGAGAACCAAATACACAATCCTGCATTTTGTCTAGCTCCTTTCCAAGACAAAGATGAAACATTTTTTCTATTTCATCCCAAGCGCACTGATTATGACGGTTGTAATAAAGTGTAATGACTGTTCTCCTCTTCCTGTGTGGCTTACCGGGCCTGCAGGCTGGTGATCTCTTTCTCCCGCTGGGCCAGGTTGCCCCTCAGCTCCCCCGCCAGCATCCCCAGGTCAGAGAGCTGCTCCTGGGCATCCACCGTCTCCCCCTCCATCCTGCGCCTCCACTTCTCCTGCTCCAATCGCCCCTGCTCCTCTCGCTTCAGCCGCTCTGAGAGAGAGAGAGAGAGAGAGGTGTTTACTTCCCAAAAACGACACAGATGAGCACATGACATATTGTAGGTAAGTTTCACAGCTTTCTTAGAGAGGATATGTTCTGGCAGTCCAGTAGAGACGTACTAGTGGCTCTGTCATTCTCTTTATACTACATCAGCTTTTTATTCAGCATTTGACTTGATAAATATTTTTTTATTTGTGACTCTTCCAACAGGCAGTGAGGCGGTACCTTCCAGATCAGCAAGGACCGCTTCCTGCTTGTTCTTCAGCTTGTTTAAACTCTTCACCTTCTCCTCTTCCTCAGTCAGCTGGTCAGTCAACTCACTCAGTCGCTCCTCTATCTGTTTCTTCTCCTGAGAGAGAGACAGAGAGAGAAAGCGAGAGAGAGTGAGGGCATGTTTACCAATGGTATTGAGTAATGTACAGGAATGTGTAAATCATCAGTAATGGTCAGTGGGATCCAGGAAGTAAATCTCAGTACCTTACTGAGCCGGTCACGCTGCTCGCTCACGTTCTGCGTCTCGGCCTCCAGACCTTTCACTTTAGTCTCCAGAGAGACCTTCTCGAGCAGGAGGCGCTGTCGGGCTCCCTCCTCCTCCTCTAGCTGCTCCTCCAGGTCCTGAGAGTGACATAGAAAGGTGAGTGAGAGTGAGATGGAGTTTAAATGAAAGACAGATTAATGAACAGAAGAGAAAATAGAAAGAGGGCTACACTTGCCACGAGATCCACAGGCACTACAAACCCTGTCTTGTGCTCATGTTTGCGCTGTGAATGGCAGCTCATTTCTCCTGGCTACAGGCGACATTACCCCACCGCTCCGGTTTATTCTAGTTACCTGCACGTTTTGTTGCAGTCGCTTCTTCTCATTGGTCATCTGCACTCCCCTTTCCTCCTCTTCCTCCAATCGGCCCTCGAGCTCACCCAGCACATCCTCAAGCTCCTGCTTTCTATTGGCCAGCCTCGCCCTCATCTCCTCGGCCTCAGCGAAGAGCTCTGCCTCAGCCTGCAGCTGGTCCGTCAGCACAGACTTCTCCTCTGCCAGCTGAGACAGAAAAGACAATTAGCCAACAAGTTAACGAACAACGTTAGCAATTGTGCTGACACCACTACGTATTAACTTTGGACAAAACTAAGGCCTGGATTCAATCATCATGGGTCCTTCATTTTGACTAATAAAAGTGTATGTCAGTATTTTCTGCACAAACACTGTTTGTTGAGTTAATTTTGGTGATTACTGAACTCATTACTGTTTGCAATGAATTAAATTGGCATTTGGATTTGATTTAAAGTCAAAAGGGCAAAAGTTGATTGAATCCAGGCACACGTGTATATCATACCAAAAAAGGTGACCTGAATTTGGGAGTATAAATGGGGAATGGCAGATAATAGAGAGTGAAGAAGGGAAAGGAGTTCCAGTTACTTTATCCAGAATTGATTTACTATCATTATGATTGAGTGATATGGAGGGAAAGTGTACGGAGAGAAATGAGGCGGTAAATTGGTTTGGCGGAATGGACTGTGTGTGAAATTAAGTTTTAGTAGACTGGTCTTTTGAAAGCGGCCTGTGGGCAGACCGGGAAATAGACAGAGACAGAGCCTGCTTCTTTCAGAGCCAGTACCTGTTGATGTTTCCTCTCCAGGTCATTGAAGTCCTGCTCCACTTTGGTCAGCTTGTCTGTGGCCTTCTGCAGCTCCGCCTCCCTGACCTGTATCTCCTCGTCCTGCCGCGTGACCTGCAGGAGCGGCTTGACCTGGAAAGAGCAGAAGCACACCACTCACAGACTGACCCACATAGTCTCTGTCTGAGGAGGAAAGACAGAGGAAGTGGAGGAAGGAGGTCAGTACTCCTCCTCACGAGGCCAAATTCTATTTGAGCTGCTGTGTATATTCAACAGTGTACAAAGCTGGGTTATCAACAAAAAACGATTCCAAAAAAAACTCCATAATACCAGTGACTGGTGTGTCAAAACAGTTTGGCAAGGAAGCTCCATTCTGGTTTCAACTATTTTGGTGGAATGTTAGGCACATTCATTTAATTATTGCAAAATACTTACAAGCAAGGGCAGTGAGTCACACAGATAAGTGCTTTTGGAAAAAAGAGCAGTTATTTATATAATATGATAATTGCTGAATATGGTGCCCGGAGCTGTGCAGGGTGAGTGAGTCATCGCCGTTACCTTGGTGAAGAGTCGCCACCACTGCCAGTTCCTCAGTTTGAGGTAGGCCGCGCAGTTCCTCTGCATCACTCTAAGCGCACTGAGCTGCTGCTGCTTCTTCAAGAAGGCCCTGGGACAGACAGACAGACAGACACAGTGAGCACAACAATACACAGCGAGCTCTGGGCACGCAGGTCACCACACTGCAAAAAAATTCTGTCTAAACAAGTGCTTTAATCTCGTAATGAAACTTTAAAAAAAAAAATCCTCAAGTAGAAAATATTAGCTTGTTTTAAGTTACTTTTTGTTGAAGTGAAATTGTTTCCCCATTGGCAAATATTTTAATTAAGTAAAACTGCCTCTCCTCAGTGCCAATCTTTTTGTCTTATTTAGCAAAAAAGTAATAGTAGTAAGATTTTAAGTCTAAATATAAGATTGAGTTATTTTTTGGTTTTTGCAGTGCGTGCAAAAATACGGAGAAGGGACCACGCTAAACGCAACAGGGACAGGGACACGCAAGACACTGCATGAAACGCAGTGTGCTTCCGACACGCAGCATACAGGACCCAAATATCAGACGTAAATATAGAACGGGATGCGAAAAGCAGGGTGCCGTTCAGGCAGAGATGCCCGGGCTCCGTACCTCCTGGCCAGGAAGCCCCGGGCGGCGCTCTGGAAGCGGATGATGGTGTCTGTGATCTTTAGGTCCCTTTCCTCCTCTAAATGGCCCAGAACTCCGGCCCGGAAGAACACTTTGCTCTGACCCACTCTGAACAGATTCCGGTCCAGCTCCAGGGCATTGATCTGGAAACAGGCATGGGAACGGAAAACTCAATTCTTATTTCTTGTAAATGAACTGAAAACTCTATTCTCATATGGAATTTAAGGGGGAGGCATAGAGAGAGAAAGAGAAAGAGGGTGGAAAGACTCACCATAAGTTCACAAGCCTGTTTCCCATCCATAAAGGTACGAGGGATGGCATTGGGGGTGAGGATCTCATATCTAGGGGAGGGGTAAATAGAGACAGAGAGGGGAGGGGTAAATAGAGTAAAGAGTGAGTGAGTTGAGTTGAGTTGAGTTGAGTGAGTGAGTGAGTGAGTGAGTGAGTGAGTGAGTGAGTGAGTGAGTGAGTGAGTGAGTGAGTGAGTGAGTGTGAGTGAGTGAGTGAGTGAGTGAGTTGAGTGAGTTGAGTGAGTTGAGTGAGTTGAGTGAGTTGAGTGAGTTGAGTGAGTGGGTGGGTGACTGGGTGACTGAGTGACTGAGTATGTATGTATATGAAGCTTACAGGGTAGCGTAAGCCAGTCATCATTAAGTGTCTCTCTTTGGAAATGCACTGCTACTTTATTTGAAAAAGCAGAAAGACAGGGGTCTTGTGTTCCACTACCTCTGCCTGAACTCCTGGAAGGGGATGCGGTTTGGGAAGCCCTGTCTGCAGATCCGGATTCCCTCCAGAACCCCGTTACACCGCAGCTGATCCAGGACCAGGTGGGGAGTGAGCTTCCCGGACTGGGAGAGGAGACGCAGAGCAGTGAAGACGTTAACATAGAAACGCAGCGATGAGCCTTTCAAACACTGCAGCGTTACACTGATATCTCACTCCTGTACGGCTCTCCTCTCTCCTTCACTATAGTCCCATGTTTTCTTTTCTTTTTCCAACAGCTCAAACCAGCACCCCATCCTCCTCTCCTCCTCTCCTCTCCTCCCTCCCTGGCTGGCGCTCTCACCTTCTTCTCGTGGTTGGGGATAATGCAGCGCAGGAAGTTGGGGTTGGTGTTCCTCAGTGTGGCCATCAGTTTGGCGAGGGACTCCTTGTATAGCTGTCCCACCGTGCGGAACATGCCCTTCTTAGTCTTTAGCCCCGCCGCCCCAAAGCTCACGGTCCCGGAACCTTCCGTAGACCCCACCTGCTCCAGGCCCACGATCCTCTCCACTGCACCACAGGGGGTGGGCACAGGGAGGGGGTCATTGAGAGAGAGAGATATAGAGAGAGAGAGAGGGAGAGAGCAGTTAGCAGGCTCTTGCCTTTCTGAGACTGAAGAGTGTTGTTTCAGGGGGTGTTCTCATCAGGCGCATTGTGGATTAGCATTCGCATAAGGCCGTAAACATTTACTGAGGTAAAATTTACTAAAATATGTGGAAATATGTTCTAACAAGAGAGTCAAACATGAAATACATTTGAACAGTAGAGCAGATTCCTCAAAAACACAGTTCAAAATAGAGATAAAAAAGAAAACAGACACACACACACACACACACAAATTATGTAGGAAGGAAGGATGACTAGAAATGGACAGAAAAAGACAGACAAAGGGACAGAGCACGCAAAACAGGCCCACAGCACATTAGTGGCAGGTCCACAGAACCAAGCCTATTCGCTACTCCCAGCTATAAGACTTTATAGCAGTTACTGTCACACTGAACACACAACATGTTTGCACTGACCAGAGCTTAAGGCCCTGTTCCACTGGGAATCATAATCACAGCTATAACTAGACCACGATAAAAATAACTCAAATTCAAGTGAATGGCTGCATGTACACTAAAATGTGGAGTACAAAATTAGCTAGAATTATAACAATACGCATCATTTGAATTATTCTCAGAAGTTATTTTTAAAACGCGTGTCCAACGATAAACCCACTGCTGTGCACGCTCTGCCCCTGCAGGAAGGGAGTGTTCATTAACGGACAGCCGTGTACAAGGATAACACATTCTTTGGCACGGACGGGAGTGAACGATTTATGGTTTATCATTACAGTTACTGTTCCCAGTGGAAATGGGCCTTTACAGTTAATTTTATGAAGTTAAGGTTTGAGTATAGCAAAAAGCAGCAGACAAACTGTTTCACTAGGACTGCAGGAAGCGTGAGAGAAAGGGAGAGAGAGAGAGAGGGATGGAAGAGGAGGACAGACAGAGCCAGACAGACACCTACTGTCAGAGCCATTGGTCTGCAGAGTGGCATAGGAGTCGAAAAAGTAAACACGAGGAAGAGTCTGAATATCTGAGGGAGGGAGGGAGGGAGGGAGGGAAGCGAGTGAGAGTGAGAAGGAGGTAGAGAGGGAGATACAGCCAGAAGGGGAGAGGAAGGATTTGGAAAGATATAAGAAGGGAAGACAGAAAGGGCAATTGTTAATGGATGAAAAAAAACGGTAAAACGGGGAGAAAAGCTGAGAGACGTGTTAGTGCACACACAGCCAATCATTAGACAAATTAGCTCGATTCTACAAACTATGTTAAGAGGGAAATTACATCCTTGACTTCAACCATGGTTTCAGGTTTATCAGGAGTTACTCAGACCCTTTAACTATTAGTAGTAAATATTCTCTAGGAAATATCAAAGTAAACTGAATACAAAACTGAAAACTAGAATTTCTAGTGACATCCAGTGGATAGATGCTGTAACAGCAATGGAACTCAACCTAAATATAAAGCAATAACCCAGATACATTACTGACACCTCTCTTGGGCTCCGACCTCAGTCTGTTCCCTTACAATAGCTCTTTTTCACAAATTACACCATTATTTCAGGTGCTTTTAAAAAAAAAAAAAAAAAATCTACAAAACTACCACTCCTCTCTTTACAAACCAACACACTTCTCCCCGGTTCCCACTCTCTTTCTCCCCCATCAATGTGTCCATTCCCCCTCTCTCACCTTCCCTCCACAGCTCGGAGATGAAATGATCTGAGGACTGGTGGAGGAGGGAGGCCACGTTGTCATTCAGGGGATCCATGTTTTTCACCAGCCACTCGTCCGCCTTGTAGTCCACCTGAGAGAGAGAGAGAGAAAGAGAGAGAGCGATGGAAAGGGAGAGAGGGGGAGAGGGAGAGAGAGAGAAAAATGGAAAGAAAGCAGTGAGAGAGGGACAGTGCTGACAGAAGGATGGATAAAACTGACAATCTGAGTAATGTAAGAGACGACAGACAACAAACCCTGCAGCACAACCACAGATAATATGTGGCTTATTATTAAACAGAAGTACATAGACCGATGAGTCAGAAATGTGTCAGAAAAATGATAAAGTAAATTCTGAAATTTTCCTTTTGATTCTGGTAAAATGAAACGGGTTAACCAATTGTGACAAACGACATCAACAGTGGCATCCAACCGTAGCGCAATGCCACATTACTAGTCACATATAGAGAGGAACACCTCCGCCAAAAGCCAACAGACTGCGGAGTAGACGGACAGCCAGCACACACACCTTCCCCGCGTAGTGCAGGATGGAGAAGTCGGCCTCCTGCCGCAGCTGACGGGGACGGTGAAATTTGGGGTGCGCCCCCTGCTCCGCTGACAGCTTGTCCACAAAAGATCGGTCGGTGGCCCGAGGGAACCAGCACTCCTCGTCCAGCAGGGCCAGAACACCAGGGGGGTGGGCCTGGGAAGACGGGGGCAAACGGTGCAGTTTAAAGTCAGGTTCATGTAAACGTGGTTGCAGGTTACAGCACACAAACAGCAGCTCACACCGTGTACGGTACGTACCGGCCGCTCTATGAGGTCTATACAGGGCTGCAAGTCCAGGCCGAAGTCGATGAAGTTCCACTCAATGCCCTCTCTCTGATACTCCTCCTGCTCCAGGATGAACATGGTGTGGTTGAAGAGCTGCTGCAGCTTCTCGTTGGTGTAGTTAATGCAAAGCTGCTCGAACGAGTTCAGCTGCAGGGTGAGAAAGAGTGGGATTGGTTTTCCACGATGCAAACATTATTTTTTAATGAAGAAAAAATCCCTGTTATAATATTCTGAACGTGCAATTATAATGCCTGGCCTGATCAGCATTATGCACTTAAAAAATTACACAATCCATTTGCACTTGTGAGGATGTACATATATTTTTTTATGGATGTATATTTTTAACCTGTTTCTTCTATTTTGTTATTATTATTATATGTATATATTTTAGCCTGTTGTAAGCATCACTCATGGAGTCACACCTTGAATTTTGTTGTACTGCTGTACAATGACAATAGTATAATGACAAAAGTATTCTATTCTATCTACCTAGACGACATATCTAAAGGCATAACAACGTGTGGAATTGTAGAAACTTTTTCACCAATCTATGTGCCTGCCTGCTGTCGAAAAAGTGAGGCCTTCGTGCTGATACACCTTCAGCTTCCTCTGGCATTCCCCGCCCCCTAGGGCTCCCTCCATCCCCTAAGTAACCCTGATCTCGTGTTACACGTGGGATGGGTCACTTGTGGCTCAATTATCAGAGATCCTTCCAGGGGTCTGGAATGCACTCACAGCCTGGTCTGTATCACTGACCCCCCCCCCCCCCCGGCTCTCCTCGCCCACCTGCTAATGCTTTTAATCCGGCCTGCCAAGGAGATGGACACAGCTGCCTGGTCCGAAAACGGACATACCCCCTGGCCTTAAAACAGACATGCCCCCTGTCCACACTCGAGGCAGACACGCCCCCTGTCCACACTGTAGCCTGGCCTTAAGACACGCCCCCTATCCACACTAGCAGCTGCCCTTAAAACAGACACACACCCCCTGGCATGACTCCTGCAGCAGTGTGACATGACCCTGCTCAGCTTTAACACTGAGCTGTTAACACAGCGGTCACGAGCAGAAGCCAAGTAGCGAGTCTACGGACGGTTTGGGTTTCTTGGTGTGGGTGGGCGGGAAGGGGCGTGTATCACCTCTGTCCTCGACTCCGCCCACTGGATCCTCTTTCCCTCCCACAACTCCGCCCCCAGCCCCTTCCTTCGTTCTCGCTCTCACCTGAAAGATCTCGAAGCCGGCGATGTCCAGGATGCCGATAAAGGATGCCCCCTGTCTCTGGCGCCGGTCCAGGGCCCGATTGATCCGGTGGACCAGCCAGCGGAACAGGCGCTCGTACGTGGCTTTAGCCAGAGCCTCCACCGCAAAGTCAGCCTAGGAGGGGCAGGCCCGAAAGAGGGAGGAAGAAACAAAATACGAAGAGAGAGAAGAGGGGAAAACACAATGGGGTGGGAGAAATAAGGAGATACAGAGGAGAAAGCAACGAGAATTAAGGCAGGTGTAGAATGAGAAATGAGAGCTGTAATATGGAAAATTATTAAGTACCTGCTCAGATTTCATCTGACCTGAACGGCTTTTACTGTGAGGCAGAAGCCTTGGCAGAATGCTCCACGCA
The DNA here is from genome assembly GCA_022702515.1 of Ilyophis sp. 1 JC-2022. Taxonomy (NCBI): domain Eukaryota; kingdom Metazoa; phylum Chordata; class Actinopteri; order Anguilliformes; family Synaphobranchidae; genus Ilyophis; species Ilyophis sp. 1 JC-2022. The sequence goes on from CM040406.1 coordinate 83,089,147, forward strand.
TGTCATTTGAGACACATTCATTCATTCATCATTTCATCACACCAATCTGGGAATGGAATGCCAGAGCAGCAGGGTTCTTAAATTCACAGTGCAGAGTGTTATGGGAGGGTAAAGAAACACAGTTTACCATCCCATCTGCAACGCAACAACACTCGCTATTAGCTTGGGATTATATGAAAGAGCGCCCTCTTCAGGCACATCGAGACCGAGGTCGCCCAGTCTGACCCCTTACATCAGACAGATACTGTATAGCCGTGCACAGACTCAGTGTGTAATGTATGTGTGCAGGACACACCACACCCAGGTGTAACGCTGTTCTCCGCGCCGCTCACCTGCTCTTTGGTCTGGGCCTTCTGCACGTACTCTCGGCCCACTTTGATCCTGGGCGTGAGGATGGCCCGGCTGAACTCCACCACGCTGATCCCCAGCAGGTGGCACAGCTTCTGGGCGGCCGTGTCGTCGGGCATGGAGGCCTGGTCCGTGTTCTTCTCCTTATTGAAAGAGATGTTCCCAAACTGCAGCACGGATGATATCACCTTCATCATGGCTGGAGGCAGAAGAGAGATGGAACGCAGGAAGCTCAGAAAGTTCACGTTTATGCACACTTATTTTATACCACTTTGCAATACCCAATAACAAATGAAGACCCATCCTATCGTGGCAAAATCCTGTCAGTTCAGGATAGTGCAGACGGGTACATTATCCAAAAGAGACTCTTCTTCTCACTCTGCAGTCCAGACTCTAGCTGTCTGACGGATCGTCTTTGCGAGTCATTAATGCGCACAGGTGTTGGGATACCCTGCAGACAGCAAGCATCTCTCCAATTCAAGCACTGTTTAAGTACTTCACCTCCCTCATGCTCTCTCATCCCTCCATCACCCTCTCTCCCCATTCCTCCACTCCTCTCCCCCTCTCACCGATGGCCTCCTCCCGAGAGATTCCCATGATGGTCATGGAGTCCATAGTTTGGACGAAGTTGTCCGCGTCGCTCTGACCGGTGACAGGAATCGACCCACCACTCATAAACCGGTAATGATCCGCACTGGATAGGAGCAGGTCCGCTTTAGAGAGAGGAAGGGAGGGAGGGAGGGAGGGAGGAAGGGTGGAAGTGAAATGGGGGTAATTAGAGAATAAAAGTTTTCATATTATAAAATACATTAATACCATGTTATATTTATAGCTGTACTGTTTATTTTGAAAGAGAGCAAATGGTACCAGAACATTTTGCTCTACAAAACATTAATTTCATTAAAAAACATCATTATCATTATTGAGCTGAGTTTTATAGTTCAAGACGTCAGCAGCAGCCAGTGACATATAAAAAGGAGTGGCAGAGAATCATACTTAAACTAATACTTTAACCATCCTGAACCTGTATTTGATAGTTCCGCATGAATAACAAGCCAAGTGGGATCACATATCAGCCAACTCCCTTTTCTACTTTACAATGGCAATGAATGCAGTCACACTTGTGAAGTGTACAAAGGAAACACAACCGCACTCAAGGCAATGAATGAATGGAATCATTTCAGCTTTTACATGGCTCTTAAACCAATCAAGAATCTTTACGATAATCACGTCTCTAATTAACTTAAATAATCTTTTTGTTTTAAAAAATCATCTTTGGCTAAAATTCACAAGACATAAACAATAAAAATGAACACCACAACAAATGTGTGATCCTTATTCAAATTAGCAAGCTTGTTAGTCATGAAAAACAAGAAATTTGTCAGTTGAACGGTATGTTCTCAAGCTCACTGGCGAACACAAACGTAAACGCAATGAATAGTTAGTTTTCCTCATCATGGGCTAGGCTAAAGCACACATACCAACAGGGGACAATTTGCCTACATTTGACTGGGAAATGAGTCTCATACATGATAGGCAGAATATTCAAACGGTCAGTTAAAACAGCAGCGGTCCAGTGTTGACAGTTTGAGCAGCGCTTCAGCTAACCTTGCATGGCCTCGTTAGCACCGCAGAGCAGCTGGTAGAAGATATGGAAGGTCCTCTCGTCTTTCGCCTGACGGATGGCGCGCGACTTCTCCAGGAGGTCTAAGAGGAGGCGAGAATCAAGGAGCAACAGCGACGAACGGCGACTTAGCGCCACGAGTGTAGTGTTATGAGCAGGGTGTGAAATTAACAGCCAAATGAACAACCAAATGCTGGTAAATTTTTTATTGCGGCTGGTAAGATTCCTACTCTAGCAGGTAACCAATCAGTGCTCTGGAGAGGCAGAGCAACGCTGTGTCCAGTCAGTCAGTGCGTGTAAAATGTACGTGAGACACTTGGACACATAAAGAGGATACAGGTCTCGATGTTAGCGCCCACTATGTACCCAGCCACGTCAAAATTGATGCGGATGAATTTGCCCTAGAATGAGAGAGGGACAAAAAAAGGTTTTAGCTTTACAAGTTGACATCATCAATACTTCATGAAAGCACATGTCAGACAAAAGAAAGGAAACAGGAACTAACTGACACACAAAGTGTTGTCTGTCACCACTTAGTTAAAGAAGGCTTACGAATCGAGAGGAGTTGTCATTCTTCACTGTCTTTGCGTTCCCAAAGGCTTCCAGTATGGGGTTGGCCTGCAGTAGCTGTCTCTCCAGCTCCCCCTGATGGACACACAAGATTTTAGCACAAAGCGACACCATACCATGTTGTACAGTATCAGTGAGCCTAAAATACTTGACAGAGACCAACAGGAAAAATGGGCCATTTGTCAATCTCCAAAATGCTAAAATATTAGCATTTTTCAATTTGCAAAAAAAAACGTCTACGAGGTGTCATAGGCTACATTAAAAAAGTGATGAGAAAAGTAATTTAGGTGAAAAATGGATGATGGCTATTTACTGAATGTAGAATTGACATTCTTTTATTTTTATTTTGAAGTACCAATCAGTTCCTTGTATGGGACCCACCAGGACCAATCTGGTCCTGACCAATGCTTCGAGCAGCCATAGTGGTCACAGTGGGCCATAATAAGCCATAACAAAGCCATCGGGCAGGGCCATCCAGGTATAAATGGGGCACGGCTTGCAGAAAAACCACAGCTTGTATGAGAGCAAAGCTTGCAGTAGCGCAAACACACACTTCTGCACCAAAACTGGCATTAGATTTCCTTATTATCATGACTGTTACTGTTGTTAGCATTCACTTAAAGGTAAGTTTGTGCCAGGGGATTATATTAGCCAATGGAGAGCATTGTTTGTGCCAGGGGATTATATTAGCCAATGGAGAGCATTGTTTGTGCCAGGGGATTATATTAGCCAATGGAGAGCATTGTTTGTGCCAGGGGATTATATTAGCCAATGGAGAGCATTGTTTGTGCCAGGGGATTATATTAGCCAATGGAGAGCACAGCCAAGCAAATACAGACTATGAAAGCCTCGATTACAATGAAACTGTGGTGTACTTGGTGAGGCAACACCCGTGTGCCATGCGTATACTCACATACTGCACGCTCTGTGGGAGAAAAAGGAGAAGGAGGAGGGGAGGGTGGACGGATGGATGGGAGGGGGAGGACCAGGCAGACGAACGAAACGGGAACCGAGGACAAAAAAACAAACAAACAAACAAACAAACAAAAAAACACACAGAAACAGTACGAATGAGTAGACCAAACAAAAACAATAATGGACAATAACATCAACAGTTTACTGGGCTTAACACCGGAGCAGCGATGGTCTGGCCCCTCCCTCCCTCTCTCCCTCCCACCTCCTCACTGAGCACAGCGTTCAGCTGAGAGAGACCATACTCTTCCTCAACAGTCTCCTCAAGGACAGGGCTGCTCTGTCCACACAGCCACATCTCTCAGCATAAGGAAAGAACTGACCCTTTTATCACACACTACATTTAAATGAAATGTAAAGCGGATTTATTATATGGCACTGTAATTTTACCACAGGGCTGGACTATACCCGGTTACATGTGTGTGACTCGTCTGAAATTTTACAGCAGGGCTAGACTATACCCGGTTACATGTGTGTGACTCGTCTGAAATTTTACAGCAGGGCTAGACTATACCCGGTTACATGTGTGTGACTCGTCTGAAATTTTACAGCAGGGCTAGACTATACCCGGTTACATGTGTGTGACTCGTCTGAAATTTTACAGCAGGGCTAGACTATACCCGGTTACATGTGTGTGACTCGTCTAAGTGGTTGATGCTCAGAAGCATTTGATTTGAAAGTGAATTATATTGCAGTTGGTCCAGAAGGTATTGATGATTTTATCAGTGACTCTAAGCAGAGCTCTGCCCGGTACTGCAGTAGCTCACACACTGCTCCACAACGTCTCCAGCACTCTCATACAAAACTACGACGTGTCCCTGGTTCAGTCAATACAGTCAGCTGTACCCCAGTCAACCCGCATGAGACGTTTGAGAACTGCAGCTGCACAGATGCGAGCCGTCTCTCTGAGAAGGACAGGAAAGGGGCAAGGCTTACACACCACCAGAAGCGAAAAACCCCGCCCACTCACCCTGTTGACCATCCCACTGCCCCGCGGGGCGGATTTTAGGTTATCCATCTTAGAGAGGAAGCGGGAGCGAGCAGAAAGAGGAAGCAGAAGGAGACACATTAGGGAACCACTGCCAGAGATGCAGAATCCCTCCCCCACACACACACACACAAACACGCACAAACACACACAAACACACACACAAACAAACACACATCTCCATCAAACACACCAAGCCCATGTCTGTCACAGTACTGTATTAAGAGCAGAACACCAGTAGCAGCAGAGCTGTTATTGAAGTCACATTCCTTGTTACTGTTTGCAACATCATTAGGATTAATAGTTATGGGTTATTGTTATTTCAGACACCGTTCTTGGACCCGGACCCCCGCCCCCCCACCCATTCCGAATCCCAGGCCACCTGCAGTGAGGCTTCTTTGCTTCTCCCCGGCGCCCCCGTTTTGTGGGACGATGCCACGTGGGCCAAATACTGGATAACTTTCTTTGTGTTTTCCGTCTTCCCGGCTCCCGACTCCCCTCTGCAAAAAAAAAAAAAAGGATGGACAAACGGACACACAGACGGACAGTTAGAGACGTGTGAGTCTGAAGGTGACTGATGTTGCTGTTGCACTGAAACAGGGAGATGGGAGCTGTGAAAAAGAACCCAGGCCCTTTACAGCAGGAAATATTTCAGTCTCAGTATCGGCCTGGATCAGTACAGGCACAGAGACACAAAGTACAGACTTGTGTGGGACGGACCAAAAAAGAAAAAATAGATTTAATCTCAATGGGACTTTCCTGGTAAAATAAAGGACAAATAAAATTTATAAATAAATAAAAGTCACACACTGCAGGGATTAAAAGATGCCAACAATGTAAAGAGAATGCAAAAGTTAAAGAAACAAAAAACATAAGTACTCCTACAGTATATATCACCGTGTGAGTAAGAAACAAGTTCAAAAAACATTGATGGAAATTTTATAGACATTTCAATCAAAAATATCAAGACGAAGAATCGCTTGTTAAAAATAAATATCAATTACAAGCGCGATTGCAAAGACGCGTTTCACTGCACTGAGTTGACGGATGCGTTTCACTGCACTGAGTTGATGGATGTGTTTCACTGCACTGAGTTGACGGATGCGTTTCACTGCACTGAGTTGACGGATGCGTTTCACTGCACTGAGCTGACGGATGCGTTTCACTGCACTGAGTTGACGGATGCGTTTCACTGCACTGAGCTGACGGATGCGTTTCACTGCACTGAGTTGACGGATGCGTTTCACTGCACTGAGCTGACGGATGCGTTTCACTGCACTGAGCTGACGGATGCGTTTCACTGCACTGAGTTGACGGATGCGTTTCACTGCACTGAGCTGACGGATGCGTTTCACTGCACTGAGTTGACGGATGCGTTTCACTGCACTGAGTTGACGGATGCGTTTCACTGCACTGAGTTGACGGATGCGTTTCACTGCACTGAGTTGACGGATGCGTTTCACTGCACTGAGTTGACGGATGCGTTTCACTGTTGCAGCGGCTCAGTCAGGGCAGCCAAGTGCTTCATTCCTCTGTTCTTGGCCACTACAAGTGGAGTAGATTTGGGGGTGTCTGGGGCATCCCAGGGCCTATTGGTGAAAGTGCCAGTAAAAGGGGTGCCATATATCAGGCAAACAGGGTCCATCTGTGCCTCCCAGCGTAGCCGCCTCTGGAGGGCGAGCTTGTTTCCTGACCTCAGGTAACTGAATATGGTAGAAATAGGCTGGCACAGCGTTAGCAATGTTCCACGCATGTAAAACTGCACGAGTACATCCAGAGCCAGAACTACGGCCTGAGCAGATTTGGGGTGTCCGGGGCACCCCACGACCTATTGATGGGGTGGAGCCTACACGGCCTGGCTCTGGATGTAAAACTGCATGAGTACATCCAGAGCCGGCCGCTGGCATAAACGATATGTCAGTGATCTTCATTCCTGGTCCTGGAGGGCCGCAGTGTCTGCTGGATTTTGCTGTTACTTGGCACTTAATTGATCGATGAAAGCAGTTGATCACAGTTTACTCACTTCACCTGGTTTCTTGGGTCTGAATCGGTTGCTGATATTTAAGGTGAAAACAAAAAACAGCAGACCCTGCGGACCCCAGGACCAGGAATGAAGGTCACTGCTCTACGCGGTCGTTTTTTTTGTTTAGGGCCACCGAAACCCTAGGGCCTACTGGGAGTACATCATCTGGCAAAAAAATATGACTTGCCATGAAAGTGCGCACCCTTTCGGTCACATGGCTGTTATGGGTGTCAACATGAAGCATTTGGAGGAAAAAGCAACAATTTTCCTTCTCTGAACTACACAAATTTAACTTAATTACCATTTTCGTAACAGCAGGTGACAACACGGGGCAATTAGCTTTCTGGAGACACTGAGCCAAACTGACAGGCCTCAGGTATGCCTGAGAGGGGCCAGTGGAAACGCGATGAGATATGCTTCTCTCCAGCTACTGACTCCAATGTAACACAACACTTCAACAGGCCAGAAACACTACAATATTTTACACTAGATTAAACATGGCACAACCTCCTGACATTGATAAAAACATTTGCCATATTTTAACAAATATTAAGATATGCTTTATGTGTTTGAATAAATAAGGCCACATATGAATTTCATGGAGGAAGAGAAAAAGGAACAAGATACTCACGTGCATAAAATAGACTGATCTTCTCTATCTGTGTGGAAGGAAGAAATACAGGTGTTTCATATTTGTGATATTTGCTAATAGTATAAAGATTAATCTATTAAGCCCCTTGGGAAAGTATTTGACTGGTTTACAGGCCATAACACGTTCAAAAACCATAAATCATAATAATTACAACAAATCCCTCACAAAACATCTCTGTAGTTCCTAAATCATTACAATCCTAAAATGTTGCCCTTGGTGTTTTTTTTTACATGAATGTAATCCTGACATGTTGTAACATATAAAATAATGGATACAAAAAAGGACATTTCTTAAGTTGCTTAGTGTGCCTGTCATTTACAGTTCTTAACACACCCAGAACATTAATACCGGTCTTACCGGTTTAATTACTACAAGAGCTGTCTGACACACCTTAACAGACATTCAAGCATTCACTTTCAGAAATTCCTACCATATTGCAATGTTGCCAAGTGCAGACAAAACCATGGAAGATTAATGATTAAGTTATTTAATTGATGATGAGTCAATAACAACTCATCGTTTGTGTCGACATATTTCTTGAACTTGTGCAACATGAATTATGCCGGTTTAAGTGTACTTTTCCAGGGCAACCACACTGCCATCCAGTCAAAGGGTACTGCCATCCATCCGACATCCCACAATACCTTGCAGCATGCTTCTGTACGCCGCCTCAGAGATGGCGTATATGTGGGGCGGCATTTCATGGCGTTTCTTCCCGCGATACATATCTACAATGGACTCCGTGTAGATGGGCAGGTTCTTGTAGGGGTTGATGACCACGCAGAACAACCCGGAGTATGTCTACAATACAGATTAGAGTGTAAGGGGGGAAAAATGGCCGATTACAAACCCAGCAAACCCCTCCCTCTATCTCATTGTTCTCACTCTGTGATCCAGAAACTGTGAAGTTAAAGCACTGGAGGACTACCGCTCCGTGCCCAGTTATGATGGTCAGACTGCAGGTGCCCAATTAACCACGTTAGCCGCACTTATGCAATGAGACTGAGCCCCACCCCCAGGCAACACTACAGCCAATTACGTGCTGCCCCGCTGACTGAACCCCGCCCCCCAGGCAACACTACAGCCAATTACGTGCTGCCCCGCTGACTGAACCCCGCCCCCCAGGCAACACTACAGCCAATTACGTGCTGCCCCGCTGACTGAACCCCGCCCCCAGGCAACACTACAGCCAATTACGTGCTGCCCCGCTGACTGAACCCCGCCCCCCAGGCAACATTACAGCCAATTATGTGCTGCCCTGCAGGGTGCTACCTGCACAGTGAGGATTTGATATTCGCTCTCTTTTCATGAACCCATTGTGCCAACTCTCCTCTATCCATTCATCCCACGTCCTGTACACGGAGGCAGATGAAGCTAATGTTGTAATGCACCTCTGGTGATTCTACCAGTACGTGCAGCCCAGGAGGGTGGGTGGATGAATCCAAGCTTTTATAAATCACGCTTTTAAGGGCCGTTGACAAGTGTGTGCTTTGTACAAACAAGGAAGCACTAATGAATTCTCTTAGAAATTCTCATGTAAACAAATTTCACGTTCCATTTAGATATACAGTATGTGCCAAATACTGACCATAATGTGAGTTATATTGATTATTATTTATTGATATTTTATTCAGAGAGCAGTACTGCCCTTTGAAACCACACTACTTCTGTGTTAAACCACGGTTATAATTCCCTCAGTCTCACAAGCCTGCGAGGCCTTTGAGTGACAGACTTCTTTCCGATTCCTCTTCAGTCAGGAGTGATAACGATAACTCTCTTTCAAAGACTCATAGGTGAGCCCAGGCTTTCTCCCACACTCAGCCTGTGGTGAGCGTGACTCACATAGATGAGTCCAGAGAAGTATCTCTCCCTCAGGTTGTGCAGGACGGAGGCCTCGTTCAGACAGGTGAGGTCGGCCATGTCCTCCACCTTGCTGAAGCGCGGCGGGTTCATGCGCTGCACCTCCTCTCGGGAGAGGGTCACCCGCCGGCTGCAGTCCGTCAGCTCCACCTCCACCTCGTCCCCCCTCTCCTCCCGCACGCTGGCAGCCTGCAGCACCACAGACATGCACAACATTGACATTAGGGTCTATACCACACACCCACACAATATACACTATACCACACACTATATAATATACCACACGATATACACTATACCACGCACCCACACAATATACACTATACCACACACCCAGACAATACTATACCACACCCACAAAATATACACTATACCACGCACCCACACAATATACCACACACGATATAATATACCACATACCGACATAATAAATACTATACCACACACCCACACAATATACACCATACCACACACCAAGACAATACTATACCACACACCCACACAATATACACCATACCACACACCAAGACAATACTATACCACACCCACACAATATACACTATACCACACACCCACACAATATACACTATACCACAAACCCAGACAATATAAACTATACCAGACACCAACACAATATATACTATACCACACACCCAACTTTGGCCCTCAAATCCAAATCCAGCCCTGGTTTCCTTTTCTCTCAGGTAATTAACTGAACAATTAGTGCTACTGATTGGCCAGACTGTCTTTACACCTGACTCCCAGGTAATGGGAGGGTGTAAAACCAGCAGTTCTCGGACTTCGAAGACCATGACTTCAGTAACACTGCACTACATATTGACACTACACATGGATGAAAGGACGTGTAGCACACGCTGGTACACTTCATAGTGCAGCTCAAAGTCACGTGACACAAAGCCTCTAAAGATACAGAGTTTTATAATCCATTTTCCCCATGCAGATAACACACACTGATGCTCGGAAACACACACTGATGCTCGGAAACACACACTGACGCTCGGAAACAACACCGCACATGGTTGGTACTGTGACCGCATTTGTTGCGGGGCGTGCGATACATGTGTAAGTGCCTGTGTGGGGTCTGACAGTGACAGACAGAAACACAAAACCCACACAGATATCTGGACACAGGTATCACACAGCCCACCTAAAACTGAGGTACAAACACACATGCATTTACAGTCAGGTCCGTAAGTACTTGGACAGTGACACAACTTTTGTTGTTTTGGCTCTGTACTCCAGCACATTGAATTTGAAATGGAACATTGATGATGAGGTTGAAGTGCAGACTTTCAGCTTTAATTTTAGGGTTTTTACGTCCATATCGGGTGAACGGTGTAGAAATTGTAGCCATTTTATACATACCCCCCCCAATTTTTGCCAAAAGTAATTACCAAAAGTAATATAAACCTTAATAAAGTTATCATATTTAATATTTGGTTGTATATCCTTTGCATGTCATGACTTCCTGATGTGTGTGACCCAGGAAAATGAGTCAGAAGAAACAACCCTTAAAGTGATCCATCCATATCTATTGCATATCTGGCAGCAGAGTGATGGTTTGAGGCTACTTTGATACCTCAGACCCTTGATGACTTAGACATTTTGCCAACAATGTGTTCCATACTATTCCCATGTAATATACAGCTTAATCTAGTCCCACTCCCCAATTCCCATAGAGATCCATTCAAATTCAGAGGGGTTATAGTATCGCTTGTAAGAGTACCTGAAAATAAGAAATCAAAAGTATTTTAATGCTGTTGGGTCACAGACATCAAAAAGTCATGACATGCAAAGGATATGCAACCAAATAAAAGTATGCACCTCACAGTCACTGTTCCATTTCAAATCCAATGTGCTGGAGTACAAAACAACAAAAATTGTGTCACTGTCCAAATACTTATGGACCTGACTGTATGTACCAGCTGCCAACCCTGTAAACATGACCTGGTTTGACATGACCAAAGATGGATATTAGTTCATATCCTGAGCAGTAGTCAACTCTGGAACATTGCTAAGGCTGTAATCAGCCATTGTTGCCATCATTAGGTTAGTAATATCCAAACATCCCCTCAAATTTCCCCAAACAAATATCTTTTCATCCAGAACCAACTGTGGCTAACCTACTGTAGGGACAGATTGTTGCTATGCTAACTTCCAGCACTGGCACACACTTGGACACTGGTATGTTGCAAGACTTCAGAAGTTTGTTAACCGTTAACCATATTAAGGGCCAACATTTTGTTGAACCATTACAAGTGACCAATGCTGGAACCTCTATTCTTAACATTTGCCCTTTGTGCTTCCACAGAACAACCCTAAAGCTGGTCCCAATAATAAAAATGACCTACAGCCAACATGGGGCTAACAGGGTACCAAGATACCATGTACTATATGCTGAGTACAGAGTCACTGCAGGGATTAACATTAGTACCATTAATTTGCTCAGCCGGCTCACACACTTAAATACATTATTATGACATGAAAGGACACTGCTGGACAATACTGAGGACTTCTGTTACAGAACCTCACACAGTGGCTTCTCTTCTGGGATTCAAACCCACCAGATTTAAATCCAGGGCGCAAACCACTGCCCCACACACATGACCACTAGGTCAGGACTGAAAGGCAGACATACATGCACCGTTTCCTCGGCCTACGAGAAAGCGAAACACTGAACGCATTGAGAGAACAGGGAGACAGACAGACTGCGGGGGAGTATGGGGGGGGAACGGACATAAATAGAGGCCGAGAGTCACAGAGGGCGACGAGACTCCCTGATAGAGGAGCTCTTATGTCCTCATAGCAGGAAGTGTTGGGTTCAACGCGCCAAGCCAGTCACAGGATTCCGCGCTGCTTTGTTCCATATTTATTCCGACTTTCCCCCTGCCAGCCTCCCTCACATTCTCAAAACAAGGGCCTGAAACGACGGCTCTGTGTGGTCATCAGCTATTTAACATTACAGGCTGAACAAGCATATTGTTCTCTTCATGGGCTGTAATATCAGAGCGGCAGCCGCATCAGCACACGGCAGAGACGCTGCAATATCAGCTGCAGCACGCACCTGAACGGCGGGCAGCGCTGCAACACTAGCGCTGCACAGCTCAGTAACTAGCGAGCGCATGAGCACAGTTCCGTGACTCTGCGGCGGTACCCTTACAAGGACCTGCACAGAAGCACCTCCCACCTCACCTCGAAGCCATTTTTCTCCGAGGGCACCCAGACGAGTCTCTTGGCCGCCCAATCGGCTTGACTGGAGCCTGAGAATATGGAATTAGGGGATGTTGGCCCCGCCCCGGTGGAGAGGAAGCGGGTGATATCGTTGACACCGCCCCCTGCTGATCTGGACATGGTACTGTCAGAGCAAAGGAGGAAGAAAGAGGTTTTAGACATTGAACAACTGTCAGATGTACAGAGTAAAACATTAGCACAGCAAAGTAAAACAAAGTAACCGTACCCGGAGTGTCTTTTTATGCTGATTATCCTATCATACAGTATAGTAGTATTAAGCAACACAGAGGTCTACTGTGTTAACAAGCAAGAGTAGGAAAGACCATTACTAAAATGTTGCAGAGAGAGCAAAAGATGCCCTAATTCAAGAGTACAGCATATTAGCAAGGCGCTCTGTGAGACAGAGGGGGGATGGGTTCAGGACGATACATTGACTTCCTTGATGGTTCGCTACACTGACAGTCGGAGCGAGAGACAGCGACAGACCTCACAGCACACTGATGCTTCACAGAGAGAGAGGCAGAGCCCCTTTTTTAAAATCACTGCATTTACTCCAAATTAAAATGACAGTGAATGAGCACACCATACTATGAAACCTACTGAACAAAATGACAGCCATTACAATTAGTCCCCCTTCACAGAGTGAACTACATCTTTACTTTATGATCTTGGATACATTTCCATTGCTGGATTAATTAGTTCTGATATCTATCTATCTATCTATCTATCGCAAAGCATTCTAAGATCTACATAAAATGAACAAAATAAATGATCCATTCTGAAAAATGGTGAGAAACGGTAAGATAAAAGCTACACATACATTAGGCTCAGTCCCACAGTGATATTATAAAGGTATGAAATCCACCCTAATTCTTACCATTCCTTTCTGTTTGACGTGCTGTGTTGAATTCCTGCAGTAACACTAATTCACCCATTGTTACAAAGGGTGTTGAGTCATTCCAACGAGAGAATACCACACAAATACTCACTATGGCAAGTATGAGTCCTTTGTTTTTCTAGGTATGCATTGCAGACTTCATTGTAGGTCTATATCCAGTGTTATGTCGTAAATAGTTTGACCATAGCACAATTCATTTACAGTCATAAAGGCCGCATATGTACTTTGGTTAAAAAATGATCGACAAAAAGAAAACCAGACAGACAATAGCCAATTTTAAAGCACGTAACATATTAGAAAAAAAATATCTCTTTTCGTATACACTTTAATCAGCTGTTAGAACAGTGTTTTGTATTTACAGTAAAAACACAGTCTCATTCGTGCACTTTAAATTGCGCTGTAGGTACCACACGTAACTAGCCTACTTAAGAAAAAAAATATTGTGGCAACACCTCCCAATTTGGATATCATCCTTTTCCATGGCAACATATTCTAACACTGTCGTGCTGCACCACTATAGATAATGTGTGCAAGTTTGTGAAAGCAGATGTTGTTTCAGGGGTCGGAATCGTCTCTGCACGCTTTCGTTGAAGATGAAAGCAGAACAGATATGACAGCGAGAGGGTTAAAGTGGGTGCAGCGGTCACATTGTAACTAACCCGAGCGCTACAGTAGGTTTTGCCGTATTCTTCGTGCGTCCACTACCGCCCATCAGAACTGTAGCGAGAGCTACTCTCATTATAAACGACCTACAATAGATTCCCACAAAGGAGCGCAACCACACCTACAGCGTTAAGATATGAATTATTACTGACAGACGGCCCCGCCGTTGACATAATATTTGCTACTTACTCGTCAGACGATAATGATTTTCGTGGTAGGTGATGAGCTCCTATGTGTTGTAATAATAATACTGGGCTAATAAATAATACTAATAATGACGTTTTTAATTTCTAGGAAAACTAAATATATCATGTTATGTATATAGGCTATTTAAAAAGTCAGTCTAATGATGATGATGACCATGATGGTGATGATGGTGATGATGATGATGATGAAAATAGGCTAACCAGAAGGCAACATCATAAACTATAATCAGACATATATAATTAATGCAGCCAATGGCAAAAGGAACAAAGGTTCCACTTAATCTTAAAAGTGGGTGCGTTGTCTCGCTAGTAGCTAGTGCTGTTGAACGTGTCTCCCGTATTCGGTATCATTTCGGCTTTATGCCACCCGCATTTAGACTAACGTAGCTAGCGAGCTAACCCAATGAAATACGATACCCAACCGTGCAAAATAAGCCGAATGTCTTTAAGACTAAAATTGAAAACAGCCACAAAAGCTCTCACCTTTTAAAATCTTTGCGGAAAACTGGAGCAGGGTGGGACGATAGAAGATGAAACAGGGTGTTTTCTCGTGTTTCCGTTCGATATGAACTGCAAGAAATATACTGCAAATGCGGCTTTTACCACTACACAGTTCAGGCGGTGCCGCACACACACACACACACACTGAGAATAAAACAGAGACCGTAAAGTACTGGCAACCCTAAGGCTTCTATGGACAACTTATTCCTTCGTCGTATTGACCAATACTCATTGAGACAACTCAATACGCCCCGCCTATTATCAGATGCTTCCCAATAGAAAGAAAGATTTCCATCATACTCCCACCCACTAAAAGAGGCTACGGCGTCCCGCCCTCTAACTGGCACCTTTTGACACGGCAACGAATGGCAGGCAACTTTAGATACTGTTCACAAAGGAGGACCAATAGAACTGTGGAATCGGGAGACGTTTGCAATGATCGACTCGACGTATGGCCAAACAAACGAGAGGAACAGGTGTCAATGCAGAATCTTCGCGGTGGGGTACAGATTCGTCCGCTCTTTGTTGATTACAGAAGCTAGGTAAGCGACTGTCTGTCGCACTGTGAGGTGTCCTGCAGTTAAGGAGAAAGCCGTCCGAGATTCTCTGCTGTAATGCATTTCCCAAGTCCTGAGGTCCCCCTAGAAATCTCGTGACGACGCCTACTAGATTGTTGCGAGGACTGCTAATTCACTCCCTTGTGATGCATAATACAGTTACTAACAAGCCTAAATCGAATATCACCAACAATTATGGTGAGACATGAAAATCTCACAATTAGTTTGTCTTTCTTCAACAGCTGGAAACTGAGATAATTAATTCAGCTTCATACAGTTTCAAAGCAGATCAGAGAAAAACACTGGTAGGCTGTGCTAAAGAAAGGAAAATGAAACACACCTTTAAAGCATCTAGCGCATTAACATTCAATTCATTATGGCTGTGTGTATACTGAAATAGTCTTGTATAACAATTTTTGTGAAATATTTCAGTAACACAATGTGAAACATAAAGCTGACTGCTACAGCATAGGATGCGTCCACCTTGCAGTCCTTTTCACCCAATATATTTCTACATGTACAAAAGTCTAAGCTGTGCCAGCTCAGAGCATCACAGATCAGATCAAGGTACCCTGTCACACTAATACAAATAATTTGACCCCGCTATCAATTCAGTTTATTATTATTATTATTATCAGGTATGTATTGTACTTTACAGATACAGAAACTGTTACATAAGCAGTTATCATTGACTCCCAAAGGTCTCCAACATTATATTTATTGATTAAAATCATAATAGCATTGTATGCATTCAGTTTAGAGAGCCAGAGTGCTTGTACTAGCAAAATACCAGTAATAAAAATTAACGTTAGTAATTTAATTTGCTTATGTAAACTTTAGTTTAAATCTCCACAGAAATATTTTCATCTTAACAAAGCAAAGTTACTTACACTTACAATTCATTTTCAAACTTGATAAATTATACATGTGCCAAATTGTTGGTATCAAAATGATGCCAAATGACAACAAAAACATAAAACCACGTGCTTCAGAAAATACACAAGAATTATTCCAAAAAAAAGAAGCTACCGCAACTTCCAAGTTATTTATAACTTTGCAGCTTCTCCATCTTGCCATCTCGAGAGAATGCAATCTCATGCGTATAATATGATAACTCATCTATACATCTTTTCTACAGTGCTGGGAGTTTTAGAGAGTTCCAAAACATTCACTTTTACTAATAGATGTGGGAATTTTTCAGAGTAAATTAAGAAGAGAGTATAACCTAGTCTAAAACTACCACAAAGCTTTTTACGTTCACTTTCACATTTTGGCAGGGTTCCCAATTCTGGACCAGGAGAGCCGTGGGGTCTACTGGTTTTTGTTTTTACCCTTCAATCAGAAACCGGTTCAACAGGAGTTAACTACATAGCAAATGCTTTAATTGATCAGTCATGTGCAGAGCCACAATGAAAACCAGTAGAACCTGTGGTTCTCCAGGACCTGCTTTAAAGGTTTGGCTTTGATTGTGCTGTTGGATTTTATCGAGGGAAGTCAAAGGCCCTTCACTGCAAGAGCTGACTTCACCTACACAGTAACCATGGGCTCAGCATTTAGCACAATTTGGCCTCCCTCCCAGGCTAGGTGGGAATGTCAGACACACTGAGAATCTCAGACACACTGCCTTGCGCTGGGTATCTCCTTCCTCTTGAACCGGTCTTACCAGGTTGCACCTGGAGAGATATGTGGCAACGTCTCGTTCAGCCACCGTACAATGCCCCCCCCCTCCAAGATCTGCTCGACAGGCACTCTCTTCTGTCACCCTGCATTTTGCCAATAAATAGTACCAATGGTGACAGAAATCTTGGATGTGACACAGCAGCAGTCTGTCTGTCTGGCAGCAGTTTGTCTTTCACTTTGATTAACAAAAGTTTAATTTATTATTAATGCAACATATTTGTTAAATTGTTTGACCACCAAATTCATAAAGATGAGCAAGGACCAAAAAGTAACACTTCCTTAAATTTGTTAGTCAAAATTAAACACAAACCCAGAAACCAAGGGATTTAACAACACCTTTTGTGTTTTTGGGGTCAAACTTTATAGCTATAGACATATAGGAACAGACACACAAAAATAACAACACAATCAATCAAACAAGTTTTATTGATTCTCTGTGCCTTTACTCAGTGGATGTGAAATTTCAAAGAGCTTTCTTCCTTACACATTCAAGGACATTAACATGAAATCATTCCAACAACACACAAAGAAGAGAACTACAAAAAGGAGATACACAGTACCAGTGATAAACAGAGAAAAGCTATCAGGCTCCCCTCAAATTCAGACAGACCGACCATCCAAGATGTTGGCATGGAATCTAATAAGCCACAAAACAGGAAAGGTCATGGAATCTGATTTCTTTGGGTTTTATTCATAATAAGTTATGCTACGTTTCAAAGTGCAGGTGGTTAGGACTCAAGTTACATTCCAACTGTTGTGGAACAGGAAATGACACAATCAGATACCGGTCACATAAACAGGAAGTCAAAGTCAAGGAGACTGAAAGGGAAATCAGTCAACACACAATAACAATAGATTAATAGAACAATACAAATGAAAACATAACTTATTGAAATAATCATGTTAAGTGCTATGTAGTGTATGATGCTTCTCATATCTCATAGTTTTTCAGCGTCCCCTTCCAGCTTTCTTCCTCGTGAGTTAGCAATGATATCAGTTCTCTTACAGTATATCAATTCAGTACAGTACAGATTTAACTGCATTTGTCATTATCACCACTCAGTAACTACCTTTACAAAGTCATATAGCAAGTTTGAGTTACTAAGTGCACTGTTACTAATGAGTAACATTTATGGATAGAGTATACAACAATACAATATGTTATGATGATTTTATGCAAACATACTGGAATCCATTTGCATCTCACAGCTGTAGCGCAGGCTGCATGCTGTCATACTCAAGAGTCAAAGGTTTGATAAAATACAGGAAAACACAACAAAACATGAATTGTCAATAGAACAGTGAAACAGAAAAGCAACTAGAATTCATTCCATTGCCAAATGTTTCCCTTTTGAGGAACCAGCAACAAAAATGTTCTTCCATTTCAATGTAGGAAAACCAAAAGTGAACCTTCGCTTCGCTTAAGCTTTGATTGTGCTCAGTTTTTTCACGTCTCGTCAAACTACTTTAAATTATTCTCTCCTTTATTCATCTGTTCAGCAGTAGCTCTAGCATGTAATCTAACATTAATTTATAGACTCAACAGCACAATTCATCATTATTGCCCTCCTTTGGAAATGGCATAACTAGTGACAAATACTTACTTTTTAAAGTTATTTTCATGATAACACAGTTCCATAATTGTATTGGTGATTAATATTGCATCTTTAATCAAGTGAGAAAATGTATGTTAATGCACCTGTGAATCTTTCATCTCCAAACTGTTGATAAACTGCAAGTGGAAAATAATACAAAAGCAACAGGATGTGCTGTTACTTATTCTGGCCACACGAGGGTACTGTTGTATGTCTGTCAGATACCTACTGGAGCCACTGCAAAGAATCGACAAGCTGGTACAGAAAAATTGCAAATGTGGGTGCGTCCCAATACTCAAAAAATGCACCCTCCCTTCCTCCAATACCACCTCCTCCCCTCCGTGCCCCGGAAACGGATCTTTGTGTTTTAATCTAATGTCGCTGATTACATCTTAATTACGTATTAATGGTTACATATCAATTCATGTCTTAACGCAAACCGCAATGTCAAGTACATTGTATACATGTACATGCAAATACTCGAAACGTTCAGACAGTTTTGCATACTTCCGGGTAGGAGAGGAGTGGTAGTGGGGGTGTGGAGGAAGGGAGGTGGGGAGTGAAGAGTATTGGGACGCAGCCCATGTTTGTCTGACTATTTTAAGATCGCCAGGTCCAATCAGCCCACTGGTCAGCGCTGCAGCCCCCCTCCTCACTCACAGTTCCCTTTATCCTTTGCTTTAGCACCTATAATGTCTTTCTTTCTCTCCCCGACTCTCTCATTCCATGTATCTCAACTCTTACCTTATGTTTGGTTGTAAATCTCTATGTTTAGCATAAACACTCTCTGGATACTTTACCTTCAAAGTCAACTTTGGACCCTCATTAATTTCCCTCACTCATTTCCCCAGAATTCTCTGGCTATTCTACCCTCTTTAACTTTCACGGTCCTTTTGACCCCTGACATCGTCAACTAACCACCTTCATATTTTCACCTGTCTTCATCTGCCCCCCTTTCTCTATCCCCTAGTCCCTTAATTAGTCCGACTCTGCCTCCTTCCTTTCCTCCAATTCCCTCGTCTTCTGTCCCCATTTTTCCTTTCCTCAATCACCGCTCCCCGCTCTTCCCTCTACCACACTCTGACCTACATCTCTCTGCCTTTCCCTCTCTTTCTCTCCCTCTCTCTCGCCCGCTCCCTCATTGCGTGTGAGGGTGTGGGAGCTCAGCGCAGGGGTCGCACCGGGGGGACGGCGTGGCGGACTGGTCGCCGGGGGAGGAGAGCTGCAGCGCGACTTCGTTCTCATAGCAGAAGGAGGCGCGCGAGCCCAGGATGTACTTGTTCTCAGCCAGCTCCTTGGCACTGCAGGTGGGGGTGCTGGGAATCTCGTACGTGCGATGGAAGAAGGAGTAGTCCACCTGCGTGACCGACAGGGGCAGAGGAGCATCCAACATGAGTGGACAGACAACTCAAAGAAATATGTTCAGTATCCAATCAACTCTGATAGAGTACAATTAACACTAATTAAACAAAGATTTTACCCAGTATTTATACTCTTTTCTGCTTACTGTTGACGATGATAGTAACTCCTCCTATAAATACCACAGGCGTTTTCCCTCACTGTGATCAAGAAAAAGTGGAATTTTCTGACACATGAACACCAAGCGTTAATGAAACACATTTGGATGCATTCTGTCGCTGTGTAGGACTCTCTCTCCTCTTGCTTCTTGCCTGGTATCTGTGCCCATAAATAGATGTGAGCATTGCAATAGGACTCTCTCTCTCCTGCTGTATTGCAATAGGACTCTCTCCTGCTGTATTGCAATAGGACTCTCTCTCCTGCTGTATTTCAATAGGACTCTCTCTCCTGCTGTATTGCAATAGGACTCTCTCTCCTGCTGTATTGCAATAGGACTCTCTCTCCTGCTGTATTGCAATAGGACTCTCGCTCGCTCCTGCTGTATTGCAATAGGACTCTCTCTCCTGCTGTATTGCAATAGGACTCTCGCTCGCTCCTGCTGTATTGCAATAGGACTCTCTCTCCTGCTGTATTGCAATAGGACTCTCGCTCGCTCCTGCTGTATTGCAATAGGACTCTCTCTCCTGCTGTATTGCAATAGGACTCTCGCTCGCTCCTGCTGTATTGCAATAGGACTCTCGCTCGCTCCTGCTGTATTGCAATAGGACTCTCTCTCCTGCTGTATTGCACTGGGACTCTCTTTCCTGCTGTGTGCAGCCTGATCTCTCTCTATTTTCCTTCCCTAGCCCCACCCCAATGCTGCACTCCTCCCTCCCCTCCCAACCTGGTAGCAGTTCTTCTTCTCGAAGAGGACCGGCTCGAATCGGTGGCCCCACAGGATCTCGGAGGCCACGTAGGAGCTGCGGCACTGCGTGGTCATGGCGGTGGCCTCCACCATCCCCTCCAGGATGACCACCACCTCCAGCTCCGGGTCGCCCTCCAGCGTCCGCCGGTCCATCTCGAAGAACGGGCTCTCCTCGTCGATCTCGTGCACGATGGTGATGGGTGACACCAGGAAGATGCGGTCCGTGCCCGTGTCGAAGCCCACGTTGATGTCCACGTTGTCCAGAGGAAGGTACTCACCTTCCGGGGTCACTCTTGGCTGGAGAGAGACAGAGGAACATGAGGGGCTGGATTTGTGTGGCCTGGTGTGGAGAAACCGGCAAGCCAGCTCATAGTCTCAACCTGGTCCAGGCCACTCCACAAATAGGGATAGGACTTTGGTGTCATCATAGAACCATGGAATAAGTTGGTCATAACAAATAGAACAAAGCCAACGGTAATGGTTTTATATCTTCTGGCTATGCTCTCTTTGAATTAATAAAAAGTAATGACTGGGTAACATTGACAGTATAAACTGTGAGCAATGGAACAAAAAGGATGGAATAAGAGAAAAATGTACATGCTAAATGGTTTGCTTCAGACCAGGAAGTCAAACTTGAACTAAGTCAAGCCTGAACTAAGTTGCGAAAGAAATCTTGCTCGAGCATGCAGTACTGCTGCAGTCACGTTGTAGGATTTTAATTGGCTGGCCGTTCACCAGCAGCAGACGTTCTCTGGAGAATATTACGATGCAGAGCACAGACACTCTACTGTATGTGCTGTGGTCATGCATTTCATATGTGCCATTTGCTTTAATTGTATTGGAAAGTGAGGCCAACAGCACTGCACCTCTGTGGACGACTGTACCCCTGGAAACAGTTCCCGAGCAACATCTGGAGCACAGGCTGCAGGAGTTTTACGTCATGAGACCTACCACAGTTTGGCGCCATTTTCGATTTGTTCATTTCCCACTGAAATTTGTTTGCTTTCATTTCACGTAAAATTTTGCAAACGCACTGAGCTCAGCTTCAAATGGCCCAAGACCACCCCCCTCTCAAGTGGCCTGGGTTTGACTGTTCTGGTATAGTTATGTTTCTATCAGATATCACGTACAGTATGGCTCCACACAGTGAGACTTGATCTACACTGCAAAAATAAAACAAAAAGTCAATCTTAACAAGTATTTCAGTCTTACATTTAGACTTAAAATCCATTTCTATTACTTTTTTGCTAAATAAGACAAAAAGATTGCCAATGAGGTGAGACACTTTCAAGAATTGCCAATGGGGTAATATAATTTCACTTGTCAAGAAAAAATCTACTTAAAACAGGTAATATTTTCTACTTGATCAAGAGAAAAAATAAGATTAAAGCACAAGCCTTTTTTTGCAGTGTAGGTGTGAAAGTGGCCTAAAAAGAAGGGACGATGCAGTCCCATATGTTAAATGATATACTATAGCACACTGCACGTGTATCTGAAAAGTATGGAATACGTTATATTAAAGATGTAAATATATATTTACTTAGGATATATACTTTACTATGTGAATAATATTGTATGTAAGGACTGAGCAGCGTTTTTATTTAAATGCCACACGTGGAAGGTCGGGTCAGTTGTGGTTTGGAATGATCTAGATAAAGATCTATCTGCTTGTGTTTGAGGCTTCGCTGTATACAGACAATTTAAATAGGCTTGGCAGGCAGCTTACAGGCACAAATATAAATAATGTCCACAACCTCATCACTGAAGCATCCATACTGACACAGCAGCACCAATAATCAACATCATATCACAGAGCAGTGTAGGCAATATACATATACATTATATATACACCTGACTCGCACATCTGCATATACACACACATATATAGACCAGCAAGAACCTGTCCGCATACAGAAACACACACACAAACACACGTTGAACAAAAGACACAGCCCAATATATACCACGATTATATATATACATATACCCCCCCCCCCCACACACACACACACAACTGACCACGCGCAGAATCTATGGCTACATGACAAAAGGTAATAGTTTTGAGTTAAGAATCCGGGCAAAATTAATCCCTCTGCAAATCTTATAAACCCCAGAGAACAAAACAAGCCGTTATTAAACACAGGCTACAGGCCAGATGTCTCGCTCCCTCTGTTACTCTCTCTGTATTCTTTCTCCCTCCATTCTTTTATGATTGCACAGTCCTGTCGACACTTTCCTTTCTTTCATACTTCCTATTATTTGTGTGTGTGTGTGTGTTAGACTTGTCTATTCCCAAAGCGAACCATCAGATTTAGAACCATTATACAGAGTCAAGAAGAAATTATAATGAACTAAAATGAATGTATTGCTTTTAGTCCCTGTGCTGCTCTCACTTAGTTCTGGTTTTCCCATCATAGTGAGGTCATCAAAGGCAAATGCTGTTGTATTTTCTGAAGTGAGCAGTCCCTCTTACACGTGTGACAACTGTGTCAGTAAAGGCAGTGTTTCTACTGTGCAGACCAGACTTCCTATTTATTATACTGCACTTGGAGAGCCAGTCCTGCACCTGGTACCGTTTGGGATAAGGTGGCACAGGAATCCTGCTTTCAGAAGGTAGGCCTCGCTCGCCCATGTCAGAATAATAGCACGGATGAAACAGATTTTGGTTTGGGGTGTGATCATGGCTATATATTGAGGTGATCAGCCACCGAATTCCAGGTAAAATTTTCATGCTTGATGCAGTGGCTAAGGCAAAAATCAATCATGCTGAGAGGATTGACTCATCTTCAATTAGATAACTTTTCATAGAAATTGCAATGCACTGCTATATATATTTAGGCATCTGCATCAGGGCTGTATGCGCAGCATGCAGTGTACGTGTGTCTGAGTAATATGGATTTAATAAGCCACGCCTGGTGGCTCCAGTGTCCCCAATCTACCAGGTCTCGTAAATAGACAAACTCACGAGGCAACGTGCTCTAGTTTGACTGTTGAGTGGACCATTGAACACGTTGAAGTGGGTTTTAGATTAATCTGATTTCAACCTGTGAGCCTCATTTGAATTATTATCTGTACTTTTAAAATTAAACAATGAATAACCATTCTACCTCTTCTCTTGGGGCCATAAATTTCCCTTACGATCTGAAGTAAAAATGTCACTTGTAAAAAATAACTTGTAATGGGCAGTGATGCTGTTTATGTGAAGCTTTGCTATGTATGGATATTACCGTTAGGTCAAAAACCAGCACACAGGGACCTGCCTCTTCCTCACCTTGAGCAGCTGTGCGCGGACATGGGCCTCAACCAGGTGGCTTTTCCTGAGGTTGCCCACGCGCCACATCATGCAGAGCTTGCCATCGCGCATGGCCACCACCGCCGTTTCTGAGAACACCAGAGTCTCGTTGCGCTTCTTGGGCTTGGCGATCTTGGCCATGACCGCCCCGATGATGAAGGCGTCGATGATGCAGCCCACGATGCACTGCAAAACGACCGCCAGCACCGCCAGGGGGCACGCCTCTGTCACGCTGCGGAAGCCGTAGCCAATGGAGGTCTGCGTCTCCAGAGAGAGGAGGAAGGCCGCCATGAAGCTGTTCACCTGCAGGAAACAGGGCTCCTCCGCCCGCCGCCTCCCCCCAGGCTCCTCCCCGGCCCCTTCCGCCTGGGCCCCCAGGAAGGGGCCGGCAACCGACTGAGCGGGGGCGGAGCCCGAAGAGGCGGAGAAGTCCCCGTGGGCGGAGGCAATGAGCCAGAAGGTGAATCCAAAGAGCAGCCAGGAGAGGAGGAAGGAGAGGGAGAAGACCACAAACATCCAGCGCCAGCGGATGTCCACGCAGGTGGTGAAGAGGTCCGTGAGGTAGCGCTGGCTCCTCTCGCTCATGTTGACGAAGGTGACGTTGCAGCGTCCGTCCTTGCCCACAAAGCGGCTGCGGGGCCGGCGCCGACGCCGACGGCGGCTGGGGGGGGAGGGGGAACGGGAGGCGGAGTCCGCTTCCGGGGAGGAGCAGCCACCCCTCATTCCCCCCAGTCCCCTTAGCCCCAGGTATCCTCCTCTGCCCCCTTCTCCTCCTGCTCCTGAAGCTCCTGGTCCGCCTCCACCACCTCCGTTCCCCTGCATGGTGAGCGCTTTGCCGTTCCGAATCGGGAGCGGGCTGGCGGCCGCCTCCGGACTCCCGGATCCGCCCCCAGACCCGGCGGTTTCGGCGGCGCTTTGGGCCAGCTTCATCACTTCCTCTTCCTCCAGGGGTCCGTCCACCACTGCGCTAAAGCGTCTCTTTACCCGCACAGCTCCCATGATGAGAGCCAGTCTGCTTGGCACTGAGTGCCAAAGTAATTGTGTATATATACAGTAATTATGTTTCCTATATTCGTGGAGTGAGGGTGTATCCTATATTTCAACTTGAAGTCAGTGCCTTTTGTTTAACTAAAAGGATGTTAGTAAAATGGGATCTATAAATATGGGTTTCTGAGTTCAAACAATCCTGATATTGATTTTCTACGCGCACCCTTGTCAGTACAAAGTTTTTTGGTAAATTCAATCCTTCATTTCAAGACGGCAGAAAATCCATGAGGACAATCAGCATCCAGCAGCAAGCGGTTCTGCAGATTATCGATCCGGTCACTTCAGTTCGAAAGAAGAAAGTTGCAGCTCTATTGAAGTCACATTCTTTGAACGTGCAATTTGCACCCACCTGGGACTAAAAAGGATGAGTTATACCCCAAGTCCTAATTGTATAAAAACACATGACAAAAATATCAATCCAACAATTTCATCTGTTGGTGAGAATGCCTTTATGTGCACAGAGACCTACAAAATCTTACTTTAAAATAATAGTATATCACCGCTGTGCCGACCAGTGCAGTATCGACATAATGAAAGTGAACCCCTCTTTCACGCTCCTGCTCAAGTTGACGCGCAAGGCAATGTGCTTCTGTATTCCAAAGCTGTGCTGAAAGTTAATACGTCACTGGAGGCCTCACAATGCTTATGTTCCAGCTTATGTAGCAACAGCCTCATTGGAGAGCATTTAGGAAAAACAAAAATAAGATTTTAATTTTGTGGGGATTTAAAGTTTT
The DNA here is from genome assembly GCA_022702515.1 of Ilyophis sp. 1 JC-2022. Lineage (NCBI taxonomy): Eukaryota > Metazoa > Chordata > Actinopteri > Anguilliformes > Synaphobranchidae > Ilyophis > Ilyophis sp. 1 JC-2022. The sequence continues at coordinate 83,114,872 of CM040406.1, forward strand.
GAGTCAGATGTGTAAGTTATACCCGTGTAAAACGGCAAGGGTTTCACCTGACTCCATGCTGTCTGCATGCTGACAGTGTTCAGTCAACAGCGCTTCCCAGTCTGGTATGTCATTCACAAGGGCCTGGGAGCACTGTTGTGGTGTCGTTGAAAGAGCGTTTCAGTCTTAGTTAATCTCATGAGAGGGAGCAGGTTTCAGAGGTAAATCAGGAATACACATTGGGCTGGTACCTTTCGGGTGTTAGAGGTTGGCATGCGCTACATACAGTTGGTTGTGGTCTGGGACAGGGCTTAGCAAAGGGAAGCCTTGGGAAATGGGGTTAGTCAGAGGAGTTGAACACACAAGATGCAGTAAAGAAATCCGGGAAAATAACTCTCCTCAGACTGAGGCAGGCATTGGGAAAGGCCCTGTGATCTGTATCCAAACCAAAAACGACCAAATCCAGGAAAGAGGTTTCTTCAGAAGGACAGACACACGAACCGACAGTATGTTCCCATGCAACTAAAAAAGGACAGATCGGCATGCTTTCTACACATACAATTCTAAGACTTATCTTTCATCCTCCAAAGTTGTCCAACATCTTCACATGCCTTCGTTTTGTAATGAAAAATGTACAATACGGATTAATACAAGTTTACCTTGAACAACCAATAGCAGACAAATTGCCATATAAGTTCAATCAGAAAAACAGCAAAAGCCTTTCTCAGGAATTTGTTTACAGTCAAACCTGTACGGCATTCCAAATGTGTCCTCCTTAGCTCTCTATATTCACCTATATGGGAAATAAAACATAATCCCAGGAGAAATGACAGCTCACAAAACTATGGGAAAAGGAGTTTTCCTGAGGTTGTGTTGTTTCCTTACCCCAAAATAAATCTGTTCTTATTGCTGCAGTTAACAAATACAACAATCAATATAATATCTAAGTACAAAGGCTACTTTAAATTGTACATAATCATGTAATGTGATTATGTGTATTGCTAAGTCATTCTCCATTAAGTACACATTTAAAATGACATGCAACGGTGCTGAACAGTCACTTTACACTTCAGAGTGGATGATGACAAAAATTGGGACAGCACTCCTCCCCTGGAAATGCATGCAATGGAGATACTGTATGTGAAAACTCCTCAAAAAACCAGCCTCAAACATGTGGATGGACTAATTGGTACAAAGCCGTAAACCCTTCAAGTGGTGAATTCAAAGTGAGGTTTTTCTAAAACACAGAATTCACACTTAATAATACTGAAAAAGCATCCAAATATGCCCAACTAAATTGCATCAGATTTAGCTAGAAATCTATAGAAAGTCTTTTAGTTACAGCCAATTGCATGGCGTATACATGCAGGTATTAGCGTTTTGAAAGACCATGTTCTACAGGCTCCACAACCAGCTTCAAAACCCAAAGCTCTCATTTCCTTTGATTCTTATTTCACACTCCTCATTTTCTTTCCATTTCCCCAACCTTCAGTCAGTCTTTTCACTCTTCCTCTGCCCTTGGTTCAGGTCTCTTCTCCTGCCACAGAGCACCCCATCACCAAGGGTCTGTCCAGTTCTCCATGTGGCATGTTAGCTTACCAATCCCACTTCCCAGACCAAATGTTCAACCTGTTGGCCTGCTGTACCTCCAACTCTCTCCTAACTCTAGGTCAATAGTTTTTGTTGGTCATTATGTAAGCTTAAGTAAAAAATGAAAGAGAAATAGTGACAGAGAAAAAAAGAGAGAAAGGGAAAGAGAACACAACAGTGAGTTCAGTCACAGTGAAGAGTGAAGGAATATAATTTTCAGGGTTTATTCAGTACTCAAGGAGAATGCACTTTGAGAGCTGTCTTTTTCACAGATCAACATCTGCAAAATAAACAACTACTGAGGATCAATGCATTCCTTGATACAAAGAACAATTCCAGTTCTATGGAACTGATTGAGTTTAGAACGAGATAAGGATAACAGAAAGGATGGGAAACCTGCAGGTACCCTCTCCAGCAGGTCAAATCAAAGGCTGAAGGGCTGAACGAGATGAGCTGAATCCTTTTGTTCCCAGAGTGGTTGACTTTAGTTGTCTTCACGTGGCAGGTTTCTCAAATTCAGTTTGTCTGCAACAGAATGCACTTTGTTTATTCCTTTCTGTTGGCCCACATTACTACGTCTCTGTATCAGGGTGAAATACTTTGAGAGGAGACACAGAAAACAGCATTTCAAGAAAAAATATAGGAAAAAGAGTAAAGGTAAAGGTTGAGGGGTGAGGCAAGATATAGAGGGAAGTGCAATGTGTTGCATGCACCATTGGCTGAGGCAAACATCACAGTAGGTCTGAATTAGTACGAGACTACACTTTACCTGTACAACAAACCAATGCAATATTAAAAGTGCTTATTTACAAAAAAGTAACTTAATTGTAAATAGAGAGCAGTGAGTCTGTGAGGAAACAACATACATTTTACTTCTGCAAATGGCAGGCAAATCAAAACATGCAGCACAGAAAAAAAGTGGAAACTGGGTCACTATGTATTTTTTTACCTTTGATATACATTATCATGGCTTTCTAAACTTTAGTACTGCTGGGCGGAAACGTAGCATTCAGAAAAATTTTACCCCATTAGGGATACATTGACTGTTCAGCAGGGCACAGGATCAGGATATCCCCAAATACTGTTACCTCCGTGTCATTTACCGAGTTAAAAACTGAAAATGCCAAGTGGTGGCAATGCACATCATAAAATGTGGCAAAAAAGAAAAGAAACGGAAAGAGGTTCAGAGTCCCCTCGAAACTGTGAAGTGGCATGTCGCCTCATTCTGTAGCCTTCCTTTAATCCCTTTCGCCCTCATTATGAAAAAAAAACAATGGAGTAGAAGCCAGTTCAGTTCTTTTTTTATTCCAGTTATCCTTTTCAAACTTTTCTCACATCTTTCACCGGTTAGTGCTTCCTCCTTCCCTCCTCTTGGCCCTGAAAGCATAAACACAAGCATGATGGTATAATAAATGAAAAGAAAAAAAGCAGACAATCATGAAAGCAAACAAACATAGCAAGAACCCAAAGCCTCTTTTAAAGCAGGTGCTGGATGATGCAATCAACTCTTTGTCTTGATGTTTTCAATGAGGCGGTCAAGATGAAATAGAATAATGACAATCTAAGCTCAAACCAGTTTTTATTTATTTTTATTTTTTAGACATTGTCCTTTACTCTTACACAAAATGAACATTCTTACAAAAATTTAAAAAATTAACAAAAATAAAAAGCAACCTATTCTATAGAACAATAAATTCTCAAATTTGATGCCTTTTTGTTGGCTTGTAATTCTGTTAGTTTGTATTGCAGTGTTATGATTTACAGAAGGGGGGTGGGGCCTGACCTTGCCCTTAGTCTGACAGGGTTGGTGGATTCTCTGCTTCATGGAGAAAGCGAAGAGGCGGACCACTCCTGGGGTTCAGGCAGAGGGGCTTCTGTGCTGTGGGTCTAGAGGGAAGTCAGGTCTGCTATACAAACCAGAGCCACAGGCAATAGGCATCAGGTGACTAGACTCTGCGACACAACAAACTAACATTGCAAATTGTTAGTCCTACATTTTAAGTAGCTCTGGATAATACCGTCTGCTAAGTAACAACAATAATAATAAGAACTTTATTTATTTGCAACTATCATGCATACAGCTCCATGTGCAGGCTAAAATAAGAGATAGAATGAAAGAGATAACCTGCATAAGAAAACAAGACAAAGCAGCATTCATATCAATAAGAAAATAAGTCAATTAAATGACAATTTATAAGGATGAAATTTAAAAATAAATTTAAAAGCTCAAATTGCTTTACACTTCAGAATAAAAAATAAGACAAAAAAATAAAAATTAAGAAATGGGATAGAATCAAACCATAGCTTTTAAAAGGATTTTAAAGGAAGACACAGACTTGGTGGTTTTTATTTCATCAGGGAGACAGTTCCAGAGCCTAAAAAGACAAGATCCCCCTTAGTCCTCAATCTAGACTCTGGAACAGTCAGGAGATATTTGTTAGCGGACCTCAATTCTTTATTTGGGTAATAAAGGGGTTAAGAGTTCAGTAATATATTCTGGGGCCAGCCCAGGTCTTGCTTTAAATGTTATTAATAACATTTTGAAATCAATGTGGTATAAAACTGGCAACCATTGCAATGAGGCAAGGATAGGACTAATGTGACATCTTTTACTTTTTTGTAAAGAGTATAGCCACATAATTCTGCACTAGTTTCAGGCTGGATAGGTTACATGCAGGCAAGTAAAAAGAGAAGTAAAATAGTCCTGAGGAAATAAAAGTGTGAATGACATTCTCAGAAAAAGCCAAAGGTCAGCAAAAGATAAAAAGGACCTTATTTTTTACAATGTTTCTAACATGGACTAATATTGTATAATTTTTTGCATGAAGCTCAAAATCTAAAGAGGGTTCAAAAATAACTCCAAGATTCCTGGATGCTAACATCGGCACCTCTGCCAGCAAGAGCACCAAGTTTAGAACAAATATATTCAGATTCTACATTATCACCTAATATGACAATTTCAGCCTTGTCCTTATTTAACTGTAAGAAATTATAAGGCATCCAACAATTAACATTAACCAGACAAGCATGGAGAGCCTCTAATGTGACCAAGATTGACTGCCAGATACAGCTGGGTATCATCAGCATAAAAGTGAAATGATATTTGCATATATATTGAAAATAACATTGGCCCAAGGATTGAACCTTGAGGCACTCCAAAGGTAATTGGAACCAAGGAAAATATATGCTCACCAATTGAGACACAAAAATGCCTGCCAGAGACACAAGATAAAAACCAATCCAGGGCAATGCCAGTGATGCCAACCCAGTTTCTGAGGTGGTACAATAGAATGGCATAATCAACTGTATCGAAGACTATTAAAACTGCTTAGAGACCTTTTCTAAAATCTTCAAGATTGTATTTCTTCAGCAGAGGCTGGACTATTGCCCTTTCAAGCAAGAAGGGACTGAATATGTAGATAGAGAACGGTTTACAATAGTTAAAATATCTGAGCAGACGGTTCCCATAACCTTGTAGGAACAACATCCAATTGCCAAGTGGATGATTTCTTGTGAGCCACCGATGCCATTAGACCTTCATCTGAAATGGGTTTGGCAATATTCATATATTCATCTGGTGGGCAATATTGATATCATATACAGGAGTAGTAATCTGTGATCTGATATTGATACTCTTGAATGCAATTTAATGTAACATAAAACTATGGGAGATGCAGAGACACTAAGCTAAATGGGGTTATCTGACAGGGTCAGGCAATCACTTTGGAACTTTGCTGCATATTGCATGAAGACAGCGAGTAACAGAGCAGAAAGCGGCCTCATAGCGCCTGAGTGGCTTCAATACAACACAGACAAATTAATGGCCAAATAGTGCATGGACGCTACCAGCCCAAATATAATAAAACTGCAGAACTACACCAAAAAAAAGCAAGTGTGACAACTGATGGTCAGCTTCTGGTCAGAGCATGAGAGAGAGAGCGAGAGTGAGAGAGAGAGGTGGGGTGAGAAAGAGAGTGACAGTGAGTGAGAGAGAGGGAGAGAGAGTGAGTGAGAGGGAGAGAGAGTGAGAGGGAGGGTGAGAGAATGAGTGAGTGACAAGTGACAGAGAGTGTGAGAGAGAGGAAGAGTGAGAAAGTAAGAGAAGAGTGTCTGAGAGTGTGTGTGTGAGAGAGGGAGCGATGGAAAGATAGATAAAGAAGAGCGTGAGGGGTGTGGGGGTGAGGAGTGCAGGCAGCTGGCAGGGGGGGCTAGAGGGATGATTGTGCTAGAGATAAGAGGGGAAGTCTTGTTTTGGTGACAGAATTCTCTGGATTACATCCGTGCTCACAGCTCCGGTAATCCCCTCAGGTCTTTACGTAAGTCCTGCGGGGAGCAGAGGCCGTGCGTGTGAGCCCGGGTACCTGCACCAGCGCCAAGGCAGCATTACTCCTCCTCCTCCGCTGCTGAAGACTAATAATAATCCTCCTGAAGCAGCGGCGGTGACAGCAGTGCCATTCGCCAACTCACGCACAGCTGCCGCCTAAACTCAGACTCATCTCAGTTTAGCCATCAGGGACTGTTGCTATTTAGCACATCAGAAGCACAAACTCACTCATGGAATTTTTTTTTCCTCAGACTTTTCTGCGTTACAACACTGTCATCGGCAAACTCCCGGCAAAATGATGTTTGACTTGCTGGCACCCGCTTATGAAAAAATAATTTAGACAATATATTCTTAATCGTTTTAAAAATACAAAGCATATATTACAGAATATAGAAATTATTTCCCATTTTCACACATGCATGACCATGCAAATATAGAAAAATACACTTCATGATGAATGTATAGATCTAATATCCTGGAACAAGTCTCTAGATCATTAATTTTATCCCACCTGGATTACTGTTCAGTAGTTTGGGCCTCAGTCTCGAAAACAGAACTGGCAAAATTACAAGTTGCTCAGAACAGGGCTGCAAGGCTTGTTCTAGGTTGCTCAACTAGAACGTGCATTCGCAAGATGCACTCAAGCCTATTGTGGCTTGATGTGGAGAAGAGGCTAATCTCAAGCACAGTGACATTTCTTAGTAATACACTGCGAACACATAAACCTCAGTTCTTGCAAGATCAAATCATTTTTTGTAATACTGTTCATAACCATAACACCAGAAAGGCTGACAATGGTGATATTATGCAAGCCAAACCAAGAACCAACTTCCTGAAAAAAACAGTGCTTTATAGAGCCAGTACAATTTGGAATCAGTTACCTCTAGATATCCGCAAAGAAAAAAATAAAACATCGTTCAAAAAGAGACTGAAGATGCACTTATTAAATGTCTGATGATAGGTTGTTAATTTTTCTTTGTTGTTTAGTTGGGTTGATTGGTCGCTTATTGAGATGTTTGCTTTTAGTTCATGTTTCTATAGGATGACAATGACTCTCTGGGTTTATTTGGATTTGTTTTTATATATTTTTTTACTATATATTTTTTAAAATTGTTCTGTTTATTTGACTTATTTCTCTTATATTTTTTACTGTATCAATAATTGTATGTTCTTCTGTTAATTTTATTTATTTTGTTAAATATATCTTTATTTATTTACTGTATTAATGTATTATTTGTTGTAATGTTGATTGTGTGTGGACCCCAGGAAGATTAGCAAACTGCTACGGCATAAGCTAATGGGGATCCTTTAAATAAAGAAATAAAAGAAATAAAGAAATAGATATGATAAATACATCTCTCAGTGGCCCCTTAGGACCCCATTTTAAACCCCACTGCCAATTCGTGAGAGTGTAGACATCCATGGTCCTCATCCGAAACCTGAGGCATCACCAGCTGCATCTATTTACACAGCAGACCACAGCTAAGCTTGCATAGAGCGGAGTCGGGAGGAGGAACCTATTGACTGCAATCTGCAGGAACCCGGTCGACCAGCAGGCGTCGCTAGATAGTAATGCACACGGATCCTTATCAGACAGAACCGTCCCATTCCCTGGGCGATGCAATCGCCAATTGTGCGTCACCCTATGGAGCTACTGGCACAGTCCGGATTCGATTCGAGGCCATGAGGCTCATCCATGCACCCCAGTGGGGTGCGTTAACCGAATGAGCCATCCAGTAGCCCATAAATTTATTTTGACCAAATTGTACATTTCATTATATACTATAGCATATGCCTATTTTTCATGAGGATCTAAATGATCCTGAATCAACATTTTTTTCCAGCAAGACTCTAAAAGCGAAATTAAATCCTGAATCAAAAGTAATACAGGTGACACACGGGCCTGCAGGTAAAGATAGCAGCTGTTGAGACTCGCCAGGTACAAGGTTGAGAACCCATGATCTAGATATTTCAAACTGAAAATGATTTCAAACATGCACATTTTAATACTGCAAACGCCTATATCAAGGGCACTTACACAGGTTATCTTTTTTTACCAACATTATTCAACTGGATGTTACAAGCCAAGCCTCATTCCCACAGCGCCCCCCACAGGTCCACCTCGGCTGGGCTGAGCTCCTGTGACAGGGGGGTGGAGGGATGGGACAGGCTGATGCTTGCCTGTGAGCCTCTGATCTCTCACTCTCACCTCCGTAGACTGTGAGCCGCTCTGGCATCGGTGTCAGACTAATTAACAAAGCCAATCGATCAGATGCACAGATGATCCCCAACAGTGCCCTTTCATACAGCCACATTTAACTTGCATTTCTCTTTTAATTAATTTTTAAATATATAAAGCGGGGGCCCTGCATGGCTCCCGCTCTTGAACTGCGATGATGTGTTAGTCTGCTTAGGCAACAGAAAGAATGCGAGCCCACTCCACCATATCAGTGTCCTCTGTATCCAGATGGATCCTTTCTGCTCATGTGATGAACAGCAATTAGGCAACTTAGCAGTGTCATGTGATGCATCAGGCGGTGAGATACACATTTGATGCAGGATTTTACACCGTGTGAAATACATAAGAGTGGCTGGGAGAAATAACACCCTTTCCCCACTCTCTCTCCTCCTCACTCTCACTGTACACATGCACATATTTCAAAAGACACCGCCCGGACTCTAACTTACAATGCCTAGGGCTGTAGGACTTAGTCTGCACTCTTGACAATAGCAATTCCTGACTGAGCCATAGAGGAGCCCCATGGGACGGTATTTTGAAAGAGTTCTTTGGTCTTTAAGACCGTGAGGGTTGCCGTTTTGAAAGAGTTCTCAGACTGTGAAAGTTGTTATTTTGAAAAGTACAGTTCTTGGTCTGCAGGGTTTCCTCGATTGTGTTCCAGATCACTGGGCGGACTGATAACACAGTCCAGCCTGAAAGTGCCTTATCACAGGGAAGTGAGAGAGGCACCTACTATAATTAACCTTTGCATGCATTAGATAGCCCTGACTGCCCCACACAGAGGTGTGTGGTTGAGTGTCACCCACTAGTAAGGCAGATATTTCACACCTCCACGGCCCTTGACTATGTCAGAAACGCAACGATGTCTGGTTATCATAAGAAGCCATGGATTACCCTGGGCATTTGCCAGGGTAATACATATATGCATTACATATAATTTACAAGCAGCTGTCAAAAAATAAGAACGCAACATAGACACTCTTTCTGACATTGTGAATGCTTATGGTCTGTTTTATTCTTTTTTTTTCTCTTTTCTTTTACACGTATGTTAACCATTGAGCAAGCCTGACCGGTGGCTTGTTTCTATGCCCGTGTCAAAACCAGGGTCCGCGCATTACGTTTCGTTCTGAAGCAGCCATCAGAAAACGTGGGAATTATTAATGACTAGCAACATCCAGCAGGACAAATACATGAAATACGTGAAGCATCTGAAAGTGAACGAAGAGCATTTTTGCTCTGCCTGAATTGTACGGACCCTTGAACGTGTGCCGTTCTAATGCGAGCCAATATGGCGGGGTGCTTTCAACCAACCCACACCGACTGATGAGGGACTGCTAACCTCAGAAATGATTCTTTTCTTTTTACAGGCATTTAGCAGACGCTCTTATCCAGAGCGACTTACACAGCATTTACATAGTATCCATTTCTACAGCTGGATATACTGAAGCAATGCAGGTTAAGTACCTTGCTCAGGGGTACAACGGCAGTGTCTTACCTGGGAATCAAACCTGCAAGCTTTCGGTTACAAGCCCAGTTCCTTAACCATTATACTACACTGCAGTCTTGTGACACCTGCATGCTTTTATCCTGTATGTAACCCAAAACGAGTGATATTTCAGACTACCTCTCTGCAGCAGCATGCCAGCTGCACACTATAATAGAGGGGAAGAAACCCTATTTCTGTTCTGGAGCAGACACGGTAACAAGGTCATGGAGACAGTGGACGCCGACATGTGGATTTGGTCTTCAACTGCAGGCAAAATGTTTCTTTTCTACTCAGAACTACTTAATGACACGTGAACCCCAAAACGGCGCCTATAAGCAATAGAAACGGCACTACTGTCACACGCCTGCTTCCTTCCCAGGCCCCGGGCCAACTTACTATGAGACGGCCATCACAAGGTCAGGCAGGGTCGGTTCGTGACTGAAACACCTCCAGCTTATCTGAAGTACAGCTGGCATACAGTGCAGCTAAAGCAAGGCGTCAGGAGGCGCAAACATCAAACAAGCAGCGGTTCCACCAAACACTTTCCCGGGGTTTAATATTCTCACAGATCAAAAACAGCTGATCTTTGAAGAACGCATTTCCAGAGGCAATGTAAATATTCCTAGGGAAAGTCATAGCTTTGCACACCGCACTCTACTGTCATGTATTTAATATACTCAGTAAAATACAGCACAGGCACATCATGCTTGGCTGGGTACTTCTTTGTTTACGATATGAAAGCTCAAAAAGGAGTATTATATCAGCAAAAGTAATATTCCCTTTCACAACTTCCGCACACTCAGCTGCAAGCCAAATTTGGGTGATTTATTAGCAAAAGGAAATTACTTAACATCGATGTCAGGCTTGATGTGCTAATGCTTGGTGTTAATAAACTTAATGAACTAAGCGAACAGATTACAGCCAAATGAATGAAACTGATACTGAGGATTAGGTTCACCCCTTTGTGGAAACTTCTTATCTTGGCTTTTGCCAAATGGCGGTTTTGGACAGTGCTGAATACTCCCTTGTTTGTAGGTAAATTATGATCCTGTTCTCTTCATTATGTATCATCATGTTCTTACATTTGAGCCCCTCCCATAGAATAATAGAGATAGTTGGCTCTTTGTGTCCAGTGCGTGGTCCTCCCTAATAGCTTCCATTACCCAAATAAGCACACGCAATATTGATTTCTGTGAAATTCAGAGGTGTTTGGTTTCGTTCTTTCAGCAGTTCAGCAGTCTTTCATTTGAGTGGCCAGAGTGGCTTGTGGATTCTAAAAATAACCAGACATTTTTCAACATTTTACCAGCCGCATTACCTTTGACAATCTAACACAAAAGTAAAATCTCACCAGTGACAATCAAAATTTTACCAGCATTTGGCTGGTGGCTGGTGTTCATTTCACACCCTGGTCTTAGGCTTTCTGGGGAAATACAATGAGTAGTTTCCCTGCGTTTTTCATCATTGAACCCTCCAGCCACAATCCCAGACAAACAAATACCACTCCACACACAATGCAGATCCAGCCCCTCACATACAACAACCGTACAACTGCAGCCTCCCCAAATGAGGATGCGCAAACATTAAAACACAAGAGTTATTGCGTGTCTATGCTTCAGAGTGATTGTGCGTCTATGCTTCAGAGTGATTGTGCGTCTATGCTTCAGAGTGATTGTGCGTCTATGCTTCAGAGTGATTGTGCGTCTATGCTTCAGAGTGATTGTGCGTCTATGCTTCAGAGTTATTGTGCGTCTATGCTTCAGAGTGATTGTGCGTCTATGCTTCAGAGTTATTGTGCGTCTATGCTTCAGAGTGATTGTGTGTCTATGCTTCAGAGTGATTGTGTGTCTATGCTTCAGAGTGATTGTGCGTCTATGCTTCAGAGTTATTGTGCGTCTATGCTTCAGAGTTATTGTGCGTCTATGCTTCAGAGTGATTGTGCGTCTATGCTTCAGAGTGATTGTGCGTCTATGCTTCAGAGTGATTGTGTGTCTATGCTTCAGAGTGATTGTGCGTCTATGCTTCAGAGTTATTGTGCGTCTATGCTTCAGAGTGATTGTGTGTCTATGCTTCAGAGTGATTGTGCGTCTATGCTTCAGAGTTATTGTGCGTCTATGCTTCAGAGTGATTGTGCGTCTATGCTTCAGAGTTATTGTGCGTCTATGCTTCAGAGTGATTGTGCGTCTATGCTTCAGAGTGATTGTGCGTCTATGCTTCAGAGTTATTGTGCGTCTATGCTTCAGAGTTATTGTGCGTCTATGCTTCAGAGTGATTGTGTGTCTATGCTTCAGAGTTATTGTGTGTCTATGCTTCAGAGTTATTATGCGTCTATGCTTCAGAGTTATTGTGTGTCTATGCTTCAGAGTGATTGTGCATCTATGCTTCAGAGTGATTGTGTGTCTATGCTTCAGAATGATTGTGTGTCTATGCTTCAGAGTGATTGTGTGTCTATGCTTCAGAGTGATTGCGTGTCTATGCTTCAGAGTTATTGTGTGTCTATGCTTCAGAGTTATTGTGTGTCTATGCTTCAGAGTGATTGTGCGTCTATGCTTCAGAGTGATTGTGCGTCTATGCTTCAGAGTGATTGCGTGTCTATGCTTCAGAGTGATTGTGTGTCTATGCTTCAGAGTGATTGCATGTCTATGCTTCAGAGTGATTGTGTGTCTATGCTTCAGAGTGATTGCGTGTCTATGCTTCAGTTATTGTGCGTCTATGCTTCAGAGTGATTGTGTGTCTATGCTTCAGAGTGATTGCGTGTCTATGCTTCAGAGTGATTGTGTGTCTATGCTTCAGAGTGATTGCATGTCTATGCTTCAGAGTTATTGTGTGTCTATGCTTCAGAGTGATTGTGCGTCTATGCTTCAGAGTGATTGTGCGTCTATGCTTCAGAGTTATTGTGCGTCTATGCTTCAGAGTGATTGTGCGTCTATGCTTCAGAGTGATTGTGCGTCTATGCTTCAGAGTGATTGTGTGTCTATGCTTCAGAGTGATTGTGTGTCTATGCTTCAGAGTGATTGTGTGTCTATGCTTCAGAGTGATTGTGTGTCTATGCTTCAGAGTGATTGCGTGTCTATGCTTCAGAGTGATTGTGCGTCTATGCTTCAGAGTGATTGTGTGTCTATGCTTCAGAGTGATTGTGTGTCTATGCTTCAGAATGATTGTGTGTCTATGCTTCAGAGTGATTGCGTGTCTATGCTTCAGAGTGATTGCGTGTCTATGCTTCAGAGTGATTGTGTGTCTATGCTTCTTAATTGTAAACCAGCATGCCAAGATTTAATGCACTTACGGCACTTACACTGTGTCGGTTTTCTTCTTGACCCTCTCTATCTGTGCTTCTATTCCCCAATCCCCGTCTCATTTGATCCCCCCCCACCCTCTTTCTCCTCTCCCAATCATAGATTAGATTTTCCCATATTAAGGTGTTATGTAGACAGATTAAGGTTCACAGTGAATATGATTTCAATGTCATTCTATAAAACAAGGGATAAACTTTCCATCTCTTGTGCTCCTTTTCCTATCTATCTATCTATCTATCTATCTATCTATCCGTTTGTTTGTTTGTCGTTACTGTTCCCCTGCCTCAACCCTGAGACGAGTTACTAAACATTATGTCAAAGACAGAATTGACGAGTATCACAAAGGGCAGAATGCCCCACCCCCCTAAGTGATGTCATCACACCAGCCGTGACCTGAGGCAGAAAAAAACATCAGGGCAGTTTGAAATGTCAGATGACGTTTCAAAAAGCTATTTGGCATACCAATAAACTCTTAGGTAATGTCACACAACCGACCTATTTAGCACAGACTCAGCTATCTGTCAGGCAGCTGAACAACTATTCATTTTAAAATAAATATTCCACTGTCAGCACAAAGCTCAGGAGCTGCACAATGTAAACTAAAGTCTCACTTAGTTTGACACTGTCCTTATACTAATGAGTAATTACAACTTGTTGTTCTGAAGACCCTAATATAATTATTTACAATTCTGAAACACTGCTAACATCCACACTTAAAACTACAAAACTATTCAGAATTACAATACACATATTTTTTTCTGATTGTTAATTATTTTTCTATGTAATACAGCTGCTATATTTTTCGGATGTTGATTAGTGGTCACTGACCCATGAATCCGTGCAGCTGTTGGCAATCAATATCAACACAAGCTTATGGGCGGCAGTGTAGTATAACGGTCAAGAAACTGGCCTTGTAACTGAAAGGTTGCAGGTTCGATTCCCAGGTAGGACACTGCCGTTGTACCCTTGAGCAAGGTACTTAACCAGAATCGCTTTAGTATATAACCAGCTGTATAAATGGATAATATGTAAAAAATGTTTAAAAGTTGTGTAAGTCGCTCTGGATAAGAGCGCCTGCTAAATGCCTGTAATGTAATATCAAAGTCCCAAAAATATAAAATCGGTAATACAATACATAATATTAATTAATTCCTTCAAGATTTTCTGAAAAATGTGAAACATTTCTATACCAGTTTTTCTTCCAAAGAGATTATAATATGTTTGACATACACGGCAGTGTAATATAATGGTTAAGGAACTGGGCTTGTAACCAAAAGATTGAGCAAGGTACTTCACCTTATATCCAGCTGTATAAATGGATACTATGTAAAAAAAAAATAATAATAATGTGCTGATGGCTGCTCCAAAAAGCTGTGCAAGTTGCTCTGGATAAGAGCGTCTGCTAAATGCCCGTAAAGTAACGTCATATACAATGCACATATATTTGGCTTAGATTTCTTCTCCAATTCAATTTGGCGGTTTCAGATTGAACGCTTTTTCATTCTGCACGTCATTAAAAGTAATTAAAAAATAAAATGGAAATAAACAAGTTCAGAAATATTGATAATAAAATACATTTTGTACAGTTCATAGCAAAATGATAAACATTCCGTGCAATGACCAACACTGCACTGTGTGCTTTCCAGTTCCTGGTTCTAATGCGACAACCTAGATATGCTGGAATCAATATTCCCATCGACCAGATGAGTGTCACAAATTGAGGACACAAAATGAGTCTCTTTGTCAGTATCACATGTCCTCACCATCTCTTTCCTTCTCTCTTTCTCTCTCCCTCTCTTGCCATTTCTTATCCAGTTTCCTCCTGTGTTCTACCTCTTTATGTTTGTTAGATAGGTCAATGTGCTGGTAATTGTTTTTCATTTTGCCATTTTAAACCTTTTCTCACAAGCGCCTGTACTAATGTAACATGCATTTACTGAAGATGTATTTGGCAAAGCAGCCTGGTATTAATTTGAGTGCATCATGAATCATTAATTAATAAAGAACACAGAATAAACCCTGGAATTCTGACGCAGGCTGACACAAATTGCAGTATCGACATCAGTTGAGACACAAGTGTGTGAGAGAGCAGCTCCAGAAAAGATTTTTATCCGGTGATACCAGAGGCAATGGTATGCATCGCACTGCACAAGTGAAAACATGCATCTTTAGACTACACTGTTAAAGTGTATACTTTCCTTATTTATTTTGTTTTTACTAAAACCATGTTTTGGAAAAAATCTGTCATGTCAAAGTGGCAATTACAATATGTAACTCATAACTCAGTTGTCGCACAAATAGCTCTGGTCTTTTCTGAGATTGTGCACAGGCATTGTCATCTCATAGTCCTGGAGAAGGTGCAATGCTTGAGCGATTCTCCTAGGAAGCTTTCTGCCCACTGCAACTAAACCAGTGTCATAAGACACCCCTGTTACTGACCCAATTATGTGGGGAAAACAATAGTAAAGGGGAGCAGAAACACTAAATTTGGGTGCAACTTTAAACTGAAGTAAGCAGCAGGGCAGGCACAGATCAAGCAAGTGAAACGATCATATTTATTGGAACGTGAAAGATATTTATAGCTAGTATTTAACAAGATATTTTTTGACAACGAAGAACATTTATTTTTTTCACATTCTATGTCATATTGCCTTGGCCTTAAGCTCAGCTACAGTGCGCTGTTTCATGCCCAGGCCTGATGAGCATAACAATGCCAACTGAATCTGGATAACATTTCTGTAGCTTTTAACAATTCATTTGAGATGGATAACAATGGGTGCACTTTGAGATGGATAACAATGGGTGCACTTTGAGATGGATAACAATGGGTGCACTTTGAGATGGATAACAATGGGTGCACTTTGAGATGGATAACAATGGGTGCACTTTGAGATGGATAACAATGGGTGCACTTTGAGATGGATAACAATGGGTGCACTTTGAGATGGATAACAATGGGTGCACTTTAGCTAGGGCAGAGATGAATCGTGGCATAGCAGCCAGCTGCATCGAATAGTCTTTTATTATTATGAGATGTCAAGACGTGAAGGAGCAAAAGGAAATGTGTTTAAGATCATGTGCACTAATTAATATCACTGGAGCGAGACACTGCTCCTCCGAACCTGCTCCATACTCTCCGAGTACCGAAGTTGTGGAGGGTCGAATGTCACCTAACAGAAACATTAAAATTGCAGTGCTTGTCAATAACTTGACTGTTTAACAGCAACACAGTTACGATCGTTTGATGGCATCCAAAACAAAAAAGCAATGACATGTTGCTGGCATCCCAGACACTGTTCATTTCCGCGAATGTGGTGTAGGGAAAGATGCATACATACCATGTCAAAAGTCACTATTCCACGAGGCATCTATTTTACATGGCTAATCCTGATCGTGGCAACAATGCAAATAAATAGTGAGCTTCAGTGTGCTGCAGATTCATGCTCATGGGGCCATTTGAAAACCCACTATGTCCAACTCGCTGAACACAAGCCCAAAAGCTAGCGCTCATGGGAGCGGTGCTGTTCAGTACCGATGAGGATCCTACCATTTTAAAAGCTTCTGAATTCCAGAATGATGACATCACAGAGTGATAAGAAACCATAGATATTAAAAAAAAAAATAGATAAGAAATTAAAATAAGGGTTTTAAAAGGTCAAAAGTACCCGTACTAGGCAAAGAAGTCCCCAAAACTGGAGTGAGAACTGCTAAACAGAAAGAAAGAAAAAGATCAGTCGCTGGCTTATGTGTCTTAATGCCCAAGACCTGCTAGGCTGCCAAATTGTGATACACCACAAATGATTTATACAGGCAGACAGTGTAGTAGAGAAAACAGGGTTTGCACACAGACACAGTGGCACTCCTGTGGCTTCAGCATTTCTACGGTTCTGTCTTAAGACCATTGATGCCCTTTGCTGGCAACTGCAGACAAAGTCAACATAATACCAACTATGAAAATTTAGGCTGAGACCTGTCCCAATAGACACAGAAAATGCAGAGATAACACTCTCTGCATCACACTGAATGGGATCCCAACACATGAGAAAGTAGGTATATTTGCGTTAGCCTCTTCCTCCTGTGACGCATCATGATCCTAATTACATCTTTTAAAATAAATACTAAGGCTGACCAAAAAAATATCACTCTGTCATTGTTGTCACATTAAACTACTATTTTGTAAGAATTTTCACTCCATTCACTTGACTTAATTTTCTGCAGGTCAATGCAGCTTTGGGTTGGTGCTCATACTCGAAGCACTTCTTGACTGGCTGCACTGTGTAGAGGATTAAACCTGACAAAATAAAATAAATTATTTAATGAAGCGAGTCACCATAAAAAAGTCTCCTTTTGGAAATTTTGTTATGTTGTGGACTAATATATTATTTATTCATTTCATGGCTTTTATTATTTTGGCATATTTCATCCTCCATAGCGTGAATGACCCATCTGCACTCACAGGAAGCATTAGACACCATCCTGACAGGTTATTTAAAGATTCATGACACCCATAAATCCAACTGCTGAAGACACATTTGGTTTCCTTTGATGAATTATGAGGAGCTAGAATCAAAGCATTAGCTATAATCTCATGTAGTTAAGACTGTAAAATGATTATTTCAATCACGACCAAACTGATCTCCAAGCAATTACTGTGAATAAATTTGGAATGACAGACAAAATTACAGTGTCTCAGCCAAACGCTGACTTAATTTAGCTCTGAACAGTTCAATATTACACAAAAAGAATATTTTTGAAATGAATAGCATGGCTGTTTCACCACAGGACAAACAAAGATATTCAACCACTCATCTAAAAGCCTAGTAGGCCTTCAAAGCACTCATACTATGTTATGGATTATAGTTATTGATTACTTTTATATTATATTTTAAAAGGTGCAGTGTGACGTATGGAGATGATATTTTCCATGTAGACATCCTGGTGGCCTGTTCAAACCTGAGTAGTATAATTAAATATTTCAAACTTTAGGAATTATGCACTTATAGCTAGAGTTCAGGCCACTATTTGTTCGTTGAATTAGCTTAATATCACACTGAAAAAATCCAACCTTTAATTAAAGTACATTTATAATGAGAAAAAAAATCCCTTATCAAGAAATTATTATTTTTAACAAAACCACATGTGCCGCAATTATTGGCACCCCTGCATTTATATATAGAATAAAGTAGTAATTTTTTATATTTGGCATGCCATGACTTCCTGATGTCTGTGACCCAACAACATCAAAAGACTCTCAGCATTTTTTCAGTGTGAGATTCACCGAACGGAATTTTTTTTTTAACCTGTTTTACTCATCTTTACCAGGGGTGCCAATAATAGTGGCCGGAACTGGTATAATATTGGCTGCAGTGGCCAAATAGTTTTTGCTGCCAAAACTTTCAGGAATAAAACAGAAATGTCTAAGGGCCAATGCATGCCAAATTTACTGCATACTGGTGTATTGATCAATGAGCCAGACAAGAGATTTAACAAGTTTTTGAACACTTCACACAAAAATATTGACAGTTGTGTTTAAAACTTTTAAAATTGAGATCACATAAAACTTTCATATTTATCAGGCATGACCCACTTCATCCATACACCAGACTAAGTAAAAATTAGTGACTCATTTTGCTGCGTATTCATTATTAAATTAATTATTACTGTTCCAACAATGTTCACCCCTACCATAAACAATATACAAATATATGCAAAGGAAAGAATATTATCAGCATAAGTCAACCGTCAGAACTACATACACCAGTCCAGGATTGTAATGTCTGCCCATCCATGTGAAGTGTAGGGTAAAACGGTCAAGCAATCATAGAGTTGTTATGAAAAACTGCTGGCCCAACACACATTAAGTGACTGTATATTGTTTCCCCCATTTTGTGTTCACTACCTGTAACTGCTGACCGAGCCTTCCACTTTCAGGCTGTTTCATAAATCATTATGCACCATAAACCTGAAGTTTCAAATAAAAATGAACATTTTGGCTTAATTTTGTATGCAATTAGAAATATTTTCGGTTTAATTTCTGCTTTTCCTCCTGTCCTCTCTCTCTGCTCTTGCTGGATGTTTCAGAAAAGCAGTATCATTGCCTGCTTCAAGTACTGAGCCAATGGTCTTGCCCTGTTTGCCGTAAAACATTTGCTCACTGGTACTTGAAAACGTACAGGCTTTCATACTTTACATAGGAAGGCTTATTCAGCATCATCTTTACTTTAATCCCTGTGACATTATTCCCTTAAGGGAGGCACATGTACATGTTATCATGCACGAGGGTGACTTAAGGAACAAGCCAACCAACAGCAGCTCACCTCTCGGCAATCAGCCCATAATTAGTGTTGCCAATATAACACAGCACACACGTAAAGATACATTGAAATCACACCTAGCATTTATTTATACACTTTTAATGGCTATATGGTATCGTATGGTATGGTATGGTTTTGTTTGCATGTTTTTGTTAAATATGGGTAATAGGGCCCCAGTGCCATATCAATTTGAGAAGAGGAGATGGGTTTTGCTGTTGAAAGGATCTTAAGATGTTTTCCTAGTAGTCTTTTCTTAATTTGTGCTATCCCTTATGGAAACAAAATATACTGCAGTATATTTTAAACATATCAAAATTATCTTCACAATATATTTAAAATATACTGCAGTACATTACATTTCCATAAGAGATAAGCCTGTGAGGAGATGGTTTGATGATCACTGAAAGCATTGGTAATCCATAGTGTTAGTGCTTGATCTCCCTTTGAACCCATTGTATTTCACACGCAATGATAGCATCAGTGAAACGGTGCTGCCAGAAGACCTGCTTGTGTTTACTCCATAAGCCCCCTTATTAGATTCTCTTACTACCGGCAAGCAATGTATTGCAATGTTAGTATATTGTACTGTGCACTGATATTTCCAATGATAAAACCTCTCCATCACATCTCTTCCTTTATCTCTGCCTCACTCAACAAATGCAGATTAAATTCTGGACCATAATAACCAACAAATCTCTGGTCACCTTCTTATCACGTCATTATTTTCTTTCTCTTTTTTCCCCCTCTTACTGCATCCCAGAGACTTTCAAAAACATACAAGATGAAGCTCTCTCAATCCCAAAAGACACACAGAACCGACTAAACTACATTCATACATCTGTGACGAAGTGCAGTGCAGCTTTAATGTACGTTGCCGCATCTGGCATTATTTTAAATGAAGTATTACGATTTTTATTCTTTATCATTAGGTTAGAAATCATTTTTTTGACTCCAGAGTTTGTGGTGTTAAACCCATATAAAGGTCTGGATCTGAATAATCCTGCTTTATAAAACTGCAACCTCACCAAACTACTCTTTCCTCATACGTGGGCTGTTGCTCTGTGTTTCTGTTGAGCTGTCTGCCTCTTTCCCTCTTTCGTGTAGAGAAAACGTTAGTATTTTGAGTGCCAAATTGTGTGAGTATATGGTTAGATCATCATCATTTGGCAGTCAATGACTTTAATAAAAAATATGAATTAATAACAAATATTTGAAAAGTAATATGTGCCTGAATCCATTATACAGATAATTAACCAATTCAAATGGAAAAAGTGCCATAGACAGTTACATTGAATACACAGTGTGATTCTTTTTGTGCTCCTGTGTCTATGGTGCATGATGTAAAAATACAAAGAGCTGCCACAAATCTCTCAGTCAAACACCTCTTCCTCCCAGGGGTGCTGGACAGTAGGGTCAGGAGGCCAATTTTACTGGATGACTGCAGGGAATACACTATACTTTTAAGTAGCTCACAACACTTTCATACCGTACAACAGGGGTAAAATAGTTTTAATAGTAATATTTTTTTCATTGCCTACACACAGACCTAAAAATAAAATCTTGCTAAATTAACCCAGATAATTATTACAAATCATATTTTATACCTGATAAGTTACCGCAAAATGCACTACAGGCAATGTTCCCCGCTTGTTTAAGGCCTGTGTTTGTCTACTGAACGAAAACAAAATTCCATCCTCAGATTTTTGCAAATCGAGTCAAAATCTGCCACACTTTATGAACACTAAAAACTATTATTCTGATTGTCCCACATGGGCATTAATGTGAAGCAGCAGTAGCATATTCCACTCGTTTTCACACAGATAGGGCAACAGCTGGTTTCATTGGCTTCTATGTTTGACCCTGACAGTGCAGCAATTAAGTATATATTTAGAGTTGGTGCTTGCTTTGGTGGATTACACGGCCACCTAATATAACACACCTATAGCCTGTGTTTCACTCTCTGTCCCTTTCGCCCTCATCCTCACCTTCACCGTATTCGACTTTCACTCTCGCCCGCCGGTGCAGTGTGCAATTACAAGCGCACTCCCTTACATTTGTCTGCAACCAGGATAACAGTGCAGTTCACGAAGGTGTGCAAAACCATATCATTTAAAACATTACAGCAAGTGCAACCAATTTAACAGGCTAAACGGATACTTATTTACAAGCCATTACACGCCATACAATCAATGTTGCTGACCTGATGTTTCTCATCTTGAGTAATGTTTATGTGCAGCCTCATAGGCTATTTAAATGCAGCGTTAAGAACACGGAAAAATAACTTTCAAACTATTTTTAAAAAGTCCTGCAAATGCCCATACGTCAGTCATGGTTTGCAGCTACTGTTAGGGAAAGACGCCAGGTGTCCCTTTATAATAGTTACGCTATTTGTTTGTCAAAGTGCGTCGTGCTATTAATTTTAGTCATTTTATAAATCTCAGATCTAGCAGTTGCAAATGAAAACAATTAAAATATCAGAAAAGATTAACAGACGGGATGAGCTAATTGGGAAACTTTCACCCAGAAATAACTCACAGTAACGTTAGCCTACTTAAACGGACTTTCTGTAGCCTATAAAGCAAAACACTTACCGTTTGCTTTCTGTAGCCTATAATGGTCCAGTTCAGAAAAGAACATGCAATTACCGTATTTCCCGTGCTTTCACAGGCTTTACAGAGGCGAACGATGCTCATTAAATAGAGGCGAAACCATAAGAACTCCACGGGATATCATCGAGACACTTCTGATAGGTCATACAGAGGAATACTAATCTCGTTCACGGTTTGCGTCCCTTGTGCCTAGCTCTTAGCCTACGGTTCTCCCCTCCCCTCGCCATTTCTATCATCCACTTTTCAACGATATGCAATAATAATATCAAAGCATACGGGATAATGAGTCATTTTACCTTGTAATAGTCATTTACCTTGGTTGGACATTCGGTTAGATTTGGACTGTCAAAAAGGGTTGATAAAAAAAGTAATCTTTCCGGCGCGAAATATGGCAGGGAGTCACACGTAAAAAGTGAAGTAGGCTAGACTACGCCTTGTTTGCACTACGTGTAGGTTATTGTTAGGCCTACATTAAAAAAAAATTTTTTTTTAAAACTGAAAAATGAAAGACATTGTTGTATTGGTCTTGTTGTTTTGTAGTAAATATAACAAAAAATAACAAAAACATTAAATAAACATGATCAGAATTAAGAATAGGAAAATTGAGAAAGTATTTGGTTGATAGCCTACAGCAAGTGAGTGTGTTTATTGTCACTGATTATTTACTAATACTTAATCGGTTCTAAACTTGGGGTCAATTTCACGCAAGGAGCAACCTCTGATGGCCTTACCTCTGTCTCAAGATTCAAGTTGGATCAGTGAGGTGGGGAGCAAGGGAAGGGAATCAAATGAGGAGCAGAGGTTTGATAAGCTGCTTGTGATGCGTGATATTGGATGATAAATGAGATGGACTCAGAAGAGTTAACACTTGTGTCCTAGCTAATTTAGGCCAAAAACAAGCATTACATCTAGCACATGTATTTAACCCTTGTTCTTAAGTGAACAGTATGCTGATGTAACAAAGCAAAGAAGTTCTAGAATACTGACTTTCCAAGAAACCTACTCTTAAAATTAATTAAATGCACAACCAGGTGGTCATAAAGGTAGACACAATGACTATGGAATTATCTGCATCCTAATTCTAATATGAACCATCAAATAAAAACATCAAATATGTTTCACATATAAGCAATGTAAAAATTCCAAGAGCCATCAGAGACACGCAAACAGATTGGTGTATCAAGAGAATGTTTCAGATACAGCTCTGTTTAATTGACATAGCATATATGACATGAGTTAGAATATGAAATAGGGAACCAATTCATACTACCTTAAACAGTGAGCAATATAATCTTAATCTGTCTGCTTGTCTGTCCATTCAGTTTACATACAATAAAACGTGAAGGCAATTGATCAATGGAATTTTCTCTGCGGCAGAGAGAGAGAGCGAGCGAGAGAGAGAGAGAGAGAAACAACAATACATCCATGCTAATATTCCCAAGATATTATGTTATCACAGCAGTGTGATGGTCCAGTAGATTACATAGTAATTGTTGAATAAATGTACCAACATACTGACTTCTACTCCACTTTCAAATACTTCTATTCGTGACAATGTCAACTAATCTCTGTGAGCAAGTCAATATGTTTTATGATCTCTTAAGCATATATTTTATGATATACATCTTAAAATATATATTGCATGAAACATGCCCTTGCATAACCGTTACCTTTAAAGGAATCAAATGAGAATTTCACGTTCAAGTCCATTTACTTATTACCAGGGCATTTCCACAAGATGGCAGTGTAGGGCTATATTTAGATAACGTTCAAATGATGGAACAACACTGAACCTGTATGACTGAACTTGATAACCCTTCCCCGTTGTTAAATAGAAAACATTACATTAGAACTTTGCTTTCTTAATATTAATTAACGGCAAACTTTACAGTTGATGACAGCGTTGATGATGATGGCACAGGAATTTACAGTATGATTTAAATACTGTGTGTTTTTACCAAACAGTTAGCATTGCATTGCAGCGTAAAATGAGCTGGATAAGATTAGGCAAGATCAAGTCACCCGAAGATGTAATTATAAAAAGCAGTATTCCGCTAAATATCGAGCGAGATACAGGCATTTACTTTAAGCTCTTGAGTTTATTGTTCCAAGATGTTCCACTATCAAAATGTATTCTGGCGACATGGTGGTGTAGTGGTTAGCACTGTGGCCTCTCCAGAAAGAGATCCCTGGTTCGAGTCTGGGTGCTCTCTGCGTGGAGTTTGCGTGTTCTCCCTGTGTTTGCGTGGCTTTCTAGGCACTCTGGTTTCCTCCCACACCAAAAACATGTGTCTTAGTTTAGGTAAACTCCTGCCATTGCAGAACTGGAGTTGGTCCCCGGGTGCTGCACTGTGGTGGCCCACTGCTCCTAAGTAGTTAGGATGGGTCAAATGCAGAGGAAAAATGACCCCACTGGGTCAATAAAGTATAACTTATAACTTAGAAGTACGTTACACCAAGAGAGAAAATGGACACCATACCCATCACAGATTTAGCAGAGCATGTACAGCTATGTTTATACTTTAATGCTGAGGGTTCAAGCTGCTTAACAAATGTGAGGGACATGAGAATAATGTCATTATCTCCACACACGTTATGTGACAAGGTAGAAGACACCACATTTGGGAGAGTGGACAGTTCCCTCAACCTTAAAGGGTGCTGCCTATGCAGAATAAAACTGGATTGGTTTTTATTATGGAGGAAACCATTGGTTGGTGCATCTACCAAATGGCTAGTAGGCACAATTTTCTTTTAGCTTGGAGGAAAACATGAACATTATCATAAAAAACAATATCCAAAAAGACAAACAAAATAAAGCAATAAAGCAAAGTATCCTTCTGAGCCAAAAAAATAAATATTCACATAAATAAAACAGGATGTTGAGTAAAAGGATGCTAAATCAGGTCGCACATGCTTTTTAATCAGCGAGAATACATATAATTGAACTGGATGGCAGCAACATAGGTGATTGATGCTTGGTAGAATTGAATCTGAGAATCAACAACTGAAGGACACAGCGGCATTGTCTATTTGATGGCACAACTGGTTCAATGCTCGGCACGTAATCTTTATGAAGTTGTGCCAAGTCTGTCAGCAGTCTCAGTCTGTTACATCAATGAGAATTATACTGGAATTCATAGCTACCCATTACCCTGCTATCTCCATTAAGGCGGATTATGGAATTCGGCCTACATTTTTTCAAAGCGCATCTTGTTCCATTTGGCTTATTTTGCAAAGCTGACAATGTATTCAGTATCAGCGCAGGAGACAAGACCCTTTTGCGTGATTGTCACTGTCTAGATTCTGGTTGTGTAAACAGAACCCATCCTTAGATTTTTTAGATGGACATTATGACAGCAGCAAACAAGATGGAGACTCACAATTTGTCTTCAACAAGCAACCAGAAAGGGTAGATCAACCTCATATCATGAAATACTTCAGAGTAAGATAAACAAGTTTTGCATAACAAATTTTACAAAACATATTTTCTAATAATGAAATGGGGAGTCGGGTTCGGAGGACCAGACGCGACAGGGAGGGAATCTAAAAGTTATCTACAGAGTAGAATAGCCACAAGAGCGGAAGGCTTCCGTGAATGGAGAGGAAAAAATGAAGAATAGAAAAACAAAACTCCCGGTGTAGCGCCAACGAAAATCAACCCAGGAAAATGGGTGAGGCTCGAGTCTAATCAGCGAAGGGAGAAAAAAGTTCCTCTCACTCTCAATAAGAGAGAGCACTAATCAGGGGTGGCTTTCCCGATTCCGATGTGTCTTCAGAATTGACACACTTCACAATCTTTTTGAAGACATGTCTTGAAATTTTCCAGACTCTTTCCCAAAGTATATCGTGGACTGAATATTTCAAAACACACTTTCACAACAAACTTTGAGTAACACAGACCCGACAGGTCGATGTAGAAAAGCCGATTCACACCACAGAAAGCATCACACATCGTTATCAGCCACTTTTCCAAAAGCATTGTCGAGTTATGATCATCTTTGAATATTTTTTTCTTTGCTTTTCATTTTAAATCTGATCTAACCTAACTGACCAAAAAAAGACAGAGACAAAGAGAAGAGCGAGCAAAAAAAAAATATATAAGCTAATAAGTAAATAATAGGGTCGTCAGGCAGCCTAACTCCTCCGCTGACAGTGTATTCATCTTTGGTGTAGTGGTTAGTGCCGTCGCCTCTCCCCCTGAAGTTCAGTGGTTCCCTGCCAAAACCTCGTTTGCAACGAAAGAAAAACTAAATAAACTAATATTACAATAACAATAACTACACTGCTCAAAGAAATTAAGGGAACACTTAATCAACACAGTATAACACCAAGTCAATTAAACTTCTGGGATATCGATCTGTCCAGTTAGGAAGTGTAAACAATTGTGAATAAATTTCACCTGCTTTGGTGCGAATGGAAGTTACAACAAATGGACAGGAGAGGCAACAGCAAGACAACCCCAAAAAATTAAATGGTTTTGCAGGTAGTGGCCACAGACTATTTCTCTCTCCTTATCCTTCCTGACTGATTTTTCTCTAGTTTTGCATTTTGCTAGGGCCCTTGTCACTACTGGTAGCACGAGGCGGTACCTGCAGCCCATTCAGGTTGCACAGGTAGTCCAGCTCCTCCAGGATGGCACATCCATACGTGCCATCACAAGAAGGTTTGCTGTGTCTCCCAGCACAGTTTCAAGAGCGTGGAGGAGATACCGGGAGATGGGCCATTACACGAGGAGAGCTGGACAGGGCCGTAGAAGGGCAACAACCCAGCGGCAGGACCGGTATCTGCTCCTTCGTGTGAAAAGGAACAGGAGGAGCACTTCCAGAGCCCTACAAAATGACCTCCAGCGGGCTACTCGTGTGCATGTTTCTGACCAAACTGTCAGAAACAGACTCCATGAGGGTGGCATGAGGGCCCGACGTCCTGTAGTGGAACCTGTGCTCACAGCCCAGCACCGTGCAGCTCGATTGGCATTTGCCAGAGAACACCAGAATTGGTAGGTACGCCATTGGCGCCCCGTTCTCTTCACAGATGAGACCAGGTTCACACTGAGCACATGTGACAGACGTGAAAGAGTCTGGAGACGCCGTGGCAAATGTTATGCTGCCTACAACATCATCCAGCATGACCGGTTTGGTTTAATTGACTTGGTGTTATACTGTGATGATTAAGTGTTCCCTTCATTTTTTTGAGCAGTGTATATTATGCTTTTGGCAAACTGATAGGATCCATTTATTGTTGTCTACATTTATTGAAATAATTTTGCCAATTGTGAATGTATAACGTACATGTCAGCGCAGGTCACAATAAGTTCTTATAAACTTGATGGGATAATTGATTACACCTGCTCTAGACTAAGTTGTTGTTGTTATTGTTGTAGGCTATCTATCACGTAGATTAGCGGCCTCTGTCTGCAGAGGTGGGACTTGCACGTAGTAGCCTATCGCATCTCAAGACACAGTTGAGATTTCACGACTAGTCTAATGTTGTCCTAAACCCGCGACATATTTCATATTTCAACATCTTTTTGAGTTACGAGCACTTTTGGGAAAGCATTGTGAATGGCAAGTATATCTTCACGACACGTTTCACATCATACTTTTTGCTACGACATGCTTTTGGAAAGCCACCCCAGAGAGATAAAATTTATTTAAAATAAAGCGACCCGAATAACTGGTGAAATTGGCTCGTAGGCTCGAGTGTAGACGAAAAAGGAAAAAAAGATCTCTCACTCTCAATACGAGAGAGCAGTCAATAGAGAGGTAGAAAAGAATCGGTAAAGACAAAACTGTCTCAGAGGGACTAGAAATAAATGTTTTTTGAAACACATTGTGGTCTCTTGTTATAATATGTGGGATCTATGACTAAACTGAAATTAAAGGTATTGGTTGTTTCCTCCTAAAGTATTATTAATAGTTCATTATTGTCAATATTAGTCCATTAAAATCCATTAGAATCCTATTTAATAGCCAACACCAATACACAGTAGTAGAGGTAGATCTTGACCCTCTAACCAGAGCATAGGAACCTGTATTCCTGCATTAAAGTCTTTTCAAAACTCACATGGAATTTTCTTCTTGTATTTTGATATTTGTTTTTTGGAATCTCTAGTAAAGATATCTTTCAGCACTCCAAGGGGATTTATTATTTAGGGGATACATTTTGTGAGATTCCATAGGACACGCTCCATTCTAAGACAGAAGAAGGTATGCGGTGAATGGTGCCCAGAAAACCATCAACAGAGATGCCGAAGGATGGACGGGTGAAATGAGCGTGACATCAGCACACAGCTACACCCAGTAACAAGACTCTACACCTGGTATTCCAGGTGCTGCTGCGGACTCCTAAAGATCATTCCTTCAGGGCAAATTCACACTCCTGAGAATGCCTGCAGGGTATATAACCAGCAAAGTGTAGATAGAACAAAGAGCAAAGTAATTACTGGGGCCAGGTGAGGTCATGATACTTTGTGCAGTTTTCCCAAATGGAGCTGCAATGAAGAGTGATGGACAGAGTCCCATTCTCTGGACTCGCAGACTCACAGACTCAAAGGCACGTTCTTGTCAAGTCCATGAGTGCTTAGGACTGTCCCATTGTGAAAACAGCGTTTTTGGCAAGTGCTCTTATGCAGACTTTTCGTACCCTCTACTCGCACTTTTTTCAAGTTCGCATCAATGTAGACTGGAAATAAGCTAGTGAAGTCTGCAAGTCCACAGTCCACGAGGGCTCAGTTTGGGATTCAGCCATGGTCTTCCACAACCCCCTCCCCACCAGAGCTTGATTGCACTGTTTCTAATAAATTCTACTGTTGTAAATAGCCCCCAAAACACCTCTTCACGCCCCATAGGAGTGAGTCATGATAGGTGTTTGGCTGACACACCTGGTCAGATACCTGCTAGTGCAACACCTGGAACCAAGTTTTAACCAATGGGAAAGGGCCTGGTGAGTCAGAGGTGAGCACTGAATCATCTTCAATACAAACCGTAGCAAGCAGAAGCAGTGCTCTCTGACAGTACCGCTCCCTGGAGCCTAAACACAGTTAAACCAGTGACTTCAATTGATGGGCTTCCATGGCATTGCCTTTATGCGGATCAGAGTATATATTTACCAATGAATAGCCTACATTTCCTGAAACAAGACCCTGTTGGCTCTTCATTGCAAAACTCTTCTGCCTTTGTAAACACCTGTAAAAAAAAACTAAACAAACTAAATGAGAAAGGGTGCCTCACAATTGTTTGAATGTAGTTTGAAGCCCAGCCATGCACCCAAATGTTCAGAGGATTCTGTGAACAGACGAAGAGATAATTCTAAACCTAAAATGGCATGATGTCACTGGTTAGTTAATTTGACATGTCAATCAATAATTATTTGTGTAGATGTACATCCCCATAAAATTGCTTATTTGCCTTTGGGTGCCACTACATCAATTTCAATTTCAATCATTTTATTTGGAGCAGAAGAAAGCAATTTAAAATACAACAGAACAAGAAAATGCACCCATATTCTGTGGTTTGAGCTAAATTGTATAAGCATTCTAAAAAAAAAAATACCTGTAAGCAATCCTTATGGGCATTTGACTATAAAAGCAAACCAATTTTCATGGGCCATGGATATCTGGTGTCTATTGGTGGATGAGTGAAAGTTATGTGAATATAAACATTGGCGAAACAAGATCAATAACTCATTGTTGGCTTTGCTAATCAGCCAAGAAACAACCGTTTGTTACAGAAAAAAATGTCCGCCCATTTAATTAAATCTGCACGAAGGGGTAGAACAACAGGTTGGCAATTTGTCAGAAAGCAGTTAGATTGAGAAAATTCATTAACATAATGAAGGGAGAACATACGCACAGTGGGCAGTTTGAGAAATTTATGACTATGTACTTGTTTTAATTTATTTACTAACATTATTATTCATTTTCAGGGAATTGAAAAAAGGAAAACTGTGCGTATAGAATAGCCTGCAATGTTACAGTGCCTTGCCAGTGAAAATGCTGACAAAACTGTCTCCTCAAACGACTTTTGGAAACTTACTCTTGCTAATCAATTTGTCAATGATCTGCTATCTAATAGAACGCACGAAAAGTTACTGCAATGATTACAAGGCTTGTAATTTACTATCTGGGTCTGGACACGGCCAACGGATTCTGCATTAGCAGACCCAGAGAAGCTAATCTAAACATACATCAGGCTAGGAAAATGTGCAAACACAGGGGTGCATTATGGACGGAATCCCGAAATCCCACAATCAAAGACAAATGGCCCCTTAAAAACTATTATTTGCTAAATTCTATTAATACAAAAAATATATATTTATTTGTTTGCCCTGTATATACAGTTACTATACTAGTATCAAAATGAGTATGTACAAAAAAATATACAATAAATGATATGACGGTTAAACATTGACATATTGTATCATAGTTCATTCTCAAGTAATTAAAAACACTGAAATACATGAGTATATGGATAGAGGAAAGGGAATACAAATCAGTAGGCTACACTTGGAGAAATTATCTATCACAGGTCTTTCGTGCAACCTTAAATCCCTTCCCCTCTCCCTGCCTTAACCAATTAGTTCTCATGTACTTTAGAGTCAAGTCCGTCTGTCTCTCTAAGGCCCCTCCACCCTCTCTTCTCTTTGCCTATTTTGGCATGCCCGTGCCAGGTATTTGTTCAAATTCCTCACACCCTGCAGGGATAGGTATGTCCACCCACCCCCCCCGCCCCTCCCCCCCACACACCCTCCATTTCTTCTTTTACAGGCTGTCTCTGTCTGTCTGTGCACTTCCACACAGACACACCACCCCCACACATCCTCCCATTTCAGATGATTGATTTACAGGTTACTACTCTTTATTATGATTATGATTATGATTATTATATAGCAATGCTTCAAAATAAGTAGTAATAATAATATATGATTACACTTTCTATTTGTTATTATTATCACTTCAGTAACAGTAAATAAAAGTCACAATAATAAAATGTTTTAATTTATCTGATTTATGGAGAGACGGAGATGTTTTAACACCAATAACAGAAGTAGCAGAGATATTGTTATCGTTGGGCGAGGTGCTGTAATTGCAGTGATTCATGAAATGGCACTGTATTACGACCTCTTGCTGATGTGTCAGCTAGGCTGCCACATTTTCTTTTCCATTGGAAAGGATCTACTCATGACTAATTCAGATAATACTGGAAAGAGCATGTGTACGAACCATAGCTGACTGCATGGGCTCTGTGATACAGAAATTAGTGGGCAATTGTGCACACAAGGACATGGGTTAATTGATGAATAATGCAATAGTATGAATTAGTGGGCTTTACAATATAAAATAATTGTAATTTCATAAAATTTATATCAATATATCTATTCTCACTTGTGCAATATTGTTTTAATTAAATAGAGGTTTAAAATCCAGGGGTCAGAAAGTAAAAGTCCTGCCATGTGTTTCTACCACCCATGAACTCAGCCAGCTGATTTCACTAATTAGTCCTACCTCCTGGCTGAAGAATTGTGCTAATTAGCAAATCCATGTGATTGGAACCAAATACTGGAGAGGTCTTTTACTTTCTGAACCCGGATTTTACACCTCTGGTTTTAAATATTGCCCATATATTTTCTTGATTACAGGTGCAGCTCAAAAAATTAGAATATCGTGAAAAAGTTATATATTTTTTGTCACTCATTTCAGAAAGTGAAACTCATATATTATATAGATTCATTACACATAGAGTGAAATATTTCAAGCCTTTATTTCTTGTAATTTTGATGATTATGGCTTACAGCTAATGAAAACCCAAATTCAGTGTCTCAGAAAATTAGAATATTTTGCTTTAACATATTTTTAAAGTATCATATTTAATATTTGGTCGCATATCCTTTGCATGCTGTTACTTCCTGAAGTCTGTGACCAATCAACATCAAAAGACTCTTGATATCTTATTTTCAGGTACTGTTACATTACATTACATTATAGGCATTTAGCAGACGCTCTTATCCAGAGCGACTTACACAACTTCTTATTACATGTATCCATTCATACAGCTGGATATATACTGAAGCAATTCAGGTTAAGTACCTTGCTCAAGGGTACAACGGCAGTGTCCTACCTGGGAATCGAACCTGCAACCTTTCGGTTACAAGTCCAGTTCCTTAACCATTATACTACACTGCCGCTCCAAGCGATACTATAACCTCTCTGCATTTGAACTGATCTCTATGAGAATTGTGGGGTAAGACTAGATTCAGCTGTAAATTACGAGCCCCAAACCATCACTCTGCGGCCAGATATGGAGTAGATGTGGATGGATCCCTTTAAGGGTGGTTTCTCCTGACTTTTTTCCCCATAGAGTTCTATAGGAAAATGAGTCAAGAGAAATAACCCTTGCAGTGATCCATCCACATCTACTCCATATCTGGCAACAGAGTGATGGTTTGGGGGTCGTTCGATAGCTCAGACCCTTGATGACTTACAGCCATTTAGCCAGCCGTGTGTTCCATACTGTACCAGTATAATTTACAGCTGAATCTAGTCTCACCCCCAAATTCCCATAGAGATCAGTTCAAATGCTATAGTAGAGGTTATAGTATCGCTTGCAACAGTACCTGAAAATAAGATATCGAGAGTCTTTTGATGTTGATTGGTCACAGACTTCAGGAAGTAACAGCATGCAAAGGATATGCGACCAAATATTAAATATGATACTTTAAAAATATGTTAAAGCAAAATATTCTAATTTTCTGAGACACTGAATTTTGGGTTTCATTAGCTGTAAGCCATAATCATCAAAATTACAAGAAATAAAGGCTTGAAATATTTCTATGTGTAATGAATCTATATAATATATGAGTTTCACTTTCTGAAATGAGTGACAAAAAATATTGAACTTTTTCACAATATTCTAATTTTTTGAGCTGCACCTGTATGTTCATAAGTACAACACTTTAACATAATTACCTCAATTTAACATAATGTTGTAATGACAAAAAAACATAAAAGCAGTTTTACATCATGTTGAAATATTTGTTCATATTATATATTTTTTAAATAAAATGGCACTGTAACTACTCTGAACTACTGCATAGCACATTTTCTAAACTGTAGTGTGATATTTCTGGGTTTTTTACATTGTTACAACCAGTGGCTCCGAACTATGTTAACTTGAACAGGAAAAATACATATGATTCTCTGTTAGCATTCACTGTTATGGGTAAAACTATGAATAACCTAGTCGTACAAATTTGTCTTCATAGTCTGCCACTACTCATTAATAATGATACATAAACAGGGCAGCGCAGTTGACTAAATCCCCACAGATTACCTGAGGCTGCAGAATCAAATGAAAGGATGTAGCTATGCATTGGTTGTCAGCCTCATCGGTTCTCTGTAACTTCATGGAAAGGGCAAACGCTTAGCAGCAGCATTGAGTATTCATAAAAGCATCAAACACATGGGGAAAGGTAGGCTATTGTGTGACTGAGAGCTGAGTGCTACCTGTTCATTCTGATTATTTTTGCATGATTTACTTTTTCCTATTTCACATTATTCCAGATTATCATGAGGAAATTGCTTGCTAATCATTTTGTTTTGCCAGTTATGTCTACTCCAAGTACAGCAATAATTATCAATAAGATTATTTCTGTAATTAGAGTATATGATGTAACTGACAAATTGACATGATTTACAAATGTATTACAGTCTTATTATATTTATTGTATGTGTGTGTATGTGTGTGTATATATATACATCCAAATTTGCATTCAACATCTGTGTGTGTGTGCATATATATCAAATTTGGATGATAGTGCTTGCTGAAAATATGTTTATTTACATACAAAATATTGGTTCTGTTAAAGAAACAAATAGCCTTTATGGCCAAGTAACTATGGTAATTTGGTGCATTGTAATGCATCGATAAAAAGATACCAACTTGAAAGGCAATATCAAAATTAATACGTTTAATGAAATTGTCACGTATTCAAGCATAAACAAGATTATTTAAAATAAAAAAATGACTTTTATGAAATTATTTCAAATAGTGTTTAATAAAATGTGGAGGGAAATATGAAATATACAGTCTTCTACCAGATGTTGCAGCGTTTAAGATCGATCTAATACCTACTTCTTTCTCACCATTAGCTTGGAGGTGAGATAGGTGTGTTGGGTGTTGGATGTGGTCAAAATGTGGTTATGCTCAATTATTTGACATACAATTATGGTATCAGGATTCTAGGCCAATTTCTTTCGTCGTGTGCTAGTATACAGTGCTTATTTTTCTATAAAAACCTCGTTAAACATTTATTGGATGGAATAATATCCAAGAATAATATGGAATAACAATCCGTTCACTGTTTTTTTCTTCTTTTTTTTTGTATTCATAAGGGTCACAAAAGTTCTAATTCTAATTGTTGAAAGATCTACACCGACCAAACATAAGTAAATCTAGTTTGGTAAATCTAAACCCTAATCCTTCAAACATGTTTAATAAAGTATGCTATATTTTTTACGATATGTATTTTCTTTCGCACATATTATTTATCGATGATTACCAGACTGCATGTTCCTTTCTGATTAGGCTTTCTTGATTCCAATGTCCCGTAATTTAACTATGCAATGTTGGTAACGTTAGGCTACATAGAGTCAATGTATTACCCAAATGACGATCATAAGAAAAGTGTATTCACATATATATTTGTTACAAAACAAATAGTTTTTACACTTAATGATTATAAACGGACCTCCTTGGTGATATTGCACTTTTTATTCCCGAGATTAACAATGACGTTCTGTACGTCGCTCTGGATAAGAGCGCCTGTTAAATTATTCCTAATCATTTATTCATAATTCTATATCATGCAACGGGCAGGAAACCCGGAAAAAAAGCTAACCGATAAAAATTCCATGGGACCAAATCTTTTTAAAAAAATAAACATTTAGAGTTGTCATCTATGTAATAAGGAAACCGTTACCTGTTAAAAATAACCAACTACATTAGTTTCAGTGAAAGGTATGAGTCCCGAATCTAGAAATAAAAGCACACATGTTCTCTCTCTCTGTCTCGCGCGCGCGCGCGAGCACCCGCACAGACGCATTAAGTGAGGGGGCGAGAAGGAGAAAGCGACAGACACAGAACATAAGCACAAGTTGAGCGCATGAAGAGTTAGGGAACTAGCATTAAGCCAACTGGAATACATGTGTATGAACGCTATTCATTCAGAAGTCGCGACTTCAACAGTAAAAAAAGACACTATAATTCAGTTTTTTACTCCGGAAGATGGAACTATGCGTTTCTGAAGAGAGGGCAAGTCATCGGCGCAAGGCAGATTTTTATGGATTGTATCCCAGCGACGAGACATCATTTTAAGGTACAACTAGCCTATTCAAATTAAATTGATAAAATTATTATTATTACAATATAATTATAACATAGCTTTAAAGTGTTGTCATCTATTGTACTTGCCTCCTACTCATTTGTAATTGACAAAGATTTATTAAATTGTTGGCACAATAATCTTACTAAATAAATGGTAAGACGTTGTCATGTTTTGTGTAAATATATTAAAATGTGCTTTGGCTTTAGCACAAAGTACGATGGAGTCATTTGTAGCTTTAACGAGTAATATAGACATTTAGATTTTCTCTTCCTCATAATAATGCATTCTTTCTCTTTTAAATAGTAAAATTCGGGGTGATTTAAAATTCTTCAAGGTTGTTCTTTTATTTTATTGATGGATTTATATTGAGTTTTACGCTGCGTTAAAGCCCGTGTTCCCTGTGCAGTTTAGAGGCCGCTAGGTCGTATCTTGAATTACCTTGTTTTACTTAATGAACTGTGGTGGTGACTGGTCTGGTGCGTGTGCATTTCCCGTCGAAATAGTAATGAGTCACAATAAATTTAATGGAAAGAAATCTGGAGAGCTCGCGTTGCCCATCAGTAAAAACACTTCTGAATTGATAACCATCAGACGTAACCATGTGTTAAAATTGTTTAAGAAACTGCACGTCCACGTACAATGGCATGACCTCATCATTTTTATGTTTGTGTTTTCCTTAATTAATAGTGAAGTGGCCCTGTGACACCTCGATAATTTCAACAATAATCAAGCAGTCTCAACCATCGTCATAATTACAACATTCGTAACCTGGTTTTAAATGCCCATGTGTCCAATGGACTGTTATTTAGGGAGATCCATAAAAGCCCAGGGGCTGAAGCTCAGCAGGGGTGAGGTTTGCTACCCCAGCAGTTCAACAGTAGCTCTTAACCCCAGTGCCGAGGGGTCACCGCATGTCATCTGCTTTTCTCTCCAGTACCACCCCGCCTCACACACACACACACCTTTGGCGCCTTTGATGTTGACCCATATGAATTTAGTACCTTCAGATTACATAATAAGATATCTTAAACAGACTGTGAAGCCCCCGCAAAAGATTATTTTTCAATGGGGTGAAATAAATAATTACTTGCGGCGGAATGAATAGTGAGGTCAGGAGGATCAGATTTGCTGTTGGGCAATTCATAATGAAAGCAATGATAATTAAAATGATACCAGGCATAGCCCTGACAGGTATGATCAACACCTCAATAATAACTGAGGCAGTGTCATGTTCAGTGTTTTGCTTTCACCTCTCTGGAGTCGCAATCCCAGGGAATTTCGCAAGCCGGTGTGGAATATGTTCTGTAACGTTAAATATGTGGTGACAGCGTGACGCTTGGCTCTCCGTGCTCCCTTGGACTCTGCCGGGGTCTGAGCACAGACGCAGAGCCACATAAATTAGAAACCAAACCCAAAAAAAAAAACATCCCCCCATCTTCAGCTCAAGGCCCCACTCGGAAATGTTTATCCTGACGTGGCCGCCACAGAGAGCGCTGCCGCCAGGCGTCCATTGCGCCGATCCCCACTGTACTCTCGCCCTTGGGCTGACACCGAAGTGGTTTCAATCCCCATGCCATGCGGGCAGCAGCACACTGTGCAGAACTGCAGCACTGAACGCGCTCCCCACCACAAACGGGAAAAGGAAGACAAGTCTCTAAGGTCTTCCAAGGTGAAGTGTGTCATCCGTTTGGCGCCAACGGCAATGTCTCGCTTCACAGACCCCCTTTAAAACCTGTTTGTTGTCTCGTGTTTGGGGTCCTGCTGGAGATTTCTAAATGTTTTCTTTCATTCTTAGGTAATTATGTCTATTGAGCTTTTATCTGCTTGACCTGTCTTAGTTTTTTTTTTTTCATGAGCTGAAACTACTAGTGATCTAAAGCAAAATATGTATTTCATGCCTATGACTGAAAACAATGATTTGGGTAGATTTTGCATTTGGATATATGTAACTAATTAATGCATTTCTCTGTGAACACCCCCCACCCCACCCCACCCCCTCTTCTCGCCCACATTCAGTCAACTCCTGATACTTGTCATTCATTCCTGTTTTAATAACCCAAAGCCAATCACAAACCCTGCCTATTTTTATGACTATATATTTCTATCTGTGCTCACATTTTTTTTGATAACCCTCAATATCACTGAACATTAACACATTTTCCCTTCCATCCATTTTCACCAATTCTAAGCAAAGCACCAGAAGAACCCACTTTTACCATCAGCTTCCCAGTAGAACTAAATGGATCCTTCCATTTCCATCTCACACTCCCCCACCCCTGCCTCTCCCCACACCCTCCCTCTCCTCCCCAATCACTCACTCCCATCCTCCTCACCCTCCCTATCCCCTTCCCCAAGCCTGGCCTCCACTATCCTCTTCTGCTCGGTGCTCTCCCTCATGTCCCTCCTGGGTATTGCGGGTAACGTGTACACCTTGGGCCTCTTACTGGGTCGACGCAAAGGGAGGAGGCGTGGCAGAGGCAGGTGCTGCTTTGGGTGGCTGTGCCTTGCGCCGTCATCCCCTTGCTCCCCTTCCTCCTCCCTATCCCCTTCTTCCTCTGCCTCCTCTTCCTCATCCCTCTACCTCCAGGTCTTGAGTCTAGCACTGGCCGACCTCCTCTACCTCTCCACAGTCCCCTTCATCGTGTACGACAGCCTGGCCGCCGACTGGGCTTTCGGGGAGCTGGGCTGCCGGCTCCTGCTCAGCCTGGACCTCCTCACCATGCACGCCAGCATCTTCACCCTTACAGCCATGAGTCTGGACCGATACAGGGCCGTCGCGGACCCACTGGCAGCCTCCTCCTCCCCGTCGCCGGGCCTGCTCCGGGTCGCCCTGGCTTGGGGGCTGGCGCTGGCGCTCAGCCTCCCCATGATGATCACCCTCCACCTGGAGGACGGCGGCAACAACCAAGAAGGCAAACTGTGCGTGCCGGCCTGGGATGAGCAGAGCTCCAAGGCCTACATGAGTGTCCTCTTCTGCACCAGCATCCTCGGCCCAGGACTGGCCATCGGGGCCTTGTACACTGCTCTGGGCCGCCTGTATTGGGTCTCCCAAACCCAGCCCCCTTGGGCAAGCACAAGCAGCACCTATCCTGCCCGTGCCCCCCGCCCTAAAGTCCTGCTCTTGATCCTGGGAATCGTTCTTGCCTTCTGGGCCTGTTTCCTCCCCTTCTGGATCTGGCAGCTGTTACCCCTGTACCGGCCAGAGGTGCTGAGGTCCGTCCCCACCAGCACTCAGGTTACTGTCAATAGGGTCCTCACAAGCCTCACATATGGGAACTCCTGCGTCAACCCCTTCTTCTACACTCTTCTCACCGGCAAGCGCAAGCGCTCCAGGCAGACACTCACATCCTGCGCCCTCACATCAGGAGCCCAGCTGTCCCACAAGGGGAATCCTGTTCACTAGCGCTCGAGACACGACTCGAAACCCAGTGGTGATTTGGTGCCATCGTGTTCCAGGTGCTTGTTCTATAATGTTCTCACAGTCCCAAGACTGTAGGAACTCATGGATGCAATCTGGACTACTGCTACTACTACTGCTTTGCCAGCAGGAATAGATTCTGCATATAGACATTTATATATATATTTGTTAACCTATGTTCCTCTCTGGTCCCTTCTGTGAACTATAGCTTGGAAGCTTGGAAGAACACAAAGACAATATGAAAACGAATTACAGAAATACCTTGGTTATTTCCAGCCTTCCCTCTATCCTCAGCATTTTGGATCAGATTTACAGTTCCTTCTCTGAACTATGAACTTACTTATTTACGTCGGTAAATATAGTAAATATATTTACAATATTTATCCAATATAGTGAAGAAGACAGAATAAAATGACTGAAGACAGTCATGCTAATGCTACAGACGACCACATTTACTGTGCCACAATCAGACTGAAAACCTTAGGAACAGATCTCAGATCTGTATTCCTCAATGTCCCACCATAAAACTAATCTGTCATTCCTACATTAAGCATGCAAAATGTGGGAATTAGATCCAGAATTTGTGGTTTTTACATTCATGTTTGATAATATCAGTAAGGCATGGTTTCAGGGAGGTATTTTCAATTGAATATCATCTGTACTACAGGCTGGTTAAGGCAAAATGTTTCCAGAACATTTGGGGAAAGATTTTGGTTAGATCACCATTTGGTTGTGATAACATTGTGATGAGAACATTCACCATTTTATTGTTCCAAACAAGCTCTGCCAAAGTCACTTAAAAAATGTTCCTGGCATGTCGTGCACAAACTTGCTTTTGTGCGCGAATGGTTATCATTCAGTCATTTAAAAGGTCATGGAGGATATCTGTCAAATCCATCTGACGTATGTTTTGAATGAAAGTATTGAAATGCCAGATTTGTTCAACATCAGTAGCATTCATGATTAATGACCAACCATGATTCCATTTTTGAGCTTTATTGACAAAACCGAATGTTCTGAACGCTATTCCCATAATTCCCTTCCTTCATCTATCACTTTCAAGAAACATCCAGGAAACTTATCCTAACTTTCCTAATGCTTCGGGAATGTTCCGAGAACCAAAAATGATTCAAAAATGATCATTTCTGCATACCTTTATAGCACTTTCACATAGGAAGTTATTGAAAGAGCATTTTTCTTCCAAAAGATTACCTGCATGAGTTTTGATTTTGATTTCACTCTGATTAACCATGCAATGTACTGCATGGCGAATTACATTGATATGTTTGTAAAGTTTGATGAATATAATATATAATCATAAATAAAAATAATTCTTTATATACTTCAGTACAAATTTATGTAATGGGTTATCTGTTTCAAAAGGCTGGTGTTTCAGACTAAATCAAATTCCAGGTGATAGTTTGGCAGTTTATGACAACAGAAGACGAGTAAATATTGAGACGACGGGTCAAGACTGCGGACTGGTTTCCCAGGAAAATATTTCAGTTTGCATAACACACACTGTTTGTGTGTCTGTGTCAGTGTGTGTGTGATTTTGTGTGTCTCTCCTTGGCTGTTTGTGTGTGCATGTTGGATTGTCTGTGTCTGTGCATTGGAGGGCCTCAGTCTGTCTGGGTGTGAATGGTTTTACTGTACTCTATTAGTGAACCTGCTGTTCTTTGACGCAGATGAATAAATATTTTTGTTTGAAGAGAGAGAGCGAGAGAATTGAGGTGGGGGTGGAGGAGGAATGGCTAAGGGCTGTGGACAATAATATTGGTTAGAAAACTAATACAATATGAGAAGAAGGATAATTGTCCTGACAAATATAAACAGTAAGATAAATAAAGAATAAAAAAGGAGAAAGGGGATTACTGGAACCATAGTTTTTGAGTACTTGTATATATTATGTTGTCATGGATTAATAGCACATCTGTGTGTATCGGGATGTTTTATACAATTAGCAAGGCTTCACACCAACATGCATCACCATTAACTGTTGGTTTAAAATTAGACTTGGCTCTGGGGATTGTCAAGTATTCAAACCTCCTTCCAGTTGTGTTTTCGTAAGTGGTACATGATAGAAACCATGAAAGGTTCTGTATTTTGTTTTCATATGAGCTCACATTAATGACAAATAGCCACAGAAGCGGCCTCTCGCGAGCGAGCTGTCCGACTTGTCTGAGTGAGCCATCAGCTTAAAAAAGTGGCAGAGGGCTCTGACTGAGTGTTCTGCAAAATGAATATATAGGTACATATTTATTCAACTTAACCAAACAGTGGAAAATAATGTTTCAACAAGTTTGCCAGTACTTTTTTTTTCCCCAGTGAATTTATATTTACAGTTCCTTTGTTCCAATGATAATATGAGTAGCGTCGAGCAGACATTTTGTGAGGACAGCAGAGGCCCTTTACCCTTAGGGAAATGCTAGGAAAATATTCTTTTGAGCATCATTTTGTGTTACCTGAGTGTGTTTCATAAATCCTCCACACATCAATTTCCTGGAAGCCAGAGTGTCTTTCCATTCACCACCCCCACCCCCGCCCGCCCGCCATCATCCCTGCCCCCACCCGCACGCCCTCCTCTCCTCCAGTGTTTGTGCGTGAAGCAGGTGCCCCTCCCCTGGGCAGCCGGCTCAGGAAAGTCCCCCGCTGGGCAGACGAGACTAGGCCGCTGATCGGGCCAAGCACATGCTGTGAGAATATAAGAGACTCTCTTTCTTTCAGACAAGCACAAAAAACGATCCCTCCACTGCTCCTCTGTTTCTTTCTCAGTTTCAATCTTCCCATCTGGTTTCCCTCTTGACCCCCCTGCTCATTCTGTCTCCCAGCCCCTCTCATGCCGCTTGGCTTCATGGCAGACTACCATCAGAGGGGTAAGAGTCAACGCAATAAATATTTTGCTGACAAATATGAATTACATTTCAGCCAGTCATGAAGTTTTACACATTGTGTTAATCATTGAATATGCATAACTGTATGAATCTGAAAGTTGAATTGACCCCTTTACTTGATTGGTACTATAACCTATATATAAATCTTATTCATTCTGGATCACCAACGGTTATTTGGCTGATTAATGCAACTTTAGCAACGTAAAATCTGCTGGTATCTTGTACCCAATGTTTCTGAAACGGTTGCAAGCACCCACCGATTCAGACTGAGCAGGTTCATAGACTTGTGGACTTTTATTTATACCTATAAACCTTTTTGTTGAGACAGACAGACAGAGTGTCTTTGTCAACCCCATACCACCCCCACCGCAAAGTACCTTCTCCCCGCCACGTCCCCTGTTTTCACACTTCCGTGTCAGCCGCCAAGATCAGGCAAGCCCCCGGCTTGCGTGCGTTGAAGGCCGGAGGTTACATAAACCTACACAGACACCACAGTTCACACACTGGCTCTTACTTGGAAAACTGTAAATATTCCATGTCAGTGCCTCTCTCCCTCCCTCCTTCCTTCCCTCAATGTCTCCCCCCTCCTCCTTCTCCCTCTCTTTCTCACTCTCTCAGTGTACTTAACATAAACCATTATTGCACATTTAATCAGACAGACAATTAAAATGTAATGACCCAAACACATTCACCCAGTCAGTAATCTGACTTATCCATTTCTCACACCATTGCTCACCAGACTGCTCCAGTCCTGTCCCTCCTTTGGTTTATCCTCCCGACTTGACGCAACCGGAGTCCCAGATGCACCACCCGCCCCTTTGAATTGAACATTTTTAATTGAACATTTTACTTCATTTTTTTGGGAATTCTTACTTACCAGCTAGTTTCATTAGATCTCTCTATTACTATCCACTTCATCACCTTTAGTTTAAACCAAGCCAGCCAGCAAAGGATGGGCACCCCCTCTCATGCCAGGTTCCTTCCGAGATTTCTTCCCACTGGGGAGTTTTTTCTCGCCACCGTTGAGTGTTTTTTCTCCCTGACCAGGGAGTTTTTGACCTCGTTTTGCTAGTTGGGGGCTAAGGCCTGGTTTTTTTTCCTGTACATCGTCTTTGTGACAGTTCTCTGTAAAAAGCGCTATACAAATACAATTTTATTGAAGTACATCCCACCAGTAACATCTATTTATAAAAGGATGATATTAAACATGATGGTGAATGTAAGAATATTTGCTATCAAGAGATGTTCACTCTTGAGGCAGCTCAGTTTTCCTTTTTTTTCT
This sequence comes from Ilyophis sp. 1 JC-2022, assembly GCA_022702515.1. Classification (NCBI taxonomy): domain Eukaryota; kingdom Metazoa; phylum Chordata; class Actinopteri; order Anguilliformes; family Synaphobranchidae; genus Ilyophis; species Ilyophis sp. 1 JC-2022. Next base: position 83,157,683 of record CM040406.1, read on the forward strand.
TTTTTGTTCATTGCATCTAATTTTTGGCATTTTCACAACACTGTTATTACAACTGTCTGTAGTGGAGACTTACGTAGCTGTGAGGTGGCTCCTTCTGTTAAAGCAATGGTTCTCCAAATCGGATGGCACACTGCTGGTTACACAGGCAGGAAAGAAGATCCATGTTTTGTGGGTGATTGACGGAATGAGAAATTAAAATCATGACTGGATGTGGTCATCGTTTCCTGAGGTATGGACCTTGGCTAACAGAGGAGGGAATTAAAGGGGTTAATAAAGGTGTTGATTGGTGTTCAGAGATTGGTGATCATGTTTTTTCTTATATGCAAATATAGTAACCGTAGCAAAGTTTTAGGAATGAATATAATCAACTGGAAATCTTTGATATTTTCATGTCTAGTAGTCTAGTATTAGAGCCAATAAACCCTTACAATAGGTAAAAGACAATGTTCTTAGAGAATCCACTGGATTTACCTGTAATGTATGTGAGTTAAATGTCTGAATTCATACATTTGTTGTTTTATGTTCAGATGGATTGAAGCCAGCACACACGTATCTGTACAGTACCAGGATATCTACAGATATACTGTATCTACACAAATTATTGCCTTAGTTTAATTGAAAAACTCATATAAACCTTGAGCCAGAGAGAGTGGTCTGCATTGTCTGTTTTTTTAAATGAATAGACTTTAGAATAGAAGATATGTTGCCTATAGGTTCCTGATTCTTCCCATTCACTGAAACTAAAGTTTAAAGTTTTGTCAACCATTATGACACTTTCATCTGCATGGCAGACAATAAGCATTATACTGGAAATATAAACATGCACACCTGCCAGTACACTGTTCTTTGACCTGTGCTATACAGCTATTCTTTGAGACCGTCCTGTCCTGAGATCAGTGTACACACTACAGCACTGCAGGGTGATGTTACTCATTGCTCCGACATGTTTTTGACAGTGAGGAACAGTAACCAAACTTTGTCAACATTTGCAGCCAATGAAGGTACAATGGACCCATGGATATCTGTAAACTGATATAAACCGCATGTGATGCAGAGCAGGCATCATTCAGTAGCATATTTAAGAGGTGTGGCATCATAATTATGAGGGGGGTTTTGAGATGTTACACTAAACTTAATGTAGCGAGCATGATGGGTATGTATGGCATCATGTGTCCAACATATGAACATAATTAGCTAAAGATTCCATGAAAAGGCAATTATTACCCACCCAAATACTCCAGCAAGGCGTCATTATGAAATAAATATTATCAGATTTTTAAAAAATCATATTTGACAAAGTGAGGATATCTTTTCAATTTTCGGATGAAAATTACCGTAAAATATTAACATAAACAGGGGTGGGAGGTCTGAATAGGACAATGGACGTGTTGATAGACATTCACTATGCGGTATGTCACCATATGGATACACACCATTGACTAGGCTACATGCCTGCCCGTATCTGAATAGCGAGACATATGTATTATACTTTAAACACACTCTCACTTTATAACATTGGAGGCAACAGGCGCTGTGGCTCAGCAGCTTCTCTTTTTTACAAGCTTTAGCCTCTTGGACGCATCTAAGGCTATCCTATATAGCCTAAAGTTGGGATCCTGACCGACGTCCTGCCTTGTTTGTTAGGTCCCCAAATTTAAAGACGCAGTTGCCATACGGTAGGGAGCGATTTTTTGTCACTTATAAACTGACAAAATAGCATACAACCGTAAATCATTTAGCAGCATTTTAGCCTACCTAAAGCCACTTTAAGGTATGTTTTGGAACGTAATAACAGCTTTGAATATAGAATAGAATAACTTTTATTTTCCTGATAGGGAACTTAATTTGTAGTCACCAGCAACAAATAATAAAATTTAAAAATGACAGACAGTGGGGCAGACCCACTACGCATAAACAAACATGTCAAACAAAGACATTCAGACCCACAACACACAAACATATCAAATAAAGACATACAATAGAATCATTGAATCAATCAAACTAATTAAGTGCGAGCAACTCAGCATCAAAAGCATGAACAACTCCTCATCTGCCTCTGCTGTCTTGAGATTTCCAGTGTCACCAAGCAGTCCAGCAGCCGTAAGGACAAAGCTTACGAATATCATCCAGGAAATTACCAACCATTGTGAAATATTAGCCTAAACTAGTAGGCTATACAATAAGTTGTATTTGACCGTAGGCCCATATTTTTTTGATAACACCGGACTTAATCGTGAATTAAAAAAAATCTACAAATCATACGAATTATTAAAAATGTATTAACGAACATGCGCTGAATCAAACATTAGGCTATGTGTTATCTGAATAGTGTATTTTGCACTGTAGCCTATTTCCAATGTACTGTGACGTTACTTATTTCCTTTGTTACACAATAGAACATTTTGTATATGAAAAGGCGCTAGAAATCACTTAGCCTACTGTCAGTGTACTGGCCTAAAGTTTCCGATAGTAGCCTACTACTACCGACAGCAATATTAAAAAAAAAAATTTGGTAACTATTGCAACTTTGAACTGCGTGTGTCAGGCTTAGATTTGCTTCAGCTATGGTTATAGGCTACTGATCAGCAGCAAATCATACGAACGAACCACAACGCAATATTAGGCTACCTATCGGTAACTGAACGAAAAGTCCAAACGGATGGGCAATTAGGGAGAAAAAAAAAATAGATAGATGCGATGGTATTGTCATTGCCTCTTCCGCCGACAGTGTGCAGCCCGCCTTGGAGATAGTGGCTGCTCCTTCCTCCAAACCCTCACGCCAGATGCGCCCATGGCGTCGGCAACACCCCTACCCTCAGCCACACAACCCCCGGGAGCACAGGTACAGCCTCACACGCAACCAGCCCAGGTGAAACTGAGGCAGAAGGGGATATGCTGATAGTCTTCAGTAATTGTGTGTTTAATTGAAATGTAGGGGGGGTATTGTATATGCATTAAAACGCGGACTATATTCATGTTTCTTATCTAATCTGCTGTGGAGTCCTAGTCATGATGATGACCTATCCCTTGCCACCCTCTCTAGGGTTTTTGTGAGGCACCCGTGGAACCGTCCTCAGCAACATCAACACTACCATGGGGGACAGGGCAGGAACTGTCATCACACCCTCTATGGCCCCCGTCCCCTCCTGCTCCCCCAGGTTCCGCTGCCTCCAGACCTCCACAACCAGGTCATTCAAAACAGAAGACCATGTGCATTTAAATAATATTGGCTTGAAACTATAATCAATAGAATAACAATAACAACGTAAAGATGCACAACCTTTTCATGCAAATCAAAAAAAGAACAACATGATATAAAAGTAGGTACAGTACAGCACCTACTTTTTCTCTACATTTCTGTCTCTCACTCTGTTGCTGCAGGGATACTCAGTACAGCACATGCCAGTACCTTGGACTGGACCTTCCCAGCTACCCAGTAATTCTCCTTTGCTGCTGCAGCAGTCCAATGACCACAGCCACCAGTCAGGCAATATCTATCACCCTCCGGCCAGCCTTAGCCAGCGCCTGGACCACCCACCCAACCAGCTGGTCAACATCTCACACCAGCTCGCTCACCTTCCAAACTGGCTAACCCACATCTCTCACCAACAAGCAGGTTTCCCCCAGTGGTTCACCCATGTCCCTCACCAGCCCTCCCACAACCCCCACCAACTAACCAACCTCAGCCACCATGAAGCAAACATCTCACACCAACTAACCAACCTCAGGCACCATGAAGCTAACATCTCACACCAACCACCCAACCTTAGCCACCATGAAGCCAACATCACACACCAACCACCCAACCTCAGCCACCATGAAGCCAACCTCTCACACCAACTAACCAACCTCAGCCACCATGAAGCCAACATCTCACACCAACCACCCAACCTTAGTCACCATGAAGCCCACATCCCACACCAAGGGGCCAACCTACACCTCCAGGGAACCCACACCCAACACCAATGGGCCGAGCCACCCCACCAGGAAGCCAGTATCCCAGACCAATTAGCCAGTCTTCCCCACCAGGAGTCCCATATATCATATAATTCAGCCAACCTCTCTCACCACGAGGCCCATGCCAACGAAGAGCTGCGCCACATTTCCAACCAACCAGTTGAGCGTTCCAGACATAGTTCTGCTGAGAGGTCACACCAGCATTCCCACCGGCGCACCTATGAACGTACCCATTGGTTTCTCCAACCAGCCCACGTTACAGACGAGGTAGGTGGCTGCTTTATCATTTGGACAACCAGAGTCAGTTTGTCTTCATTTCAAACAGTAGCTGTTTCAACATTTGCAATGGATTCTTGTGACAGAAAATTTTGATAACCAAATGTGTCTTGCCAAATAGAAACAACCATTGTGCACATGAAAATGAAAGTCAACATTTAAAACGTTTGGGAAAATGTGAAATACCTGGTTTAAATGCACATTAATGCAAATGGAACTACCAGAACATAAATAAGTTTTTCACTAATACTGTAAAATGGTAACAATGAGCTCTCCTTTCTACCGTGACATAGGCTGACCACAACCTCATGCAAGGACAGATCCCAGGGTACCAGCAAACTACATCAACCCATTCCCCTAATACCAACTCCATGCGGTAGGTATACTGATTTTCTAGATGACCTATATGGTCAGATCTGTATCATTAACATTTAAAGATGTCTTCTACTTTTTGACATTGCAATAGTCCAATGTTATCCATCATATACATATATATATTCTAGTGGGGACATAGCCAAGGAAAATGCAAGAGGCAATGGATGCTTTGTTCTTGGGCAAGCCACTTCATGAAAATTAACAAACAGTAACAAGATATTCGTTACCAGCCATAACCTCTTAAAGTAACATAAGTACAGTTGAGGTCACTTGGAAGAACCTGTGTTAATGACCTTAATGCACACATACTTCCTGTGCCTGAACATTCAGTAGCAAAATGCTAGAACAGCATCCATAAGAATTAAGGATTACTGTTGTATAAATTATGGATTCTAAGGATAACCAACATTGTTTGATATCCGGGTATCTTTATACTGCACACATCGCAATCGGGATAGATTTATAGTGACTTTGTGTTCAGGGCACACTGTAGAGTGATTACATGAAATGGTGTTGATTATGACATGGTTGTTTTGAAACTAGTGTAGCAATTAAGAAATATGTACAAAGTGATGATGAAAATATATCATCTCAATTTCCCCGGTGAAAAGGAAGCGCTTATTATGGTATGAATCCCACTTCAGGTGTGTGGGAATGTGGCCGGCTGGAAGTGAGTTGGGGGATGGGGTTTAATTGGCTGATTGTTGTGGTGGCGTGTCTCTCTGTCCATTCTCTATCAGTCAAACGCGTCTGGAGCAGCCAGGGGCGGGACCAACCGTCAGTCGGGAGCAGGGCGTGGCCGGCGCGGCACGGGACGTAAACGAGGTCAGGCGCCCGTCCTCCAGTTTTTCCCGCCTCCGTCATTACAATCTGCAAATTGGGAATGAATCCAACACCAATGAACACCATTATAAATCCACTCGGCTCTATAGCGTCATGCAAAAATGACACCGCTTTTAATCAGGCATCCATGTTAACCTATCATCTGTATTTGTCATGTTTGGTCCAGTGTGCTTTTTTTCTACGCCCTTTAGGACATGAGGAACATGGTGGAACAGCTCAGGGGGAGTGGGCATCGGGGGCTGTCAAGAGACAGCATCAGATACCTGCCATCCCATCGGTTCAGATCTGACAGCCAGACGGCTGAGCAAACCCAGTGAGTGCAACCAAGCAGGCGAAAAGGCAGGACCCTTCTGTTCTTTCCTGTTCTTCCCCAATGCGTATGCATTTTAGCAGTGGCTCACCAAAGGGTACATATTTGTGCGTGTGTATGCGTGTTTTTGTTGAGGCGTAGTGATGTTGTGTTCCAGGTGTGTAGTGTGCTTAAACGAGTTTGAAGACAGCCAGCTCATTCGTAGCCTACCATGCGGTCATGAATTCCATGCAAGATGCATTGACAAGTGGCTCAGGGTGAGTGTGTAGCGCACGCACACACACGCCAACCAACGACCAGTACAAGGTTTATAAACTACAACTACAGAACCGTTTCTCTCATCAGTTCATACAACCAAATTGAGTTTAATGTGCACTAATAAATTTTTCTGTACCTTTGTCTGTTCCAAGGTCTCCTTCATGCCGAGTCGAGCGCAGTGACTTAATCAACTTTTAGATTAACACTGATGAATTGATTCTCTGAGTCTTGTGTCTTCAGTGGGATGCTGAACTAAATCACTTTAATCTACTGCATGACTCTTCACATCAAATAATGCTATAGACGGATGGATACATTTCCAATCATGAACATCAGTCTTACCTTTGCAGCTCGACCAGTACTTACATTGCTCTTCTACCCCCTCTTCTGGCTGGCTAAAGTATTTCAGCAACTTGTGTTTGCTTGAAAGGCAGCTCTTATTTCTTATGCAATGCTTATTGTATTTATTTTTTGCATTGTATTTCGTGTTTTTTTTGCTTCCATATAATAATTACTTATTTCACACACAATGACTTAAACCACAAAATCAAAGCTTGTGCACTTGTAATGTCTGGCATTCCCCAAGAATTTATATTCAGTATTAATTCGCATTCCTTTTTCCCCCACTGTGAATATCATAACTGTAAATATGTTGGGATAATTCATTTTTTCCTAACCCCCAGGTACTACTTACAGGGTGTTTTATAATTCAGTCTTCCTTTATGTTTTCTCCCTCTATTTCATTTCCAGGCCAACAGAACATGCCCCATATGCCGAGCGGACACATTGCAGCGGAGCTCTGACCAGACCAGTGCATCGAGGTCCCACTTGCTCTAGTGTGCACGGCAGAACGGAAGTGTAGCTATAGAGAAATTAGACTTTGCAAAGCGTAATGGTCATGGTGATGATAAGGGAATTTATATTATATCTGAAAAACATTAAATTCAACCTTCAGTGAAAACAGGCTGGTATTGTGCGTGATGGGATTTGTGCAGTGTCATTTAAGTACTTCCTAAAATAAAATAAGCTTCTGTTTGTTTTTTAAATATTTTTATAGGCCGCTGTAGCCAGGTAAATCCCGTGGCTCATGGTCAGATAAACAACCCATGTAAAAGTACACCTTTAAATAGTTTATACTATTTATATCACACACACCTCACAATGACAAACATACCTTTGATAATTAAATCAAACCCCATTGAAAACAATGTATAAAATAAATAATAAACATCCAGACACCATGCGTCCCAGTAGAAACCATTTCTATCACAAGTCATGTCAAGTAGAAAAAGCCTAAGGAAAGGTAAAACGTTTCCCTGTGTCAGCTCCTCGTGGACTTTCTCCCCCTAGATATAGAAACATTCTCTGTAATACCTAGGTGATATAACGGTTTACTTAAAATACACTAAGTCATTCTAAGTCCCTTTAGAATGGAGGCCAGAGTTACTTGCATTGAAATACAGTGGCATCCAAAATGATTGGCACCTGTGATAAAGATTACCAAAAAAGTTTGTATAAAGTAACCAACACAGGAAATGAGCTATACTGTCTACTCAAATAAAGAGGAAATAGTTAGGGATAACTGTTTCATAAGGCACCAAACTAACATACAGTACCTGAAAATTAACCAAGAAATGGTAAAGTGACCCCAAAAACGATACTGTTTTACAATGGCCATCTCAGTCAGGTTTTAATTAAGAGAGCAGTCCACAAGCACAGACAAAGGTCTCTGAAGGATTTTGAAACATTGTGTATGGGGAAATGTTCAAAGACCCCCCCCCCCCCTCGCTCAACCCCCCACACATATTATGAAGATTTAGTATAAGAAGTAGTTTTATACTTGCACCAAGTACTGAAAACAGGGGTACCGATCATTTTGACACCTATCTTTTTGGGAAGTAAAAATAATTATTACTTGTTAAAAAATATATTTTCCTCTGAACAATTGTATTTGTATGAAAATATAATTTCCCAATTTTTCTGAGTTAACAATGTAGCTCATTACCTACGTTTTTTCTTCGTCATCTTTATCAAGGAGGCCAATAACTTTAAACCCCATTGTAAACATGTAAAAACGAGAAACTCAGTTTTAATAAGTATACAAGCGACAAAACATTCTAATTTAAGCATTACACTTTATTGTACGTTAATGTGATCAAGAGAGACATCAACGACTATAACCATAACCACCGTCACAATTTTGTATATAAATATTGACATTAACAGCAGTATGCTGCAATACAAACAACTATGCCACCCATAGCCTTGTGACAAGAAAAATTGGTTTTGGGTTCATACATGGCATGGAGAGGGCTTATGGAAGCTGTTGAGCAGCTTAAAATAAAATGGACGCCTATTGATTGATAACGTAGTCATTTTTACGACTCAAATTCGTTTTCCATTACTCTATATATACGATGTGATTTTACACGTCCGAAAAGTAGCCCATCACACAGGCCGTGTCTTGCAAATATAAAAATAAAAGGCTGTGATGTACAAGCACAAAAAAAGATTGTCGGCGTCCTTGCAAAAACTGTCCTTAGAATTGCAATGTCGCTACAATTCGCGGTATTCCCACCCCCAGGTAGATGGCGATAGAAGACTCGATAACACGAATGTGGACACGGATCCCTTCTGTAATTCAATGCTCTTTGTTTGTTGCGAGGCGCCGACTGCGTGAGGCAGCGGCGCAACTCTTGGGACACCATTTTGAATGTGAGTAGCAGTTAAACTTCTGTCTTTCACTTCAGATGTTGTCAAAGACAAATATACTGCTGAAACAAAATACCAAGTAATTCCATCACCCGTGTAGCTGGCTAGTTGTTTGGCTAACAAAGTTACTGTGTGGCAATGATTAGCTTACAGAAAAGGAACATGGCGAAGGGAGTCGCTCATTGAAAATTACGTTACGATCTATTAGTTACAGTTCCGATAGCGAGATAGCGAGATGCAAAGTCATAGTTGGTTCAAGTTATCTGCCCAGCTAGCTGTGTCACTCATGCCTTGGCATGCATATGAACAAATATAATAGATCTTGTTATTGCCAGATAACTTGGATGGCTGGTTGATTTTTAGAAACGAGCTAATGCTAGCTAGTTGGTAGCCTATGAAACATAAAATATTTCTTCTAAAAAAAAAACAATCTTAGACATCTTGTTTTTGGGGTTTCGCCAGCACGTTGGCTGAATCGGCCAAAGTAAACTTACCTAACGTTAGCTATCTTCATTGCTAGCCAGCTAGCCATGTCATTAGAGCTGGGCGTGACTGTTGCTGAGGACAGCGAGTTTTGCATCACTGTAGCAACCAGCAGCTAATGTCAATGGCTAGCAAGTTAGTTGATATCGGATGAATTACGATAAATTAAACTTTATGTAAGCAATTGCATTTGTTTACGTACTTTGCTACCTTGATATATAGGCAGCGATATCTGGGTTACTGTCAAATCAACAGACTCGCCTGCTGGCTACAAATGATGCTAGCTAGTGGGCTAACGTTAACTGAAAAAAAGTATCTGGATATAAAAAAAGAAATATGCCGTTAATTTTAAGCTATTGAAATGGCCTAGTAGCATGCCTAGTTCCAAAGTCTCAGTAGGCTGACGTAATATCTCAGACCCCCCATAGTTTAAATGAAAAGCACTTAATTATCTGCGATGTGATCAACAGGGCATATGGAGAGCAATTATCCGGTAATAAGAAACGTGTTTAACACGGACTGGTGGGGAGACGCAAACTCGACGTCTGCTCGAGATAAAAGAGTAACTATGGAATCTCAGCATCATCTTCAGCAGGGAGGCTCTGAGCTTGCATATGTCAGCTTTAAAAACGAGGTAAAAATCACCAATAGCAAAGGTATTTAGCCAATAAGGTTGTCATTTTGCCTGTCTTTAGCACGTCACCGCATTTAGTCTCATCATTTGTAATAGATATGGGCTAGATTCAACAGGGTTTTTTATGTGTATTGTATAGACATTAACACCGCAGTATGTTTGTCATTACAATACTGTATAGGAATTACTGTCATTGAGCCAAAAAGGGTTTATTCAAAAAGTGTAAACTCAAGTGTAATATATGGTGATGGAACAGAATTAGCTATTTCTGAGATGTGTTAATGCATAATTCATAAAATATAGTATATAAGATAGGCATAAACATGTAGTATTTAACTTCCCTGATTGGCAATCCTAAATCATTAGTGAAGTTTCCCAAGAGTTAATTGAAGTTTTCTCATCACATTTGAAGAAATGGCCCATTTAGCAGCACAGATTAGGATAATCTGAAGTAGCCTACATACAGCCAGCTGCTCATTGTTTGTACTCTGTAGTCCACCAGCTCAGCTGCGCAACCGTCGTATTGCGGTGCAGGCAGACCACAGGCACCCAATTAACCAGAAGTGTTGCGATTTTCATGGTTAGGTGATGGGTAACTTGCCAGTGCTTTAGCATGACACACCATCTGGCAACTCTGTAAAACCACATTCTTGTGTTATAGCCAGAACACAGAGATCTGCTTATGCAAGAAGTTCATATTCCCTCAGAAATTCCAGTTGTGGGCAACTCCAGTGTTTGTCCTCTCCAACCGGGCGGATTGCAAAACAGCAGCAAAAGTAAGTGCAGCACAGTCCACTGAAAAATGTTTTGCATTGACATTTTCTGCTTTTCATAAACCGCCTACTGCAATTTATTTTTATTCACTTCGCAGATGCGGTTAACCAGCGTGACTTGCAAGGAATACATTTTCATGCAAATTCAGGTATAAATTTACATACAGTACTTTCTCTGTTCTTTTGTTTTTACTTCAGTGAGGAAATGGGACCCCTGCCCCTATCCCACCCCCCAAAACTGTGATTATAATTTCAGATTCTGCACCCCTTCCAGATAGCAGGAAATCCCGGGCCCGGTTCACCCGGGAGGAGGAGAGGGCACTCCTGGCGGGGGTGGTGGACCGGTGGGACGAGCTGTACGGGTACCAGAGCCAGGCCCTGCCCCGCGGCGCCAAGTCGCGCATCTGGAATGACATCGCCGCCCGGCTCTCCAGCTCCTCCAGGGAGGTCAGGGAAGGGGAAGACGTGCGGAAGAAGTGGCTCTACACCAAGCTGACCCTCAGGAACCGGCTGCGGGCCGCCAGCCAGCTGGGCCTGGGCACATACCCGCCTGACCTCACCCCCCTGGAGCAGCGAGTGCTGGCACTGATGGGGCACGACAGTGGGGGGAGCGTAGACGCCCCCGATATCGGCTTTGGTAAGCGCAGTGGGACACAGACCACTCTGTAGGCTGTTTTCAGGGTTGACTTCCCTTCACTTAGAAACGATGCCATACATTTTTTTTCTTTAATCTGCAATTGGAATGCCCAATCATAAATGTTCACAGCAATGTCCTACCAGCAATCAGGTGGACACACACTAGCACATAACACACACAGGCACTCCATAACACTTGTAGCTAGTTTCAACTTCTCTTCGCTTTGCAGTCGACTGAGCTGCACAGCCATAGCGACAAGGCGCTGCACAGCCATAGCGACAAAGCGCTACACATCTTAAGCAGGGGAAGCAAGCATCCTGTTGGAAGCCAACTGATCAGGATTCATTGTGTAATGAGAAGCCCCCTCTGAATCTCCCTCTCCGGGCAATATTACGGCCAATTTTGTGTGACTCCTGGCTGTAGTGGAGCCTATGCCTTTATGTTGATATGCACAAATTTAGGAACTTACCATACCTGTGTTGTGGCAGTCGAGAGGTTGTCAGCCTGACGCTGTGGTGCCCATCTCCTAGGTCCAGTTTCAGGAGAGGATTTCCGGCCCCTCGCCCTGCATGGTCACGAGGACCTGGACACCGTCGGCTCCACCAGCGACGGCGAGATGGACGGCAACCACGATGAGCCGCAGGAGGAGCCCGCCCCGCCACCGTTCGTTCCTGCCGTCTCTGTCGCCTCCCCAATCCCCGGCTCCACCACGCCCTCTACCTCTGCCCCCTCCTCCGCTTCCAGCGCCCAACGGAAGAACGCTCGTCCTGAGGACCCGCTGGCCCCCGCCCTGGCGGCTATCAAGAGCCGGCAGGACCGTTCCATCACCTTGTACAAGGAGGCGATCGCGGTGCTGCGCTCACTGGCCGCAGATGTGCGGCGGTACGTGGACCACATGCTCGCGCCGACCGCGCCCGAGGGCCTTTCGCAGGGGGCGTCGGCGTCCAAGCAGCCCGCCCCACCCACACCCACCTCTGGACACGCCTCTATGCCCCAGCGGCAGCAGCCGTCTGCCCACGTACCCCAGGCCCGCTCGCCACCCCGTCCCCAAACTCCCCCGCCTAACCCTGCTCCTTCCCCGCCCCGAGTGCCGACACTGGGAGAACACCCGCCCGGTCGCCAGCCCCCCTGCGCAAACCCCACCTGTCCGCACCCTCAGTCCGGCGTCCCTTTTACACAGGCTGTCCCACAACATCCTGCCTGCTCTTTCCCTCTACAGTACCCGTCCCTGTGCCCTTATCACATCATGCCTCAGTTCCCCACAGTCGCCTACCCAGCGTATTATTCCGCTCCACAGTCCTCCATGCACCACTTCCCCCAACACACACACCCAGCTATGGCACCTCACATTTACCAGTATCCACCTGCGGTTACGATCGTAGCCCCCCCTCCTGTCTACCCGGCCCCCTCTCCTGTAGCACCCCAAACCGCCTCCCACCGTTCTCCCCAGCCCTCGTTCTATCCTGCGCCACCCAGTGCCCCAGTTGACCCAGGCCTGTCGACGGAAAACCGCGCCCCGTTTTCAGACTGTCAGGCGGCTCCCCACACGCTTGGTCCCCCTCCGCCAGCCTCCAGCCAGCATCCGTACCAAAGCACCGCACAGAGGAGGAGGGACTGGGGCTGTGTCCGCAAACGCTGGGGCAGGAGGGGAGGCTCTTCGTCGTACCTCTCGGGCAGGAGTGGTGGTTTCAGCTGAAACGGAGTGTTAAAGAGCTGGTGTAAACGGAAGGCTCTAGAAAACCTCAAGATGTGACTGAAGTGCAGATGTAGCATTTTTTTTTTTTTACTGTGCAGACTTTTTGACATGCAGTGTATAATTTTGTGTATTTGACTTTTCAGACTAATAAATGCATGAACAACAATCATCTCCATATTCTGTGGTATGAAACACGCTGGCCCTGAAGCGAGGAATACTGCATTAAGTCTTAAGCAAGAACTGGTACCTCAGAGTCTGTTGGAGTTTTCGGCTGTTCATGGTCTGCGTCTGCACTGAAGTCAATCATTATTCCAGGAATCATTTAGGAAGAGAGGAGGAATCCAGACTCAAGGGGACTGGGGCCGTTCATCCCTGTCCTGTTTATTACATTAGTCATAAACCGTCAAATCCACTGGAAGAGCAGCAAATCTTTGTAACAATGTCATGAAACTAGTCACTGCTCCTAGTTATTTACAGCATGTAGAGAATTCCCTTGGATAGCATCCATGGTAAACTTTGTCTGTGGGGGCAGGAGAGAGTGATTTATTTCATGACAAGTGAACATTATTCTGAGATTATTCAATGACAATTCCAGAAAAATAAATCGAGATCACACTACAGTGGTTTTAATAATATTAATCATTACTCCAGTAGTCTATTAGTCTTTGGGGGTTCTGTTTCGTATCCATAAAAAGCTTTAATTATACTCTTAATAAAAGCATGTTCATTAAAGTGTTCAATACCAACAGAGCAATCTTCTTTTGTGCATCATTCTTGCACTTAAACAAGGCGTCTCAATGGGTACATAGTTGGACATTGCAGTTGTTATTGACACATTTCCTTAGCAGGCGGTCTAACCCAGCATCACTTGGAATGTGAGGGGCGTTATTTTTCCAGACTGTCCCGTGTTTGCGTTCCTTTGTAACAGACCATCTACAGCTTTAGTTCAGCAACAGAACTGGGATCCCACAAACAAAACCTGTGTTACTTTGAAAACTTTGCCAAAAAAACTCAACCTGTGCTTTGGTTGCATTAAAACTCACAACAGTCATGTACAAATGATTCATAAATCAAAGGCTTGCTCAAATATCTATAAACTCCAAGGTAATTTATGGTAGAATCCAATTAAAATACAACTATCCATGCCCTTACCTTCCAGGTTTAAAGGAAACATGTTTCGGTCAGACACACTTAATCGAACACATGGTTCAAGATGTGTTGAAACTCAACCATGATTTTACCATTCTCATCCTCATTTGGAAGAACAGAGGTTCTCTTTTCTATATACATTTGCATTTTTGTGCATCTCACTGAAAGTAGAGTAGTTTTTAATCAGTCTTCATAATTTAGCTTGGAAATACAGTATTGTACTTAGTGGTTTAAAAGAATGTGTGCAAATCAGATGCACTAAGTTGTGTGTGGGAAAAGGTGCAAGTTCCAAAGCTTAGGGTTACACTTAAGCCATGAGGGTCTTTATTTTTAAAAACACGATGAAGTAAACTTTATTAGACAACCTGTGTAGTATCTGCAGGCACTGGAAGAGAATTACTGAAATACACTCGCAAGCAAAATATTTTGGAAAATTGAAAAGAATCATCACTGCCACACTTGAAAACAGAAGATTGTACAAATAAATAACATTGTTCATTTATTCAACAAAAGCAAGAGAGAAGAGTTTGAGTTGCAGTGAAAGTTGTCGGGCTCCTGTGTGAACAATGTCCCATGCAGGTGCACAGGGTTGGGCATCTCTCCAGGTTTGGCGAAAGGGGCACAGAACAGGGTTAGGGAGGGAGGAAGAGAGGAAACTGGTAGGGTAGTCTCCCAGCTATTACTGGGATATTCTTTTTAACACCAATTCCATTATGAATAATAACCCAGTTACCATTTTGTTAAAATTTTCACTTTTACGAGCAATACTCTCAGAATTTCTAAACAGAAATGTACAAAATAACATTTTTAAATAAAAGTTATCTTCCAAGCAAAGACACTACGTGCCCGTCCACTCCATGTTTTCATAATCCGAATTCGGCCTACAAGAAGAGTCCCCAGTGTCTTTTTGTTCTGACAGACATGAATGGGGCGAAACTGGATTTCTGGACTCCTATTGAGTCATTATTATCACCAAACATATGTTCCATACTACCTTTCCAATACTGAGCATACAGGCGTTGACAAAAAAAGTTTTTTTAAATCAAAAATCAGTCTTTTGGAAAGTGGCTCCGAGCCGTCCCTCTTTAAAAATGAAGAAAAGAAGAGGCAGGGTAGCAGAAGTGGGGGGTGGTGAAGTTGAGAGGGTCTATCTCTCAGGGCGCCATCCAAAACGGCATGGGCTGCTGGGTCTGTGTTTTAGGACGGGGGGGCGGAGGAGGGGGGCAGCGGTACCCCAACGTCCAGCCACTGGAGGAGCTCCCTCCTCCATTACCTGCCCCGATGGTCTTGAGGGCCACGTGGTCGTCCTCTTCGTCCGACGAGTCTCCGGTGTAGGCCACCAGTTCGGTCTTCATGCGTTTCAACACTGGGTCTGAGACAGTGAAAGGGGGTAGAGAGACAGAGAGAGCGAGAGAGAACAGCAATACGCCAGCACACATACAATAAACAATTACATTCAATTATCAGTTTAAGGGGGGGAAAAATATTAAGTTTGCAAAGGGCAGGTGGGAGACAAATAGTTAATGGTTTGCATTGTGTTTTGAAAAAAGTGATGACATCATTGTGTAAGTGAGATTGGGAAGGAGTAGCAGAGTGGCAGGCGTGGGTCAGCAGCCATTGGTCGATTGGGGTGGCGTTTGGGCGGTCCGATCGGCAAGCGGGACAGTCGCAACATCGCAGCGAGGTGCCGAACCACCCCCCACCCACGCCCGAAAATCGTCAGTCATCCCCCAAGGGACATGGAAGAGAAGAACACAAAGAGAAAGAGAGAGAACACAAAAAAAGAAAAGAGTCATGTTAGTGCGGGAGAAGGCTTGGGCACAGACGCACCTCCATCCTGATGATGTCATCAGCGACGGAAAGCTGACTGAAGGTACCAGCAACCGGGAGGGAGGAAGGTGGGACTTGGAAAGGCTGGGAGATTAACGTCTCACCTGACAAAACTACTGCGAATGCTAAGCTAAAAGGCCACATTGTTTCTCCTGCCATTCGTGCTGACCCTCAGCACAAGGGCTTCCCCTTTCAGCGCTCAATCGCTAGAAATTCTTTAATTGAAAACAAATTTTTTTTATTTTTTTTAAAAAATTTTTTTACTTGTTGCAAAGGCTTATTTTTACTGTACGAAAGGGGAAAACCTTGCATCAGCCTAATTCAATAATACTGGGCTCCTGAGCATCTCATTTGAAAAGTGTTTTAGCTCCAGGGTCTAGTGAGAAACCGAGGCCCAGAGCATTTAGACTGAAACCATTTCTTTTAAAAGGAAGGGGGTTGCCAGGTGGGCACACTGGGGTAAATACTCACCCAGAGGGCCAGTCAGTACCCTCCGGTCATCGATCTTGGGCCGTACACCATTCATTGGGAGGGGTGGCGGGGGCATTAGCTGCCTACTGAAAGAGTCAGGTGAAAAGATGAGTCAATAAACATAATTTAAAACAATAGGCTTGTAGTGAATGTGAGTTTTCAACATGGTACGACATTTAATTAATTAATTTGTTCATTTTCCACCATTGTAGTAGTCAGGATTGTAATATGTTAAACAGCAACAGTGGCAATATACGTGGTGTTCATAATAGTGTTCAGTACAGTGTCAGGTGTCTGCTGGGCTAAACAAAAACCAGTTTTGGATAAGATTGGACACCCCTGGTCTATTTTGTGTGGAATGGTTACCTGTCCCTCTGGGTTGGAATCGCAGGGGAACTGCCTGGCGGGGGTCCTGAAGCCTCTGAGCTGCCCACAGAGAAGCCTGCACCTAAATTAGTCATATGAATGGGTCCATGCTATGAGCAGAAAAACAATCGTATTAGCTGACATCCTGACCTGGAAGCTCCGCTAAAATACTACCACCTCTGCCCATCTCATCTAAAGCCTTAGCCCCACACTTACGTTGTGTAGCTACATGTAATGGCTAACAGACACATTAACTGTTTATAGTATATATTCATTACAGTAATAAAACATGCTGCTGCTCCATCACCAAAATCCTCCTCAGACTCAGTTTGATTGCGCTCGAATATGAATACGTATTGTACTGGTGGACAAATGACTGTACGCCACCGTGACCGGCTGAAAGTTCCACAGTTTCAAAGACACTCCTGAGGACTAAACGTACCAAAGACAACAGGCTTCCTCGTGTGGGTGGCTGTTAGCTGCCGTCGCCTAGCAGAACAAAACTCACCTGTGGATCGGGACAATGTGGTGTGGGCGCACCACAGAAACATTGGGGAACTACACAAACCTCTTTTTCCGCGATGCCCTGCCAGACCCGGTCATCATACAACCGAAGACCCCCCCCCCCCCCCAAGAAAGGTTGTTTACAAGTAGCTTCATCTGAATGTATGAATGACTGTGGATGAACACATGCGTGTATATGACGTGTACGTTTGCCTAACCATCAGCTCCTTTACTTGTAGTTCACAAACCAACGGCACCATCGTTAATCTCCATTTTATAATGCTTTCAGATGCTTTTTAAAACTTTTTTCAGAAAAAGTAAATGCAAAAATCTTGATCCTCAAAAACAAGTCATAGAAATATAAAATTGAATTTACAATTACAGTTGTCTTAAAGGCTGGACTTTTTTCTCAAGTTTTTGCCCATAATTTCAAAACATTGTCTGGCATTTCACACCTTCATGTCACGCCTTCAGACCAATGATATCGCTACCATGTTTATTACTTCGACAACACCGGACTGATTGCAATAGAAATAAGAACATATGACTTTGAAGAACAAAAACAACCTTTTCAAATGCAGCTCACATATTTACAATTCTTTCAAATTTCAAAACTCGCACATGCGACATATTCATTTTTTTAAAGTTCAAAACTCATAGCTAGACCCAACAAGCGCACACAAGGTCATCTAGAGCTTATTCTCAGTTTTGAATTCACAAAATTCACCTCAACTACAAAAATGAGTCACACCAGTATGGGCCAAAGAATGAGCTATTTCAGGAAGGCAGAGATAACGACTATCCCGAGTGAAATGCTGCCTCTCTGGGACAGGCTACAGTAAACCGCCCACGGTCCTGCAGTACTCCTGCCTCTCTGGGACAGGCTACAGTAAACCGCCCACGGTCCTGCAGTACTCCTGCCTCTCTGGGACAGGCTACAGTAAACCGCCCACAGTCCTGCAGTACTCCTGCCTCTCTGGGACAGGCTACAGTAAACCGCCCACGGTCCTGCAGTACTCCTGCCTCTCTGGGACAGGCTACAGTAAACCGCCCACAGTCCTGCAGTACTCCTGCCTCTCTGGGACAGGCTACAGTAAACCGCCCACGGTCCTGCAGTACTCCTGCCTCTCTGGGACAGGCTACAGTAAACCGCCCACGGTCCTGCAGTACTCCTGCCTCTCTGGGACAGGCTACAGTAAACCGCCCACAGTCCTGCAGTACTCCTGCCTCTCTGGGACAGGCTACAGTAAACCGCCCACGGTCCTGCAGTACTCCTGCCTCTCTGGGACAGGCTACAGTAAACCGCCCACAGTCCTGCAGTACTCCTGCCTCTCTGGGACAGGCTACAGTAAACCGCCCACGATCCTGCAGTACTCCTGCCTCTCTGGGACAGGCTACAGTAAACCACCCACGGTCCTGCAGTACTCCTGCCTCTCTGGGACAGGCTACAGTAAACCGCCCACGGTCCTGCAGTACTCCTGCCTCTCTGGGACAGGCTACAGTAAACCGCCCACAGTCCTGCAGTACTCCTGCCTCTCTGGGACAGGCTACAGTAAACCGCCCACGGTCCTGCAGTACTCCTGCCTCTCTGGGACAGGCTACAGTAAACCGCCCAGTCCTGCAGTACTCCTGCCTCTCTGGGACAGGCTACAGTAAACCGCCCAGTCCTGCAGTACTCCTGCCTCTCTGGGACAGGCTACAGTAAACCGCCCACAGTCCTGCAGTACTCCTGCCTCTCTGGGACAGGCTACAGTAAACCGCCCACGGTCCTGCAGTACTCCTGCCTCTCTGGGACAGGCTACAGTAAACCGCCCACAGTCCTGCAGTACTCCTGCCTCTCTGGGACAGGCTACAGTAAACCGCCCAGTCCTGCAGTACTCCTGCCTCTCTGGGACAGGCTACAGTAAACCGCCCACAGTCCTGCAGTACTCCTGCCTCTCTGGGACAGGCTACAGTAAACCGTCCGCGGTCCTGCAGTACTCCTGCCTCTCTGGGACAGGCTACAGTAAACCGCCCACAGTCCTGCAGTACTCCTGCCTCTCTGGGACAGGCTACAGTAAACCGCCCACAGTCCTGCAGTACTCCTGCCTCTCTGGGACAGGCTACAGTAAACCGCCCACAGTCCTGCAGTACTCCTGCCTCTCTGGGACAGGCTACAGTAAACCGCCCACAGTCCTGCAGTACTCCTGCCTCTCTGGGACAGGCTACAGTAAACCGCCCACAGTCCTGCAGTACTCCTGCCTCTCTGGGACAGGCTACAGTAAACCGTCCGCGGTCCTGCAGTACTCCTGCCCTGGCAGGGTCAATATTCAAGCAGATTCAAACCGGTTTTAATGCCCAAGCTAATGCTTCTGTACAAGGGTTTTAATGCCTGAAATGCACTTGGCCTACCACATACATAAAGAAACAGAGGAAGGTGGTTCACCTGGTATCCCAGCAGCCCGCTGTCCCTTTCATCGGGCACCTCTTCAGTGAAACGTCGCTTCTGGGGAGGATTGGTGGGGCCTGTGGGGGGCAGAGCTTTGGGCTGGATTGGTGCTGAGAGGGAGAAAGGTCCCGGGAGATGGGCCTGGAGAGGGAAGTGCTGCATTGGTGTGATGTTGACAACCTACCAAAGCATTTAATTCTACCGCAACGTAACCGTGCCGAACTATTCATTTACAAACAAGGCTGAACTTTAAACAGACAGGCGGATCTAATGCAAACATTTGTGAACAAACAAACCAAAACTAAGCATCTGATCATGTCCAATGGATGCTGTGTTTTACTTTACTTGAACGATACTTACTTTATTTAGCTTTAGTGTATGTTTTTGAATGGGCCAGATATGTTTTTGTGTGAGATAAAGTATAATGTAGATATTTAAGAGAGATTTCTGGCGACCTGCTGTACAAGCACTTTGGAGTTACTTGAAGTGTATTTTTTGCCTTAGACCAGGAGCTGCTGAACACCCTAATATCTGCCACTGTCATCATCTAAAATAGCCTTCGTCACAGACAGAAACTGTCTGGCCCAAATGAAAGCATGCACGAAAACTGAAATATAAATAACTCTAGAATGTGAACTTTCCCTTTAAAGGAGAATGGGTGGTCCACCCTCCTTTTGAGTTTTGTCCCACTGTATTCTGACAGGGGGAAAGCAGAGAGGGCGACAAATAGAAAGGGGATCACAGTACAGACAGTGTCACTTTGGGGAACTGAACCCCCAGCCACGGGGGGAGGGGGTGAGGGAGAGGGGGTGGGGCGCTGAGGTATCTGTACTTGGGATTGAAAGGAGGCTTCCCAACAGTCCGTGCCATGCATCTCGCCTTTGATGTTTGAGTTTTAGAAGATAATATTCTGATACACAGGAAAGCTGAGAAAAAAAGAACTATACTTGGGAAGAAAATAAAAAAACACGGTACCTGTGTGAGGGAGGCGGGGACAGGGGCGAGGGGATACTGTGAGCTGGGCGGAGGCATTACAGCTGTCGCCCCCGGGAGCACTGGAGGGGGTACTGTGTAGGGGGGCGGGACCGGCTGCGGGGGTGGGACTGGAAGCGGGTAGCCAGGCTGGTACCCTGCAGGAGGGTAGTACGGGGGCTGAGGGGGCATCCCGTTCAGAGCAGGGGGCTGGATAAACCCTGCAGGGGGAGAAACAATCATATGTATTAATGACAGTCACACCTACACCACTCACAATGAGTAATCCCAAACCAGTGGTGAAGACCGTGAAGTCCAGCAGCAAGATAACATTATCAAATACAGACAATGTGGTTGAAACAAGCTGACTTTATTCATAAAGACAAGACGGCATATTTGCTAAATTTTGCTAAATGCCTGTAAAAAATTATTTTTAAAAAAATATCAATAAATAAATAAATCTGTCGCTCGGTCCGAGCACAGTGCCTGCACAGCATTTAGGGCAGCGCCGAGCAAATATCCAGAGGGACTTATACAACTTTTTTTACATATTATCCATTTATACAGCTGGATATATACTGGATCGATTCAGGTTAAGTACCTTGCTCAAGGGTACAACAGCAGTGTCCTACCTGGGAATTGAACCTGCAACCTTTCGGTTACAAGGCCAGTTCCTTAACCATTATACTACACCGCCGCCCAGATGGTAAAGACGTGTGAATGCATGTTTAGGCAGCCAGTTCTGCGCCCATAGAGGAGCGTTTTCCCCTACCTGGCGTGGGCATCATGGCGCTCATCTGACTGAGGAAACGCGAGTACTCTGCGTGCACCTGAAAAAGAAAGAGCCCATTACACCACTCAGCAAGAGGCCAAACAGCAGAGAGAAAAGAGAAAGAGCCCATTACACCACTCAGCAAGAGGCCAAGCAGCAGAGAGAAAAGAGAAAGAGCCCATTACACCACTCAGCAAGAGGCCAAACAGCAGAGAGAAAAGAGAAAGAGCCCATTACACCACTCAGCAAGAGGCCAAACAGCAGAGAGAAGAGAAAGAGCCCATTACACCACTCAGCAAGAGGCCAAACAGCAGAGAGAAAAGAGAAAGAGCCCATTACACCACTCAGCAAGAGGCCAAACAGCAGAGAGAAGAGAAAGAGCCCATTACACCACTCAGCAAGAGGCCAAACAGCAGAGAGAAAAGAGAAAGAGCCCATTACACCACTCAGCAAGAGGCCAAACAGCAGAGAGAAAAGAGAAAGAGCCCATTACACCACTCAGCAAGAGGCCAAACAGCAGAGAGAAAAGAGAAAGAGCCCATTACACCACTCAGCAAGAGGCCAAACAGCAGAAAGAAAAGAGAAAGAGCCCATTACACCACTCAGCAAGAGGCCAAACAGCAGAGAGAAAAGAGAAAGAGCCCATTACACCACTCAGCAAGAGGCCAAACAGCAGAGAGAAAAGAGAAAGAGCCCATTACACCACTCAGCAAGAGGCCAAACAGCAGAGAGAAAAGAGAAAGAGCCCATTACACCACTCAGCAAGAGGCCAAACAGCAGAGAGAAAAGAGAAAGGGAGGAAGGGAATGAACAGGGATTCACACTGCAGTGTCACCCCACAGGCTACAGCACAGAGTCCAAAAGGGAGAGATGGGGGCGCCTTGTGGCGGAGTCTGTAAGAGAACCGCCCACATGCTTTGAATCCATCGCTCGCTCCCCATTCTTCCCGTTTCTCTACACTGCGATAATAAAGCTGAAAATCCCTAAAAATATAACTTTACAGAAAAGAAAGGAAGAGACAGAGACACGGGGACAAAGGCAGGGAGACGCTCACCGTCTGCAGCAGGTTGTCACATAGTGTTTTAGCTGCAGCGAGGCCTTCGGGTTTGGGGTGACTGCAGAAGAGAGGGGGGTACAGAACATCATCAGACCATATTACCTGGCGCACACACCACCCCCCCCCCCCAGGTTAAAAACAAAGCACACCCACACAGCACACAATCTGCCTGAGAGAGAACGGACTCAAGGTCCCCATCAGACAGCCAGTGACGCGGACCTGATATAGATGTACATGGGCTCAAAGGCCTCGCGTCCGGACGCGGGTTCCAGGCAGCCGGAGCCTTTGCCCCTGAGGAAGACCTTGGCGCCCGTCTCCGCCTGTATGTGTTGAAGGTAGGAGCAGCCCGGACCCTCCACCCGCTCCTTCACCGAGAAGCCCGGGACGGCGTGCTCCAGGCCCACAAACAGCTTATCCTGAACGTAGTGCATCTGGGAGAAAAGAGAAAAACGGAGAAAGTGACATCGTCAAGAGAGACACACAGCAGGGAGGCTACAGAGCAGTGAGCAGCCAAAAAAATATGAGAAGCAGAAAGACAGGGGTATTCATCAAGAGAGGGTGGGGGGTATGAAAACAGATCAAGAAGAGATAACAAGCTGGGAGAAACAAAAGTTGAAGAATCAAAAAGAAAACCAACAAAAAAAATTGAGGGGATTCGATAGGAAGTGGAGAAACAGGACATAGACACAGGGAACAGCAATACAGACAGGTGGACTAAAGGGCAGGCTAGCCTCCACTCTCGTTTCTTACCCCTGACTGAAAGTGTGGTTTGTGGCCCATGGGTGGCAGTGACGGGGGTGGAGGGGCGTGCTGGTGGTAGACCGTGACTGTGGCGCCATTGTACACGGAGCTGGAGCTGGTGGCGGCCTTCACAACCCCATTGGTAATGATTTCCTTAATCCTGTTCACTGCTCCTGTGAGATTAACAGGGATAAACCGACATTACGCATTCAACAATCGGAAGAAATGGAGGCTTTGACCAGTCCGTCGATATAAATGCAGCAAGATTTCAAGAGATACTGACTGTCAACAAGATCTCTTGTCTGTCCCTGGACGTGCAGGTAGAGAGGGCGATCACTGCGGGGAGAGAAGGCATATAGATTGGCATGAGACTGTAAGGAACATCGGCTGTCTCTCAAATAGCATACTTGCGTACTTGCGCACTTGTGAGTACATTTCCAAGTGCACTAAGAAGTATGTGGTACTTAAGCAAGAACGCAGATCGCTTAAAAACCCGTAGGTGTACCACAACATCATAACTCTTTTGACAAAAAAACCCTCTTCTTTTACCGTACCAAATGTCTACAATAAAGTCAATTGTGTTTCCAACATGTAGCCTACTGTGTTTTGTTTCCTTGGTAAATCAGCTTATTTGAGGAGTTATAGAATATTTGATAAGAAGTTAAATCGTAAATTGATACATAATCGGGCTGAAAATAGCATAGGCTTTTCCTGCTTACAGAATGATTAGTGATATTAATCCGATTTAAAAATTGTACTCATTTTATGTATCCTGCATGGTACTCCCAAAACTAAGACTGATTTAAAGATAATTCATGGGATTTACCCTGTTTCAGACATTTAAATTTGAATAATAGATTTAAAATAGATTTAAAAGAGATTTAAATTTGAAACTGAATTGTGTAGGCTACTTTTTGTTCTGACCAGATCAAACCCATTAAGCAGTTTGATTTATGCCACTCGATCTAAACGGCTCTGGGTAGACATTTGTGGACGGCTATCGGTAAAAATGACATAAGCTACCATCTTTCTGTTTAGTTATTGATGTGTGTAATGTGCACTGCAATTTGTTCCCCGACTTGCCGTGTAGGCAATATGTAGTTTTTGAAAATAAAAGTTGGCTTATTTCCCGCTTGTAGCTTGTGTTGGCTTTCAATTAGCCTACCTGAGTTTTGAAAATTCAAAATCTTCGCTTCCAGCTTGGAAAACGCATAGGGAAAGCACGCTCGGACGTATACTTTGTTTTTCGGTCCTGCCAAGTATGCCAGGAAAACCTCCCATAGATTATAAATGTACTTACAAGCTTGCATACTTGACTTTGGAATGCACTTAATCACGTGACCGTTTATTAAATAGTACGCAAGTATACAATTTCAGTCACAGCCATACTTCGTTTTTCGGTCCTCCCAAGTACGCCAAGAGAACATACCTGAGTTTGGGACGCACTTGATCACGTGACCGCTTACTTCCGTGCTCGATATACGCACTAGAACACAAGTGTGCAATTTGAGACACAGCCATAGCCCCATTAAATAATCAACAATGACTTTCTCAAGGAGGACTCACCCAGGCAGAGCCTTGCCCTTCTCCTCTGTTGTCATGTAGCGCCCTCTGGTGGACACTGCAGCTCCACTCACTCTGCTGATCTATGTGGAGGTTGAGAATTATGCTCAGTGTGACAGACATAATAAAACTGGTGAGGAAATACATCACATTATATTCAATTGAACTCTCAACAGACACACACACTGCAGTAGAAACAGTCCAGAAGCAAGCTTGTCAAAATAAAACTACAAGAGCATTAAGGCTGCCTCGAACCTCGTCCTGTGTCTGCCCACGGGTCAAAAGGTTCCGGCAGGTGAGGGGGACGTCGTTTATCTCCACCTCAGCCACCACAAGATCGTCCTTCGTCTTCATGGCTGGCAACGCCTTCCCAGCCCCTGACACCTGCACATGCAACACAATTTTTCAATGAAACTTTCCACTAAAATCACTTCCATCTGTTCTTGCACAAAAACAAATTACTGTAAACTAAAAGAATACGGACACGGGTTCATCCTCACTTTGTCTGGAGCTCCGGGGACACCAATTTGCGATGGCTTCAGTTTACCCTTGGCCACCAGCATGGCATTGATTTTGGCCGCCACCGCAGCCGCCGCATCCAGGGCACCGGTGGGCGCAGCCTCGCTCTCCGCCATGGTATTCGGACCCGGCAGGTCCCATTTACTGCGGCGACTTCTCATTAATGGATGAGCAGAGGAGATGGAGATAATGAGCTTGCCGCGTGCACACTGCATTTTGTTCCACCAGCCGCGTCATGTTTTTTATTGCTGATAAAGGCTCTGACGTTGCCAGGGCATGTTTGTTTACCATACCACGTGCCCACAATGTGTACCCTGCGGACAGGAGAAACTGCTGGACACTGTTTAGGCACTGTTGACAAGTGGGCAATAATTATATATTTGAGAATTCCTGGTTATGCATTCAATGTAATATCGGAAAAACAGATAGACAAGATCAAATTTCATTATTTTCAATCACTTAAGTGTCACTGTAAAATAACTAACGTTAATTAGAAATAATGTAACGTTACTTGTGTTGGCTTTGGCAACGTGTTACTTACAAGCTATCAACTAGCTAGTCTACAACAATATTAATAATTCCAGTCACTTCGGTTTGTGGGTAGCTGTCACATGTCTGCATTTGTCTTGTACAGTAAATTACTTGTAATAAGAAGCCACCACTGATCCTATATTAAAACAGAGAGATGAGACAAGTAATGTTACTGAAGCTTTGACAACGTTAATTAATAGCTCGTTATCGAAAGAATAATGCAAAACATGAAGGGAAACAAAGTAACGTTATTGATGCTAACCATGGCTCCATGTTAAATATATTTTACTGCAAATCTACGAACATAACGTACACAAAGTTAGCTAATGTTAACGTCAAGATTATCTAAGATTTATGACAAAATGTCAACTAACTAACTTAACTTAGGTGCGTGCGTCACTTTCCACCACAGCTAAGTTAATTACATATAGCTAGATACGCTGGTTCAAAGTTCAAGTTAAATAACGTTATCAAATGAAAGCCAGTTTTACCTTAAATCGCGTAACATTAAGGTACCTAACGTTAGCTCGATTAGCTAGTTGGCAAACTTGCTCACTAAATGTGTTTACTTAGCAAGTTAGCACTGGCGAACTCCCCATTTAGCAATCTTCTTGGTTAAATAAGATGAATTGGAAATGTAATAACGTGTTAAATGACACAACGCCGGTAAAATGGGGAAACTATAACGATGCAGCTAGCCAAGTCGTGCCTGAGCACTGTAACATTAGTCTAACGTTGAACTACAACAGCCAAGGCCGGGGCAGCTACTAGTCAGGTATGTGGCTCAAAACAAATCCGCCATATTATGTGCGCCCACCTCGTTAGCTAGCTTTAGCAGCTAAATAAATAATAATATACCTAGCCAGCTAGGGGTCCATCAAGAACACACATCCAGAAAGGCTACCTACCCGCCGTTCTGTGTCCCACCAAATGACATCAATATCTTATTTTATTTAGTTATCTTCCGTTAGAAATCCGTAAACATCAACTGCACTTCTATCGACGTCTACAGACACCGTACAAATGTAGCTAACATTAGCTAGCAAGCTAGGAAACTCGAGGGAACTGCTTCCGGCGTCTCTATGAAAAGTTCATGTTACGTATTTGCGTCACTCCCACACAGCACATCCACAAAACTATATCTGTGAGCACATCCGAGATACATCGTTGCTTTTCTTTTCGCATACAATGTGCACTTGTTGTCCATTGGTCCAACCGTGTCACATGAGGTGTTTATTTTTGAGCGATGACAAAGGCAACGCCGCTTTAATGGATTCCCTAGCGTCATAAAATACATTCAATTAACCATAGAACGGCTGGGCAGCAGTAGTGTTAATATGGCAAAATGAGCCTTAGGACTAGAATACATTAAACAGTCCCAGAAATAGTCTGTATTTTTAAAGTATTAGAACAAAACATGAGCAACATACATTAAACCGTCTACTCTACAAATCTCTTTAGAAATAAAACCACTCCAAGGGCTGCTGGAACGTTATTTGCAAATGTGAAAGACTCATAGTAACTGTTATATATCTTAAACACAATAAGAGAAGAAAAAAGTCATTAAATGCAAGCAGTATGATTAATACAGGACGATGGAGGTGAGAGATCAACAGAGCTTGCAGCAGGGGAGGACTCAGGGAGTTACGCTCTGGCCTGCTGTTTCTCTTGAAACTCAGCAATGCGAGTCTCCATCACTGTGCGGAAATGTCTGATTAATCCCTGAAAGAGAAAGGATTGGGGGAGGGGCAGAAGGGAGGACAGATTTGATAGATTAGCAGTTGTTCATACAGATAGAGGACATCCATTGTCCTTCTCCTGGTACAATATCTCTCTTCTAGTGCTCTTCCAGTGCTCTTGACAGTCCCTCAACTGTACTGCCTAGCATGATTATTGAAAGCAATATATTTTAGCACATAAAAAAATGTTAATTTTGGTGAGCATGACCATTTTTAGTAAAGCAAAAACCTACCTATCCCTGTTTCTAACATCCTCCAATATGCTAGTCAACCAATAATATATTATCTTCCCCTTCCAGTCTGCCATACTCAAGCTGTACAGACCACATAGTCTTTGGCTACAAAATAAGGCTTCTGCCTGACATTCTGTTCCCCACTATTACTCAGTTCCACTCAAACAGCCCTTAACTCAGGAGTGACCTTCGTTTCCCATCTGGCTGGCCTTGCCTCTCACCTGTACTGGCCAGGCAGCTCCATCTCCCAGCGCACAAATGGTGTGTCCTTCAATCTGCTTGCTAATCTCCCAAATCATGTCAATTTCAGCCTTTCGTGCATCACCACACACAAACCGCCACATCATCGTATTCATCCAGTCCACCCCTGCAGGAGACATGGACAGGATAGAAATAGTGAATAGTGTGCATGTGAAAGAGCAGAACTACTGTTACTCTGCAGTGTGGAGTCATTGGGCCTCATTCACCAACCATTCTACAAACACATTTGTTCTTAATACTTTCTTTAAAATGTTTTTATGAACATTCTGGCATTCACCAATGATTTCTTACTTGGGATTTTTTTTGGGTTAAACAGAAGCTCAGAACACAAACATCAGTTAATCCTGAAATGTTTGTAAAAACGTGTTAAAGAAAATAAATGTTTGTAGAGCGATTGATGAATAAGGCCCAATGTGCTTTATCTATTTAGTAAGTGTTCCATTTGAGAATTCAAGTGCTGTTCCTTACCCTCCCTGCAGGGGGTGCACTGGCCACAGCTTTCATGTTTGTAGAATTCAATCAAACGAGCAATGGCTCTGATGACATCAGTCTGCCAACAAAAACAACATGTTAATGAGTGACTTTACTGTAGCGAGTGACCACTATACCAAACAGAATTACAGTACTTAATATTATCCCAGTATACCTGCTCTAATAACTGCTAATTTAGTGCTCTTCATTTGAGAGTGTATTTATTTAACCTTTATTTAACAAGGTAAGTAAACTAAAAAACTCAATTCTAATTTCCAGTGATGACCTCAGTAATCAAAGATGATAGAGAATCAAAGAGATTGAGTAGCCAATCAGATGTAGAGGGTGATGGGAAGGTGGCCAGTTGGGGAACCACTCTAGAAGGAATTTGGCCAGGGCATCAAAGGACATTAACACCCCTACTCTCTTGAGAAGTGCCACGTATCTCCATTTTAATGATCACAGTGATTCAGGACCTTGATTTAAGGCCTGATCTGAAGAATTTCACCTGCTACTAGCGTTGTCTCACATGCATGTAATAACCGGTTTAGCTTCAGCCAGGGTAAAGGGTGGTATGGCTTCTGCCTTTTCTAAATGAAGGGCGCAGAAAGGGCATTACTTACAGACTTGTCCATGACAATGACAGCGGCCGTGCCAAGTGCAGTCTGTGTCCGGATGAGGTCGTCAAAGTCCATTAACACATCGTCGCACACAGATCGCGGAATGATGGGAGTTGACGAGCCCCCTGGGATCACTCCCAACAGGTTGTCCCATCCACCCCGCACTCCTCCTGCACCAGTCACAGTGTACATAAACGCCATTCCACAATCAGAGGGCAACAAGGCAATTAAATTATCGGCTTGCTGGGACTGAATTACAATACAACCACTGAAGAACAAGGTCACATAACAAGGTGCTTTTTTTTCAGACTATGAAAGATGCAGACAATCATTTCAAATAACCGCTTGTATAAATGATAATTGCATGACCATGCAAAGCCTTTATTTGAATGGCTTTTTATCCTCTATTTCTCCCAGTGTGGAATAACCAATAATATATCTCAAAGGAAATTGCAGATAGCCAGTATTTCCTTTCAAAGGCACCAAATGGAATGTGCAGTCCAGGCTAACGATAATAACTCAGTACAAGTATACATTTCAATGAGTGGCCAGTAATTTTTGTCTGGAAATGAGAGCGTTAAAAAATCACAAAATCTTTACCAACTACTATTGCACAAAGCAAAAGGGAGAGACAGAGAGACAAGGCTCACCTGCATGTCTCTCGATTAGTTCTTTGAGAGGAATGGACATCTCCTCCTCTACAGTGCAAGGGGTATTGACGTGACCTGAGATGTTGAAAAGCTTCGTCCCAGCATTCCTCTCTCTCCCGAAGCCGACAAACCATGAGCCACCACGACGACAGATAGTGGGTGCCACAGCAACAGTCTCCACATTAGCAACAGTTGTTGGGCAGCCAAACACCCCTTCAAACCACAGGGAGACAAAATAGAGGATAATAAGACTGGATAGCATGCTTGTAAAATAACATTCT
The DNA here is from genome assembly GCA_022702515.1 of Ilyophis sp. 1 JC-2022. Classification (NCBI taxonomy): domain Eukaryota; kingdom Metazoa; phylum Chordata; class Actinopteri; order Anguilliformes; family Synaphobranchidae; genus Ilyophis; species Ilyophis sp. 1 JC-2022. Next base: position 83,187,795 of record CM040406.1, read on the forward strand.
ATCATATCACTTCAAGTTCATAGGTGCAGTCAATCCTGAATTAATTGTCTTTTAGTGAAATCATAGAGGTAATGTGTGAAATTAAAAATAGCATAGATCATCAGCATTCTGGACAATCATTCCCCAAATGCCCCCGCCCCCCCTCACCTATATCTGCAGGGAATGGGGGCTTCAGTCGAGGCTTGCCCTGCTTGCCTTCAATGGACTCAATAAGAGCCGTCTCCTCCCCGCAAATGTAGGCGCCTGCCCCTCGCATCACAAACACGTCAAAATCATAACCTGAGCCGCAGGCATTCTTCCCGATCAGACCTGCAGTGTAGGCCTCGTTAATGGCCACCTGAAGGAAGACAGCAGAGAAAGTCTCACCCAAAGGAAAGGACCTCACCCAAAGTGTACATCATAGCTGTACTGCAGATAGGGTTTGTTTCATGGGTGTTACTAGACCCCTTTTACTGGGGCACGTGCCCCAGTATTGATCTGCTGTGCCCCCAGTAAAATCTCACGTTCGAGTTTTAACAAGCTCCTATATTTGGCAGTGGATTCATTTAGATTGATAATAACAGGAAAAGAATAGATTTTTTTCTAATCCACAATGTCAAAGCAACGCAGTTTAACCCAAAATACAAGCTCATTACTGTCCGTGCACGGCAATGTGCATGTTGTAGCCGGTGCACCGTGGGGCGCACGCACAGCAATCCGTGTATCAGCACGTGAAACAAGAATCAATGATCTTATTTTGATTTCCATTTGACTGAAACATTATTGACTCCTGTAGGTGGACACCAGAAAATTATTTGGACAGCAGAGACAGGGAAGCAGTAAGGAGAGATGAGACTGAGAGAGGTAAGACCTGGCTGTAGTTGGTGATAAACAAAATAGCTAGCTAACCTACTTGCAGGTCTGGCAAATGTAAAAGCCTGAATGATTATATGAATTTGTGGAGGCTATAGTTGATCTGATTCCGTTTATATACACAGTATATACTTTATTCTAAATGGCTGACTCAAGTCATTAAATGATTGTTTGAAATGTTCTTTGTTCTGCAATTGTTTTTATCAATTATTATTATTGTGGAATGCAGAAGAATGCAAATGTGCAATAGTTGAATTACTTGAGTCGGGTTTTGTTGTTATTATTTGCATACGCAGGGTATGACTTTTATGCCTAAAAAACATGTTGAGAATTTTCCTAATGTACGTTGAAATAAATATTTTGATAAAGATTAATATCTCTACATGTTTACCTTTACCAGTAGTAGCTGTTTCTGTTTCAGCAGCAGCTGCAGTATGGTAGTGGCAGTAATAGTGGGCTAAGCAAGGGAGGTTCACATAGCACATTGTATAGCGCATTTCATACACGCAGCAGGCATTCAAGAAAAAAATTGTGTTATATGAGTAATGGGGAGCCTGAGCCCCAGTAGAGCTTTATGTCGAGCAACGCCCCTGGTTTGTTTATTTATCACTGTACATCTTTTGTTTTCTGAGGTATAGTTAAGTCATCATGTTTACATGATTCAAGACGAATGGCCTGTTCTCGTCATTATGTTTTAAGACGTCTGTATGGCTGTTATTTAAGGATAAGATTTCTGTCCAGTGTTATCAGAAGGTTGGTAATTGTTCTGTATATTCCAAACGGCTGAATGTCAGTGGCAGAGACGATGCATACAAACAAGGTTTGTGCGCCCTACAATTTAACAGTGGCATGAATATGTGTGATACCTGGAGGTTGGAGGACTCGTTGTAGAACTCGCCCCGGATGTAGATGTAGGCCGCATGGGCCCTCATGGCCCTGCCGGCTACCAGACAGCCCTCCACCAGCTTGTGGGGGTCATGGCGCATGATTTCCCTGTCCTTACAAGTGCCAGGCTCCCCCTCGTCGGCATTCACCACCAGATACTTCGGCCTGGAGAGGTGAGACAGTGTGAGAAGGAACTGAGAAATACACACACTGACATAGCAGCAGTGTGAAACTTGGGCCCAGCTCGACTGCAATTCACATCCTTCTTTTACACTATGTAAATTCGAGATAAATGAGATTCAGACAACAGTGGGGGCGAAACAATTTGCCCCCTGTTTAGCTGACCTGCCATCACTGGGCTTATTCATGAACCCCCATTTCATGCCTGTGGGGAATCCAGCTCCTCCTCTCCCACGCAGGCCTGAAACCTTCACCTCACTGAGGATCCAGTCCACCCCTTTCAGCAGAATCTCCTTAGTCTTGTACCAGTCGCCGCGACTCAGGGCCCCCTTCAGCCTGCAGAGGGATAACGCAGCATGTGAAATGCAGAACCACACAGACTTATAGCACTATAAGGGCAGCAGTGTAGCATAATGGTTAAGGAACTGGGCTAGTAACTCTGAGTTTGTAGCTTTGATTTGCAAGTGGGGCAACGCTGTTGTGCCATTGAGCAAGGTGAGGTCTTGAGTAAATGTCAACCTGTATAAATTGATTGTATGTAAAAGAATGAAAGCTGTGTATGTCACCCTGGATAAAAGCACATTTTAAATGCCTAAAATGCTAATGTAAACGCTATTATGTGTATTAGGACATTGTGTAGTGCGATGGCTGGAGTACTGGACTGTGGACCTGAGGTCTGTGTGTTCAAATCTCAGGAGTGTCACTGTTATTTCACCTGTCAGTGAGGTACTTAATCTAAAATCTAGTAAGTCTAGCTAATAGGTTACATAATTGACAAAGGTCTAGCCTATGTAATGGTGTCTGGAAAGTAATCTAATGTAGGCCAAAGCATGAATATAGAGGGTACTTGATTCGTCTAACCAGTATTTGTGTCTTTTTGGTACAGTAGATACCTCCAGTCATAGCGGCCGTACAGGTTGGTGAAAATCCTGTCCTGGTCACTTAAGGGACCAAATTTAGTCTTCTTTGGCTTTTCCTAGAAAATGCAAAAGTAGCATGACAGTCTGCAGTTATGACTGCAAAAGAAGAGACATTCATAGCCTACTCTCCTTTAATACAACAGGAAAATACACTGCTGGACCAGAACTCTAACAAGACACATCAACTAAACTGAAAAACTGCCAACTGAGTGTTTAGATATGTATTTGGTTATGGTAATAAAACATGGCAGGTTAAATCCTGGATTGTTACGACGTAGAAAGGTTTTGTGGTGAGAGGAGATGTTCATCTGAACATTTCCCCACTGTGTCAGTGCTCGAAGAATACCTGCTGGGTAGCGGTGGTGCCGTTGAACCTGACGAGAGCATTCGCGCGCCACTGACTGGCGGGGACCAGTGAGCGCTCCGCTGCACCCACCAAAGAACGAGACAGGGAAAGCATACTGCACTCCACAGAGAAAAACCATTAATTTTTGTCATTTTAAATAACGTTAACGTTACCAGTATTAGGCTATATTCGCTGTGTCACGTAGAAAGCAAACAATAAAATTTCGATAAAAAGACATGTTAAATCACAGACGTTACGACAACAAAAGTAAAACAAGGTATTTATTTTTTGCTTCATTGTTAATTGGGATAAGTTAACAGTTAATATTAGTTACGCAATGAGCTCGACGCCGGTGAATAAATCAAAAACTACTTTGAGTTTGCACCGGTGCTCTGGCCATTACTGAAGGTTACTTTAAATTGTGTCTATCGCTAATTGACGTATTTGTAAAGCAAGTTTACCCGCTAAAAATTAATTGGGTCAGCTTTTCCTAACCATTCTGTGAGCTAGCTGAGTGGTGGGCTAACTAGCGAACGTTAATTAGCTCAAACTCCACTTTGGTAAGGTTAAGTCAGAACATTAACGTAACAGGATAACGGTGCAAAGCAGCAAGGGACACCCAGGCCATTTCAGACTGGTAAACATGGTAATGTTATAAGAAGCCATGAGCACTAATAGATAACTAACATTATACGAGATACGACATTAAGTGCGGAGGGAGGTGAGTAGCGTTAGTAATTTAACGATCCGCCGAAACACTTTTCTCATCTTGCCTTGTCGTTCGTGCTACAGGTGGACGAGGACAGAACTGAAGCGAATGATCACCTTGTAACGTTATCTCAAACAGGAAAACGTTAATCGATCTCTCTTACATCACCTGAGGAAATTCAGTAACAGTATACATACTCATAAAAATGTTATAGCGAGCCAATTACTATTATACACTCACATTTTAGAAGTTCCTGTTAGTTCACATGTAGTTTAGCTACGTTATGTGGCGAATTAGCTAACTAAACGGCTCTGGATACGTTCCACCCCCAGCAGCCGATCCAGGATCAGTTTAGGTGTAATTTGAAATTACAGTATTAGTGAATCAGGAGTAGCTGTGGCAACTCTGTGTGCTACATTAAATAGCCAGCACTAGTTGTCTTGGTAACGTACATTATAGCTGCATTTTAAGAGGTCAGCCACTGAGTTGGCAGTTGTAATTTAATTTGCACATGTGGCGGGGTCGTGACTACATAGCCACTGCCAGCACGAGAGCCAGAATAAAATAACTAAATATAATTTGCTTCTTCTCCATGATGATTCCAAAATACTTCTTATGGCGGTATCCACACTGGTCCTCAAATGCCCTTTACAATTAATATCTAAGTGAACAGAAGCTAACCTGGCCTCTAAATGGTACAAGTAAACATGACACATTTCTTCAAATTTTAAAAGAAGATTACTTTTTATTAAAAATGTTTACAGTTTCAAAATAATAAAAAAAGAAAAAAGGCCCTGTGCAAAAGTTTGGGAACTCTTTTGGATGATTCTTTGTTACTTTTTAAAAAGATGATTACTAAGGCCCAGGCCCAGGTGAATTGCTTGTTAGGGCTTGGGGTCAGGTGAATATGATTCAGGACTGAACTATTTATTATGAAGTAACTCCATGCCTTCTAAAGCATCCGACTGCTTGGTGGCTGTTCTGTCTGGTGTTAACAACCATGGGTTCCTCTAAACAGTTGTCCAAGAATGTCAGAATCAAGATCCACCAACAAGGAGAAGGCTACAAAAAACTCTCAAAGTTTAAAACTACCTATTTCCACTGTCAGAAACATAATCAGAAAATGGAAGATAAATGGAACAGTTGAAGTCAATGCAAGGTCTGTAAGACCAAGAACAATTTCAGATAGAATGGCGTGAGACCTGGTGAGAAATGCTCAGAAGAACCCACACATCACTGCAAAAGAGTAGCAGACGCAGGTCTAGTTGTTCACAGGACAACAATACAACGTACTTTAAACAATAAAGACCTCCATGGCAGAGTTGCCATGGTCTGAAGTAAGCAAAAGAAAACCTATAAAAGCCTGAAGAATTTTAGAACAATGTGCTTTTGACTGACAAAGTCAAAATTGAACTTTTTGGCCACAACCAAAGAAGGTATGTTTGGAGAAAAAATGGTGAAGCATTTTTAGAAAAGAACACCTTGCCAACTGTTAAGCATGTAGGTGGATCCATTATATTTTGGGGTTGTGTGGCAATGGGGGGGGGGGGGGACAGGAAATATTGTGCGGGTGGAAGGAAGAATGCATTCCACCAAATATCAAGAAATTCTAGAGGCTAATGTTCGAAGGTCAGTCCAGACATTGAAGTTGAAGAGAGGTTAGGTATTCCAGCAAGACAATGGTCCAAAGCATACCTCGAAATCAACCATGTAGTACATCCAGGAAAGACAGATAAAGGTTTTGGAATAGCCACCACAGTCCCCAGACTTGAACATTATTGAAAATCTGTGGAGAGATATCAACCATGCCATCCATGCATGCAAGGAAGCCGAAGAATATTTCTGAGTTGGAGTTGTTCTGCCAGGAAGAATGGGGGAAAATTCCTAAAGCAAGAATTGAAAGACTCTTAGCTGGCTACAGGGAGCGTTTGCAAGCTGTTATAGTTGCCCGAGGAGGAGTTACAAAGTACTAACTGACAGGGTTCCCAAACATTTGCACAGGGCCGTTTTCATTTTTTAATTATTTTAGTGTAAAAAATAAAAATTAATCTTACTTTAAAATTTGAATAAATGTGTCATGTTTAACTTTGTACCATTTAGAGGTCAGGTTAACTTCTGTTCACATCGATATTAATAGTAAAAGGCATTTTGATTCAAATTTTTGCACCCCACTGTATAGTGTGTACCCTACGTAGGCCTACATTTTACCTAAATATTTTGAATATAGTAGGCTATGAGCATTGACCAAACATGTAAGGTGAAACGATGAAGAGCAGGAGCATCGCAATTGTTTATACATGATAGATTATACAGTAGCCTACAGTCAGTCATCTGCAGTCATGAATGAATTATTGTCCACAGTGGGCTCAGTAAAACACATTTTCCTTGCGATACATCTTTTTTTGAATTTTGAATACATTTTTTAAATATTGTTTAAAGCTGGAGAAAATAATATCGGGGAACGGTCATGCTTAGTTGGTAGCAATCATAGAAATAACTGTTCTGAGTGAAATCCAGCACCACTGTGTTTATACAGTCAAATTCTGTATTCTAAAACCAAATTTTGTTTTCAAAACAAAGTCGCTGACATAAACCAATCGAAGAGAAGGCCGGCCTTGCCTGTTCACCAGCTAGAAATTTCACGGTGGCCCGTTACACCTGTGCTATTTCACGCAATGAAAAAGGGAATTGGATAAAGCTCGCTCGAAAACTGGATTAAACATAGGTTCTCATTTTAGAAGGTGACGAGATGTTCGGGGGCGGATTGGTTTAAAGACAGACGTGGAGCTCCCATTGTTTCTACTGGACAGGTAGGTCAAAAGTTTCAACACTAATTTACCTGGACTTTCTGCTTGCCAGGCAATTGTAATTAGGCCTACCTATAACGAATAGTAGCTAGATTGCTACTATTGATATCGTTCCTGTATTCGACGGTTAGTTCTTTCAAGAAGGTAATGTTTGCCAACATTATATGTCGTAGATCGCGTTAGCAAGAACAGGTGTTAGTCCTACTCGGCTATAAATTAGGCTACCATGCATGCCAGCTGTAGCCAGATAATGCCAGGTTCAGACTACATTACACAAACTCAGTGTTATGCAACAACAGAACATATTACATTGTTTTACCTGACATTTTAACTGTAACGTTACCAGTCTGTAATCCTGCAATCATATCTAGAAAACTTGCACGTTCACAACGAGGTCTGTGGAAGCGCTGGGGTGGGGTGGCGGGTGTGTCTCTTTCTCTTTGGGCAGGGCCAAGGGATGTTATGACTTTGAAATGTATTGACAACAAATGTGATGGTTGGGAAAAAGTTGAGTAGCCTAGCCTCGTCTAGCTTTAACTGAACATAAAGTTTAAAAAAGGACTTGTCTCTGACACACCATTCAGAATGAGTAGCCTACAATGAAGACACCTATCAGGGTCTTCAGGGCACCTAAATTATTTTCAGAAAAATAAGTTTTCTAATGTTCCAAACAGAGGGAATGCAATATTGCCGCTCTCCACTATCTTTTTGCTATATGGCAAACTTATCATATTAATTGGATAAATGAAATCACCAACAAACAGAAAAATAACGGGTGATTGGAGGCAGTAAAGTTATAGCCTACTCTCAGTGAAGCATACTGCCATACTGCATACTGTCAGTGAAGCATACTGCATACTGTTTGAGCATGTGGCTGTATATCCCTGTAGATACGCAAGAAAACACGCTGCATTAAAGCAAACGAACACAGTTGTAAATAGATCGCTTTGTTTATTTACTCATTTTCTTTGTCATATCAGGAAAAAAATGATTGGAAAGTCACCACTGAGAAATGATTCACTAAAAACACAAAGAAAAAAGGATTCATCCCTGAAAGGGGGTCTTACAGACCGTGACCCCCGTCCCTTCACCCTAGCCAAAGCAAATAGCACATTTTGTTTATACACATTCATTTCACAGCTGGCTCCTTAAAAATAATCTCATACACTTTCATTTTTGTAGTTGGTAGCATTAACACCCTTCGTTTGAAACTTTCTGTTATTCACTATTATTGAGTGTAATAAAATGGCTTGTTAAACAGTGCACCAGCATCAATTTGACATGAATTCCCCTCCCTTCTTTATGTCTGTTTCAAATTAAACTGATTTTGTTTTTAGCAAAAATGCAGAGAATACATACACTTGAATGTGCATTGATTTCTCCATTTTAATTGTAGTCCAATTCTGTCAACTGGTTGATGTCAACCGTGAAACCACTCATATAAAGGGTGTTCACACTTTCAAGCACTTTTGTGTACATACACATCTCTCCAAACATCTTGCATAATCATTTAGTGCATTGCTCAAGATTTCCTGAGAATAGTCACAAAAAGTCCAAGGCAGCCTGACCCAAATCAACTCTTATAACAAGTACATCGAAGCAACAGCAAGAATAAACATATTTTATATACCGTAAAAATAAACTTAACAGATAAAGGATCAATAGTTATCTTCTCTTACAATCATACACGATTCTGTGCAGTTATGGAGTGGAATGAAAACTGGAGAAAGTGAATTAATGATCTCAATTTAGTGCAAATAAACCAGAGAGAAAAAAATCTATTTCCTTTACAGTTTGGTGTACAGTACACTACAGGAACTGGGCTTGATTGTCAGACTTGCCAGTTATTACTGACATACATAACTGATCACAACCAATGATGACGCTATCAGTATTGTACAATCTACTGACAGGTTATGTATTATGCCCAAACACATTTCTATAGGTTTTCTCTGTGGCTTTCAATAAGTCATTTATCATAAGTCTTGTGGAAATAAAGGTTAAATGATACACCCAAAAGATGGCTTATTTAACTAACACAGAACCCTGATTTATATAAAAGCATGAACACAGTGGCCCTTTAAGACTATTGTATACCAACTATCATTTAAATAAATGACATTTGAAGAATGTGCATTCATATTGCTTCCATACATAATCCTAACTTATCTCCAAGTACTTGTTGCTGAACAATGTAAAATTAACTAATTAAACCAGTTTTAACCGTTTCTAAATAGAGACCTAAACATTTCTCAAGTTTCTAGATCGGAGGACACCCTGCTTTTCTTCTCACAGCCCGATTACCAGAGAAAAGAATGTGCTTGTATTTGAGTATAATGTGGAATGTGACGTGCAAAAACTGCAAATAAGCACATAGGTTATCTATCTGGAGACCAACGATCTGATGGGAGGGCTTGGCCTTTATGTTATCAATTTGAGCGCCTTGCCAAATTTATCACGGTTCTCCTCTTCAAATTATTGAACAAGCAGTTATGGGACTGCGCGTAAAGGGAGCAAGGCTGAGAGAGGTGCTGTTTTTAATTCTGGATACGTTCCCAGAGTTTTAAACTGGAAAGCCACAATAAATAAAAATAAATAAATAAATACATTGGATTTTTATTTTTTTTAAGCAAACAACAAAAACAGGAGTAAGTTGGAAGACCAGGATTGGAGAGAGACTGGGAAGATACGGATCCTCTCCCCCACAAAAAGTAAACAAGTTGTAATTCTCATCAGCAACCGATTAACCATCCATTTTTTTGGTCTGACATTTTCAACTGAATATCTAAGCACCGCTGTCTAATTAATCAAGACTGGTCCAACTTCAAGCACTTTAATCTTTCTGCCATCAACTGCAGCCGTGGAGGAGTCGGGACAGACTGACGAACTGAGGCATACTCAGGGCACAAAGGGCTGCCTAGCAATCCTTGTGTAACATTCTCCCGTGTACCATTTTGCCCTCCTCAAAAGTAAATAACTGAACTCTGATCTTTGGTACGTGCTCATCAAAATATGGAAATGTAGAAACTACTTATGACACCACAAATGTGTGTGACTCCCATATGTACTACAAATAATAAGTGGTTGAAGTGAGGGAGGGAAAAACGTCATATACGGTGCAGTTCAAAAGGACAGTGACACATTATTATTCTTTTTTTTTGCTCTGTACTCTATCACATTGGATTCGAAATGGAACAGTGACTATATGGTTAAAGTGCAGACTTTCAGCTTTAATTTTAGGGATTTTACATCCATATCGGCTATCAAACGAGCCTCAAACTATCACTCTGCTGCCAGATAGATAGATATAGATGGATCACTTAAGGGTTGTTTCTCCTGACTTATTTTTTCATAGAGTTCAATCTGAAAACAACCCGTAAAATCCATATCTATTGCATATCTGGCAGCAGAGTAGTTTGAGGCTCGTTTGATACCTCAGACCATTGATGACTTACAGCCATTTAACCAACCATGTGTTCCATACTATTCCTATGTAATTTACAGCTTAATCTAGTCCCACCCCCAATTCCCATAGAGATCCATTCAAGAGGTTATAGTATCGCTTGTAAGAGTACTTGAAAATAAGATATCAAGAGTCATTTGATGTTGTTGGGTCACAGACATCAGGAAGTCATGGCATGAAAAGGACATGCAACCAAATATTAAATATGATGACTTTATTTAAGTATATGTTAATTTGTCCAATTTTGTCCCCTAAAATGGGGGAGACTACACATAAAAATGGCTACAATTGCTACACGGTTCACCCGATATGGATGTAAAATCCCCCAAATTAAAGCTGAAAGTCTGCACTTTACTCTCACAGTCACTGTTCCATTTCAATCCAATGTGCTGGAGTACAGAGCAAACACTTTTGAACTGCACTGTACCAATGTTTTAATGCAAAGATGTTACCATCTGCAACAAATAGTGGGTCAGGCAGAAAATGAATTTGGGACTGATCAGAGGCAGTTCTACTTTTCTGTCACAAGGTGGCAGAAATATATGGTAGAAAAATATACCTGGCAGAAGCCCATTGTACAACCAGAACGCCTAACCTGACCTTACTGTGATGTATATGAGCTGTCAGTATACAGTACCATTCAACCCTAGTAGAGGGTTCCAGGTGAATTCAGCAACTGGATAAAGGTGCCTAATAGCAGTGCCACAAAACAAGTATATTGTGTTTTAATATGTCTAAACTATTTCCCCATGACTGGATTTGCACCCCCTCCCCTCCCTACTAATTATTCTCCACTCTTTTTTTCTTTTGATTGCATAGTGAACAAAATGGACCCCACACCAACACCTCCTTAACTGTATGTACCTTAACATCTAAACAAAATAATTATGCACTTAAGCATTTTAAATTCTGCATTTTATCATTGTATATATATATATATATATTACAGTACAGCAAATTCGATTTACAGAAGGAAAAATAAAACAACTCTAAATAAAAGATTAAAATAAAAAAAAACTGGAACTGGAACTAAAATAAAATTGAAAATAAAACAACAAGAGTTGCAATAGAACAAAAATAATTATGATAAAACCCGTTTTTCACTTTGTTTATTTATTTCTTTTGTTTTAATAAGTGCCCCAAAGTGAGATGCTTGTCACACAGGTTTGGTCACCTGAGTCATGCTCCCAGTCTTACTGGGAGAGTAGGGTGGGGAGCAATGGGTGTGACGCATGCATGCACACTCATACACACACATACACACGCACACACGCAGTTAACAATCTGAGACACATATGCAACACAGATTCGCACGTGACTCACATACCCACATCTTTACCTTACTCCTCCTCCTCCTCCTCCTCCTCCTCCTCTTCCTCCTCCTCCAATTCATCCTCTTCCTCCTCCCACCTTGCTTGCGTGAGTAGGGGGCCGACTGGGGAGGGGGGCCCGATAGCCTCCCCTGCTGTCCCAGTGGGTACCCCCATGCTGCGCCACAGGCCCGGGTAGGCCAGCCTGCTTTGGGCCAGGTGTGACAGGGCGTGGAAGGGGATGGAGGGACTGTCGGAGTTGTGCGGGTACAGGAGTGGGGGGCCGGAGGAATTGGCCTGCGGGGGCGAGTGAGAGAAAGAGGAGGAGTGCGCCAGAGAGGCGGGATCCATGAGCGGCGACAACCTGTGGGGCCCCGGCGCGGCCCCATCCCCCGGCCCCGGGCCCCTGCGTGGGCGCCGCGTGCGCAGCTCCAGGCAGCTGTGGCCCTTGCGGTGGCGCTGCAGGTGGTCCTCGCGGGCGAAGGCCTTGTGGCAGAGGGGGCACTCATAGGGGCGCGCCCCGCTGTGCAGCGAGCGGTGGTTCTTCAGGTCGTAGGAATGCAGGAATCGGGCGGGGCAGTCAGGGCACGGATAGGGCCGCTCCCCGGTATGCTTCCGCATGTGGATCTTCAGTTTGTCATTCCTGTCAGATTGAGGGAAGGAAAGAAAGAGAGATGGGGAGAAAGGGAGGGAGGGAGGAAGGAAATATCACAATAGGCAGACGGTTTGTTAGAAATAAGAATACAGACAATATAGCAGCGTGATGAGTCATGTTTTAAACTGACAGCTTGAATCCCTCAGAGGCAGACAGATGGTGTCAGACACGCACACGTACACACGCAAATACACACACACACGCACACGCAAACGCACACGCACTCACCGGGTGAAGCGGACGCCGCATGCAGTACACTGAAAGGGCTTCTCGCCTGTGTGGGTCCTCATGTGCCGGGGCAGCTTGCCCGCCCCGTGGATGATCTTCTGACACACGGGGCACTGCTGTGGCATCTGCGACTTCCTCTTCCTGGGGCCTGGGGCCCCCCCTCGCTCAGGGGGCAAGGGAGCGACCGCTGCCGCCCCGCCCCTGTACTCCCCCCTGTCCTCCTCCTCGTCCGACATCCCATCTTCAGGGGGAGGTGCCAAAAGGCCGTCCCCCGGGGCCCAGCGCACGCCCCCGTTAGCTGCCGGAGCCACCACCCTGCTGTCGCCCGGCTGGTCCCCGTTCTGCCCCGCCAAGGGAGAGTGCTCTTCATAATCGGGGTTCGAAGGCACAGGGGCAATGGGCCGGCGACAGTCTGGCGGAGGGGAGGAGGGAGGCGGAGACAAGGCGTGCAGCGATTTGGATTTGGAGATGTGCCGCCTGTCCTTCTTGCGCCGGGACACCCTCTCGGCCTCCTCGGCTCGGTCCTCTACCTCGTCCCGCTCGCCCAGGATGTCCCGGCAGGCATCGGCCACGCACTGGATGCCCAGGAGCTGGGCCGCCTTCAGCACCTCCCTCATGCCCGAGCTGCGGATGGTGAGGGTGGCGGTGTAGGCGAACTCCAGCAGGGCGTCCAGGGCGTCGGGCGCCACGCAGTCCAGCGCCACGCAGTCCAGCTGGACGCTGCAGCGCCTCCCGGCCCCAAAGTCCCCGGCCTTGCCCTCCTCTGCACCAAACAGCTTGCGGAAATAGATGCTCACGGCAGCCATGACCGAGCGGTGCGTCAGGTAGCGGGTCCCCCGGGAGGTCAGCGTGAGGTCACACAGCAACCCTGCTCGTCGCTGGGCATTTAGGCAAGACAGGAGCTCACTGCTGTGCTCCGGGAAGGGGATCCCGATCAGATCATCCTCTCCTGGAGACATTGCCACCTGCTGGACCAGAAGAACAATCACACTAAGTTTAGTAATACATTGACATCACGTTAAAATGCCAAGGTACATCACAACATATTAACAATCTATCATGTTACAACATCATATAACAATCTAAAAATTGTTATTCACAGACTGGTATTATACACCACACATATTGCACAGGAAAGCCAGTCCCTGTGGGCAAATATGCATTAAATGTAAAGGCAAAAAAAATTGTTACACTTTTCTTAAAAGACCAAAGAAAAATGACACAGAATATGTCATGTGCAATCAATGACACATCATGTTATTTACACAATTTATATCAAAGGGGAGTTCCATGAAAACAGTTACATAACAAATGCATTTATACAGCACCCCGTTCTTGTGTGAGGAAGGATGGAAACGAGTGCTGAACATGTGAGAATACTCGATGCGTATAAAGATTTTAATGGCCAGCACGGTTAATTGTGCCACATGATAACCATCCTAGGAATTCCAGTTAAATTAACATGCGCCAATATTACTGATGTTACAACATTGACAATTTTGTCACAAAGCACACACACACGCATTTACTAATCTTAGACATGCGACACAGATTGTGGGTGTGCGTGTGTGTGTGTGTGTGAGATTTTTATCGCCATTTTATTGCTCTTTCCAGTCCAATTCAGCCCAGCTAATTCAGGCGGGATTGAATTTGGCAAGACATAGTGGAATCAAAGGATCAGAGAGAGAGAAAGATAGAGGGAAACAGAGAGTGTGAGAGAAGGCTTTATAGCTTTATCTCTCTGAATAAAAATAGAAGGATGAGAGGGAGGGGCGATGCGCTCGTCCAGCTGCCTACACTCTTAACTCTGTTCCTGACATGTGTACGCTTCCTAGCGCGTGTACCTTGGCAACACCGAATGACTATAACCCTAATGGAGAAAAAGTGAGAAAGAGAGATTACTGGAAAGCAGGTTTAAATAAAGAATAGGCTGTGTGAGGTGAAAGTCAGAGAGGCAAAATGGCCTCTGTTTGCTCGTGCCACATTCATTCCAGTATGTATAATTTACAAAAAAGGACCAAGGGTCATTCTGTGTGACAATATGCCCCAGAGGATGCACAGTCAACTACAAATGTGCCTTGTGTGGTCTGGGTGTTCGCCTCCTACTTCCAACTGAAGACCTTAATCATAAATAAAAACTTTAAATAAGTTCCACGTGTATATATATATGTGCTAAATGGTAAATGGAAGGTGAACTCCACGTTATTTGATAAGAGAATGGCTCTTATTTGTCTTTTAAAGATCCAGTATTCTACTGAACCCGTTGCTTATCCATGGCCTCTCAAATACACCTTCGCCTTTCATCGCGTCTCTTTCCGCTTTCATTTCTCGCCGTTTCTATTTCCTATAATCTCTATGGGTGGGGAGCAGAGGGTGACTGGGTGACTGAATCAGGGCTGGAGGGCCATTCAATGTAACCACTCACATGTCACTTTGTCTGTAACCTTGAATAACACACTTAAGAATGCATTACTTTTTTTTCTTTTTTTTTACTCTCAAGTGTCATTCTGCGAGATTGGTGGTGAGTGAAATAATAGAAAAACCATTGAGAAAAGAAAACAATCACTCCTTAAGGATGTGAATCACAATTAAGGACACGATACCACAGGGGTTACACTGAATGACTAATTCTAATGCTGGTCAGTCCATCTTCTGCTCTTCCTGCTTCCTACTCCTCCTCACAGTCCATAATGTTTCTCCATCCCTCTCAGAGGCAAATAGATTCTGATCAGTGTAAACTCTGTTAGCACCACTAGCGAATTAACGAAAGGCAGCTCAGCAACACCCAAAGTCCACTTCTCCTTACTCACTAACAGTTATTCATTCCATTATTCTACATCTAGTCATGTTCATTTTTTGCTACCTTTCCCCTTGCTCCATCTGGACCTCTGGCCTTTAATCTTAATATCTGCAGACAGCTCCATCTACCCCCTTTGAAATAAGTGAACGCTGTAACTTAGAGCCGTCTTGCGGCCAAACGGAATCGAGTCGAGTAATTCTGAAAGTGCTTACCTATTCTGGCACTTGTCCTCTGCACAAATCTCAGCCGGCTAGGGCAGGCTATGAACGGTTACCCCGTAATCCATACTTGTAGCGAGCTATAACCGATCATTTCAATACAAACTAGTGACTTCTTCAATACACCCCCGGCCAGTGCTGAGCGCATGTGTTGCATAGTCAGAGCGAAGAAGTCGGTGGCCCCAATGTTTTAGTGGTGGAAATTACGAATCACTTTACTGATTCGAATCGTTCAGTTCAGTTCAGTACAAAGATTATAGTCACTGACTATGTGATTCATTCACTGGGGTCAGTTGCGCAAGCGCACGAATATTCCAACAGCATGCATGATCAGTTCACTATAGCTACTCGTAGTTCAGTATATCATTCGTAGGTATTGTGCAAAATGATTCCAGTCAAAAGCACTGCAAGTAACAAATATAAACTTTTTCTATAAACCTCATATGAACTTTTTGTATTTTTTCCTTGTAGTTATATAGTTTTATGGATTAGGCTACTATATGGCCGCTCCAGGTGAGCGTTTTAAATATGGATTAGAAGCTACGGAAATATATGATATGATGTGTTCTCAAGTTCTGACCATTTTGTGGTAAGTAACCTATTGTAAAACATTGCGTTTTCAAATGGTAAAGTTGTCAAAAGAATGACAAGGGCCATAGTTTAACCTCTTTTTTTTTTTTTAAAGCATATAATTTTTTCTCCCAAATTGAATGTCGATGTTCAGTCATCTATGGGGGGAGCCCTTATACAAAGGGTTGAGCTAGGTGCACTGATGTAGCCTAGTGGTATTAATCACCCAGTTCGTCAGTAGGCTACTAGATTAAAATAGTGGTTCAGATTAAAATAGCAATCATTCACGCAGTGCGTGATCTAGACTCAAATTACCTGACAACAAATAAAGAAAAGGGCTTTAGCTAGACTTCTTACTTAATTTCAAGTGTAAAGAAGAGACAAACGTATAGCCACATATTGGTTATATTTGTGTAACCTATATAAAACATGGTTATAGCATATTAGGCCTACTTAAAATAGCCTACATTTATTGTGCTATTTCGATACAAAAGAAAACACAAATGTGCTTTATTTAATCAATATAATTATTACAGATTTGAAATGGTTTAATAACGGGCAGACTTTCATTAACTCTTAGTTTGATAGTCACAGAATTGGCCTACATGTAAAAATGTACAATATAGCCTACAGTAGCCTATGTGATTTTGATTAGAAATGCTTTCTACAATGCGTTTTGCTTTCGGTAACGTTACGCTGGGTTGTTGACCGGGCTATATTATTTTACTAATACCCCCACCATTTGTTGCTAATTTATTAGGCTACTGAGTAGCCCGTAGCCTATGCAGAGAGTAACTGATTCGGTTGACAATTATGTAGGCTACTGCGGTGCGGTAGTCAGCAGTTCATATAGGCTAGTCAGTTCAGTAGGACTCACTGAACTGTGGTAGTAGGGGTAGTCTGTGGTCAGTACAGTTCGCTACAGTTCCTGACTGCTGACGCGCACGCAAGCATATGAACGAATCATTGAGAGTGATGATCCGGTACACTCAGTTCACTTTAAAGATTCGTTCAAAAAGACTTGTTCGTTCACGTACTGCACATCACTACCATGTTTATTTTTCACTAGTTTGTATTAAAATTATCGGATATAAAAAAGTATGGATTACGGGTGAACCGTTCATAGCAGGCTGAGATTTGTGCAGAGGACAAGTGCCAGGATAGGTAAGAACTTTCAGAATTACTCGATTCCGTTTGGTCGCAAAATGGCTACAGCGTACAGCATTACAGAACTAGCTTTTTTTCAATGGGGTTAGATGGAATTCTGTCTGCAGGCGTTCATATCAAAAGCCAGAGGTTCAGATGGAGCAACCTTTCCCCATTCTGAAAACATTACAGATTCTACAGTACCTTCCCCACACATTTATTCATTCACCCCAAAATAAAATCTAAAAAGCTGTGGTACTTCTGAAATACAATTAAACAAATGTTCAGTGCATGTTGTGATATTAAATTTGTGTCAATGTGCTGAACTGATCCTTATTTTACAGTACAGAACATCAACACTAATTTTATGTTGAACAAAAAAAGTTCTTTGTTACCCACTTGTATCCATTGGAGTACATGCATACTTCAATGGTTAAAAAGACTTGCCTTTGCACTCACCTGGCTTGTGGGTAATAAACATGTCATGAATGGTGCATACAAACCAATAAATCATAAGAGTGGTTAGTAGGATTTTATGGTTAGCACTTATGAAATTAATTGTTTGTTTGACGCTTTTATTTTTTCAGCACTTGGCCTTATCCTGTGTGCAACCGATTTTTGCACAGTGAAAAACAGTTGGTTGCACACAAATAACCACTTTGCATACATCATTGGAAATGATACATGAATCTAAAATTACGATGACAGTAAATTATCTTTCAATGGGATTTCACAAATCTAGTGTGAGGTATAAATTCTAAATTAATTACATGGCGCATTGAGTCCTGCCCATCTCAATCGGTCACTGAATGGCACAGCACATTCAGTTGTGCAATTCAGCCACTCTTATTTAGCTGTCTCCCTCTCTTGCTCTACCAGCTCAGACTCTCTCTCTCACACCTGGGGTAATTTTCCATTAACAACGGACCCCCCCACCCCCACCCCCCTACACACACACACACACACACACCCTTCCTCTGTGTCTTTCCTTGCCACAGCAACCAGTTGCCCATTTGCTATCCCACAATGCTCGGTGAGAATTGCCTGAGGGAACAGCTCAACAGATGCACATTCTGTTCACCTGATTAACCTGCTCCACAACACCCCCCCCCCCCTCCCCTCCCAACCTTTACACGTACACTCTAGGAATGAGAGCTCCTAAAAACAGGTTCAATCTTAAAAAGCCTCAAACAGTTATACGTATCAATGTATTACATGAATTTGCACAGGCCCCAGTTGAAGAGTTCCCACTAAAAGGCGCATACAAAGGATTAAGATCATTATTACTCTTATCTCTGTGTATCGTTCTCCTGTGCTCGTCTCTTGCCCCTTCCCTCTCACTACAAAACCAAACCTGCTACGTACCTGCGGTAAAGTGACCTTAAAACAAGCAAATTTAAACCAGGCACTTAACTGTGTTGAACCAGGATATTCCAAGACCCGTGCCTGGCCCACCACCCAATCCCTGCCGGATACTGAAGCCAAAGTTAAGCCTACCGTGCCAGCCCTCATGGCTAAATGCGATACGGTGGAGAAGAGTCGAGTCTGTTTCTGTGTCATAGCATCAGTCTTTCTCTTTTTCTTCGTCCCTCGTTCTCACTGTCTCTCGCGTTCCCCTTCTTCCTTTCTCTCTCTTTTCCCCTCTCTTGGTTTCTCTCGTTTTTTAAACGCGTTCGCGGCTTTTCAGCTTAACCTCCGTATCTACTTTTCTTTGATTTAAAAGTGGGGTGTCGTGTTCATCCTTTGGGATCCCTACTTCTGTCTTCTTGCTCACTCACTTTCTCACTCAATCTCTTCCTGTTTTCTGAAATGAGGGTGTTTGAAGACAGCGAGAACAAGATGGAGAGAGAGACCCCTCCCTCCTCTCGCCCCCGCGCCCCTATCTCTGAAACATGTTGGCCCGTTCCGTCATTGCCAATAATAATCGACAAGGAGACTAAAGCAGTCTGGACGAAAGATATCGCCCCTCACCTACCCCTCTCTTCCCCTACAGAGGCTCCTCTTTGGTTCACTGGAACTTCAGGCCTAATTTCTATATAGCTGTTATTGAAGATACCATATGATAATACCCTTTAATTTTATCTGATTCTTTTGGACCCATCAAGTTAGCCAGGCAAAATAGTTTGCTTAAAAGCACCGTGAAATGTATTTTCAAGGAATCACATTAAGTAATCAATAAACATAAAAATTATAACAAAATTATTCCAATGACAGATGTTACACTGTGCTAGATAGAATTTACATAAATGTGATACAAAATGGAAACGTGAAACCTGTGGTGACCATCATTGTAACATGACAGACATTGCAACAGAGCCAAAAGGTTGCTATTACAATCACAGCAGTAATAACAATATAGTAAGAGTAGTAGTAACAACTGCACTGGCAATTACGCCAAAACTGTTTGGTAAAAACAGCATTTCCAAAACAGAAAAGGTAATCGGAACAGATGTGTGCTGAGACAAACACGTCGGCAGAAGTTCAGAATTCGAGGAGATTTAGCCAAGGTGTCTCCCACGCCAGCGAGCGAACGAGCAGCACGCTGGAAAATAAACTAGACAGAGACCAAAGATAGCTCTTAACAAAAGGTCATGTTCCCCACAGCGCGAGGGACAAACCGAGAGAGGTTAAATGGGAAAAGTCCCCGTCACACGTGTACCTCTGTGTGTGTGTGCGCGCGAGTGTGTATGCATGCTTGTGTATGTGTGCTGACAGTTTGTTTCTCTGTAAATGTGAAATATCAAAGAACAATGTGTGCTCAGGATGAAACACAGTGGCACAGTGCATGCGTGGAGCGCAAACATTAAATTGTGTACTTGAGACGTCTGAATGGACTGACTCAACTGTAAGGAGCGGATCAAATCAGACTGGGATGGAACTTTCTTTTGACAGGAAAGAGCATCATCATCAAAACAAGACTTGTTTTTGGCGAGTAACAGGGTTTGAGTTGCAATACACTCTCCCAAATGTTGTTCGATAAACAATACTCTGTCATATTCCATTCAGAATAACGGGCAACCAGCCATTTAAATATTTAATAACGGCTAGATGCTTTTGTCATCTCAGGTCAATGCAAATAGTTAATAGCTAGTTATAATGAAAAGTAGTCAAAAATTAAACGTCAACGTCAGTAATGTGATTCTGAATATATTTTTGAATAAAAATTACTGTTCATATGGGGGAACAACTGAAGGGTTATGTTGTCAGTGTTCAATGTGGATAACGGTTGTTAAGTTTCTCTCTCTCACTGAGAACATATATCTGTTCTAAAGAGAGAGCGCTGGAGTCACCGAATTACCACTATTGTGTGACCATGCATAACAAATGTTTGCATTTTAGCTCAAGATTATCTTTCTATGGAGAAAGATTCTCTCTGCTTTCATTATTTAACCATCAGAAATAGAGAATTTTCTATATAGTTAAATTGTCTATCAAGATAACGGAGTCATTGGTTGACAAGGTGTATCTAAGAGCTGGATATAAAACGACAAAGACAGAGGGACGGCAAGAGGGGGTGGTAAGTTTTGTTTCATTTCCGGTATATAAAAAAAAAACTGACTTCAGCGTTTTTTGTTTTTCTGTTTTTGTTTTCAGCATGTTTTTGTCTGCTGCTTAATTTTGGAAAAGCTGGACAGATTCTTTACAACTTAACCGATTAACTCTGTGACGCATCAGTTCCGAGAAAATGAATAGAAATGAACAAATAGAAAATGAGAGATTCATACATGTCAACACAGTGAATCACACAGTTAAACAAGAAACACACGAGCAAAGTCATTCACAGATTTACTGTCAAAGACACAATCTGTTAATGGGAAATGGATAAACAAAGGAATATATTCGTTTACCATTCAATCCGTTTGGGGCAATATTCTCAAATTGATTTAAAAGTTTCAAATGAGCTCGTATGCACATTGACGGTAGCATATCCCCACTGCACACACTCCCACATTATGTGCGTATACACACAAAAACCCATTCAAATGTGCATACATCAGTACATGCAAACACACACTTGCACACACGCACGCACACACACACATATATGCAAGATGTGGAGAATATCAATAAAATAACCAGAAGACAGGAACACTGAGGGTTTGACGGTAAACACCCACTCTTTTTGCACCCCCCCATGTTCTTGTTCCCTCTCTGGATCTTGTCTTTTCTCGATTTCTCTTAGTCACCTGGTCTCTGATCACAAGCTTTATTTTTGGAACAGGTCTCTCTGTCTCTCTATCAAACTGCAAAATCATCAGAAATAAAAAAGATAGCAATCTTGAGGCTGCCTGGAGATGTGCAAACCTGGCCATCGAGGTCCTAAAGTCTCACTCATATAATTTATCTCAGGCAAGCAACAGATTGAATAGGGAATAATTTCAGTACAACCTGCCCTCAGTTTTGATCCTGTGAAAGACCACAGGCCAGCAGCAGAATTTCGCAAGGAACAGTCAAAGAATTTACTTTCCATTTGGCCATTCAAAATTTGTCATTTTGTAAAGACAAAAATCATGTGAACAAAATAAAAATGTAAGTAGTTTTACAAATTCTATGTCTCTGGGTTTTTGTTTTTGTAAAAATATGATCTCTTCAATGCATTAAAACTAAACAAGCTTTTTAAGGTTTAATTATCTGAATTGTTGTGGGTTTGTAGATTGCACCTCTTTGTTCCCCAACAGTCTTCTCTCTATCTCTCAAAACGGATTCTCGACACCCACTTTCTTTCAACAGTTGAGTTATTCGCCCCTCGCCGTCAATATGGTTTCCTCATCACTCACTTTCTCTTTGCTACAGCCAAACTGCTTCAACTCTTTCGCTCTAAAACGTGTGTGAAACACACTTCACAGTTCAGGCAATCATATTTACTGAAGCCCTAAATTTACACAAGAATTTACAAAAGAAATATTTCTCCATCTTGTTCCAGCTCCTTCCCTCATCATATTTGTCAAAACCTCTTCTACCGAAACTTTAAATGGATTTACAAAGAAAGAACGTCCCCGCATTGCCACAAACACAAATGTAACAGACGGGGGGGGTTTAAGCATTTACTGTTCATTTTCCGATGCCTTTTCTGTCAGGTCCAGCAGGTTTTCCTTCACAGACACAATCATATCCGTTTAATGGAAATGTGGAAAAAAGGCCGTTATTTTTCAACGGAAGGATGTTGGTTCAGCATCACAGAGAGTGTTGAATGTATAAACTTCAGTGTCAAATGATTTCCTTGGATGGTTAAATTAGTCTAATAATATAGAAATATACACAATCTCTCTCACACACACACACACACACACACCCTGTTGAAGGTCATTATGGTGCCATTTTAGAGAGTCATTTTGGACTAAAAACTGATAGTTGTCACAATATTAGCAAAATGATCAGCGTTAAATAAGTTTTGATAGAGCTGATTGTGCCCTTTTGGACTAATATACGACCTCAACGAACACTATATATTTTACTGTGTACATTTGTCAAATAGGCTAAAAGCTGTCATGTAAAAGATAAAGTACCACTGAGGTGTAACCATCCTTTTGCCTTGGCAATACTCTCGGTAATACTGATGAGAATGGACATTTTTAACACTTTTACACAGAAACCATCCTTTTGCCTTGGCAATACTCTAGGTAATACTGATGAGAATGGACATTTTTAACACTTTTACACAGAAACCATCCTTTTGCCTTGGCAATACTCTAGGTAATACTGATGAGAATGGACATTTTTAACACTTTTACACAGAAACCATCCTTTTGCCTTGGCAATACTCTAGGTAATACTGATGAGAATGGACATTTTTAACACTTTTACACAGAAACCATCCTTTTGCCTTGGCAATACTCTAGGTAATACTGATGAGAATGGACATTTTTAACACTTTTACACAGAAATAAAAGGTACAGTGGAGGTGCATTTTTGTTCTTTAAAGAACACATTTCCTAAATGTACCCTGAAAGTACAATAATTTTCTATTTTGTACCTTACACAAATTAATGAGGTATTGTTGGATTAGGGTACAATTTAATGTACCTCTAAGATAACACCCCATTTGTCCCTTGTAGACCACTTTTCTGAGAGAGTATGAGCCAAATTTGTTTTGGCAGTGCAGCTCAGCTCAACACACTTCAAGCTTTTCAAATAAATGAATGAGTCACCTGATGGCTTAAGTCAAACTGTACTGTTCATCATATTTACCTTAAGTGTCATATTTAAAAACAGTTAATTGCAGCACTAACACTAGATATTCATTCTTAAATTTGACTGATTATATATATATATATATTATTGTAAGGAAGTCTATATTGTGTGATATCAACTGCACTAAATGTGAGTTCAAGTATGTGGGTACTAAATGAAAGAGAAAAAGGAATTCAAGTTCTTTCTGTTTTTTGTATTGAAAATACAAGCACATATAATATGTTGTTCACAAAACCAAACACAAACGCAAACACATACTCACACACATGCACACACAGCACAAACATGCGCACACAGGCACACTACATAGAAATAAAACAACAATGCCTGTACTTTTCACTATTTTAACACCAGTATTTGGCATGTACAAAACTCCATTGCATCTCCAACAATTAATAACAAATCCTGAATTTAAAAGACAATACCTGCACAAACATGCAAGATAACACACAAAACAAAACTTGTGTGCAACACCACATTGTGCTAGCACAACAAGTTGTTTTCCCCCACATTAACTTCCAAAAAACAGCTATTCAATGCAATTAAAACAACTAGACTGTTCCATACATAACAACAGAATCTAAACCCAGCTTGTGGAAATAATGATGAGGCAGCTTTAGCCGTTCGTACCCTTAGTTGTTCACACAGCCCTCTTACTTTCCCTGCTTGGCTCCTCATTCTCTCAAAACACTTATGGGTTTGGAGAAAGAGTTTTCTTGTTTGTTAGAGGTGGGTGTAACAAAGACAATAAGAAAGGAGGCAGACAAAAATCCCTCCTCATGTTTAACCAGATACGTACACCTGACACGGGCTACCCTGCGCAGGGCTCTGGATCGCAGGCTAGAAGGCTTTTCGCATCCTAATATTTCCTTGTATCGTTCTGCATTCTTGCACTTGGTTTTACAAATTAGTCTGCTTTAAAAAAATAATAATAATTATATATTTTTTAGGTCTTTTCAGCTTTATAAGAAAGCACAGTGTAGAGAGAAAGAAAAAATGAGAGGGAGAGGCTGGGGAAGACATGCGACAAAGGCCGCTCGGCTGGATTCGAACCGCCGACATTGTAGCTCACAATGAGCTTGTAGACGATGCCCTTACAAGCTATCCCACGAGACACTTCTTTTTTGGTTTGTTTTAACCAGTTTCATCAACTGCACCAAGATAACACAATAATGGCAGCACCGGCGAATAAATGGGAAGAACTCTCAAATGATTAGAGGTGCCATTTTTCCTCACTTACAAAGTTAACGCAGTTATGAGTCAGTCCACCAGACACAATTGCTTGGATATGAGCAGCTTGTGTCTCCAAAAAATATATATTTTAAGTCAATAATGCATTTACATCATCATATCAGTCTGCACAAGTCTCTCTCTCTAGAGTATCTCAGAAACTCTAGGCAGCACCCTGTGTCAATAAGTCACTTTGTACAATTAGTTTGCATCTGGAGATAGAACCTGAAAAAATTTGAATTTGAATTGTAATTTGAATTTACAATTCCCCTTCAAAAGTGAAGGGACAGAGAGGAATCAGACAGGAAACAAAGAGGGACATGACCACTGTTGCTCTTTGATGGCTCAGTGAAGAATGTCCATTCTCATCAGTATTACCTAGAGTATTGCCAAGGCAAAAGGATGGTTTCTGTGTAAAAGTGTTAAAAATGTCCATTCTCATCAGTATTACCTAGAGTATTGCCAAGGCAAAAGGATGGTTACACCTCAGTGGTACTTTAACTTTTACATGACAGCTTTTAGCCTATTTGACAAATGTACACAGTAAAATATATAGTGTTCGTTGAGGTCGTATATTAGTCCAAAAGGGCACAATCAGCTCTATCAAAACTTATTTAACGCTGATCATTTTGCTAATATTGTGACAACTATCAGTTTTTAGTCCAAAATGACTCTCTAAAATGGCACCATAATGACCTTCAACAGGGTGTGTGTGTGTGTGTGTGAGAGAGATTGTGTATATTTCTATATTATTAGACTAATTTAACCATCCAAGGAAATCATTTGACACTGAAGTTTATACATTCAACACTCTCTGTGATGCTGAACCAACATCCTTCCGTTGAAAAATAACGGCCTTTTTTCCACATTTCCATTAAACGGATATGATTGTGTCTGTGAAGGAAAACCTGCTGGACCTGACAGAAAAGGCATCGGAAAATGAACAGTAAATGCTTAAACCCCCCCCGTCTGTTACATTTGTGTTTGTGGCAATGCGGGGACGTTCTTTCTTTGTAAATCCATTTAAAGTTTCGGTAGAAGAGGTTTTGACAAATATGATGAGGGAAGGAGCTGGAACAAGATGGAGAAATATTTCTTTTGTAAATTGTTGTGTAAATTTAGGGCTTCAGTAAATATGATTGCCTGAACTGTGAAGTGTGTTTCACACACGTTTTAGAGCGAAAGAGTTGAAGCAGTTTGGCTAGAACTAAAGCTTAAAACATTATTAATGTTGCCTGCAATGTCATGAGTTTGAATGCACTTACTTATTTGGGTATGATCTAAGAATTTCAGCCTTCACTTTTTTCAAACTGGGTTAAAACAGTTTTTCAGTTTTCCACTGAAGTTCAAAGACCCAAGTTTTGTACATTCAGGCTGTCGTCAGTTAGAGTAAGATACAATATTACCCCTTATGGCCTACAAAACTTTATTGAATAGCGTACGCAATTGTTAAAATTGTGATTTACTTTGAGTGATTTGCATTGCTTGGATGTTTAAAAAAAAAAAAACTTTTTAAAATAAAGCAAAGGAGAAATGGTGGGGGGGAGGAAGAATGATAAGAGGTGGGGAAGAGGGTCTGATATCGCGACAGGAGGCTGACAACAGAAAGGCGACAAGGCACATTTCTTTTTTTAAAACAGCCCAATTCTTCGAAAACGTGCACGGTGCACACATGAAAGGGTGAGTGTGGGAGAGGAGGGACTGTGTGAATGGTGGGTGGGAGATAGTGATAGAGAGAAACGAAGGAACAGAGGGGGTTTAATCTGATAGGAAAATCAAGTCTAACCTCCAGAAATCTGTGGCAAGGGGGAGCGATGGAAGGGGAGATGGAGGAAGTTAGATATAGAGGGGAGAGACAGAGAAAGAGTAAGATAGAGACAGGAAATTGTGTCAGTGGTGCAGGTGTGTGTTCATAGAACATGGCCCCACAAAGGCAGACAATGTGGTAACAGAAGAGTCTTGTTTCATTGGACGAGACTCATAAATGTCACAATCAAATATGGTGGGGCCTAAAACAATTAATTCATTGATTATAGTAATCATGCAAACTTAAGAACAGATTTAAATTAGCCTACGTACTAGAGATCCAGTCTGATAAGAATAAGGGTACATGTATGCACTTCACAAGTTGGTAGCATACATTTATATTCATATTGTGAAGGCCACTCTCTTATGCTTTAAATTTACATTCACTTGTATTACAATGTAAAAACAGAACAAATCTTATGTTTATATTTTATTTAACTTTTCTTATATTTTATTTAACTTATCTCTTGATGATGGGAACTTTTTTTAATGAAATGGTACGTGAATAAAATGGTGTGAATAAGCTTTCTATGAAAATTTCCATAAAGATTCATATTCGATAAAATTTCCTATTCTGCCTTGAAGTATCTACTTGTCAGTCTTCCAATTGTCAATAATTTTGTGAACACATATTTGCATTTTCTTTTGTGCATGTCAAACAACATGCAACAAAAGAGGTTTATTTAAAAAGATTTCCAAAAAAGGTTAAGGTCATGTACTTAAAAAAATTTTTATATAAGGAATAAAAGTAGAATTTCCATTTTTAATACCTTACACTTGGTGCTAAACAGAAAATACACCAAAAAGACGTAGTCTCTTAGCATCATCACATTAAATTAAATTAATAGTTATTTTGTAGTATCGTATTTTATTGTATAGAGTACAATGACTTGCTGAGGCTCTTTTGTCAATGAAACAAATATTCTATAATTTTAATAGTGATTTAAGGGTCCCCTGACAACATTATTTTTGCAAAAACAGAAACTTACAATAACATTTTCTTTCATGGCGTTTCACCGGTCCAAAAAGTGTCAAAATACATGCAATATGAAATACTCGTGTGCGAGTGTGTAGGCCTGTGTGAGAGGGGGGGGTTGACAGAGTGGTTTCACACTCAATCCTCCTCTGTCTTTTTATTCATTCTGTAATCCTGTTTATGTCTGGTCAGCAGTTTTAATGTGCGTGCCCCCCCAAACCTGAGTGCGAACGCAGATGCCTACACACACCTCCCACGCCCACAGAAAGAAGTGGGTGCAGGTGTGTCCATTTGAGATATGAAATGAGCATTACAGCAGCGGTTGGGTTTCTAACGCCGTGCGTGCTTTCTGCCAACAAAAAAAAAAAAGAGAGGTTTGTGCATGATGATGTTGCAAAACCCACTGATCCTGATCAGTTTCCTGTTCCTGTTGCCTTTCAGCAGATTCAAATGAAATGTCTGTCCTGAAAGTATAATGACAGAGAAAAGGCCGATGATGACAAGAACACGTATAAAGGTGGTCAGGAAGTTAATGACAGTTAACACGGGGGACAGGAAAGGCGGGAGAAAGCGAGACAGGGTGGAGTGATAGAAATGGAGAGGAATGGATTGAAGAAAAGGAAGCCAAGTGTGCGAGGTCAAAAACAGGTAAGCCAGAAACAGTGACCATCCCCGCAACAGACACATGACTGCTTTGGTGGGTTAGCTCTCTATTTCGAGTCGAAAAGCTTGGGCCATTAAAAATAACGCTACGTTATCAAAAACATTTTGTCGGGGTGTTTCGTGACGTAGGCTGTAAGAGCACCGTCCACGCGCTCATTGCGAGCTGCGACGTCGGTGGTCCGAATCCCACCCATCGCAAGTCTCTCCCTCTCTCTCACTCCCCATTCTTCCTGGCTTTCTACACTGTGTTGTCCAATAAAGCTGAAAAGCCCTAAAATATAACTTTAAACATATAAACATTTTTTCCTCAAAAGATTTTGCCCAGTGTCGGTTTATGCATCTAAGGGTGAAAATGATGAACCATTGAGTGAATGAAGTTGAGTAGAGAGGCCAGATCCTTTACTCTAAATGTCTTCCTCTTTGTGTTCCTTTACCAGAAGTAGATGAGGCTTCCTGTGATGCCCAATGAGTACTTTAGCCTCAATAACATGGACTGCCTGCTGGTGGTCAAAAAGTTGTCAAAATGACAGAAAGTTTATATAGAAACAGAAGTGTCAGGCATTTACTTCCTCAATTGTAACAAACTTTTAGGGGGGCGGAGGCAAACTGTGGGGCATGTTGAAACTCTGATGGTCGTACCTCAGTAGGGAACAACTGCGTGGATTCACTTCTTTCTTCAAGCCTTATTTCTAATTTCAGTATACTCTCATATATATTTCCATATTTCCTCAGTTAACTGAGGGATTCATGGAAATGCATACAATATGAAGGCAGGGATCCTGACAAGACAACTAACCGACAACAGGTGTTGTATATAGTGCACTGTACATTATGTGCTATGGCCAGACAGATACACAAACAGATGAACAGCGAGTCAGATGGGGGGAGAGAAAAGCAAAGAACCTGCTCGGAATGGGAATTGCTGATACAGCAGGGGGGGGACTTTACCACCTCCACCTCCCCCTCTCTTTCTTTCTCCTCCTCTCTCTGAAACTGAAACCCCCAAGTGCTAACAGGGGGAATTTACATGGGTCTACATGCCCTAATTCAGAGACTTCCTGGAACTGTGTGTGTGTGTGGGTGTGTGTGTGTGTGTGTGTGTGTGTGTGTGTGTGTTTCTGCAATCTTCCCCTTCCTCTGGCAGCCCACCCCCATCTGACACACAGGCATACTGTATACACTTCCACACTGCAGTTCCACACTGTTTAGAAGATCAGTTTTCTCTCTTTCTCCCCCCCCCCCCCCCCCCCCCCCCACACACACACACACGTATGTCTTTCTCATCTAATCGTACCTCAGCAAACATGTTAACTGTAAGATAAAAAGTATGTGTGTTGTTACTGAAAGTACAAGATAAGTCAGTACGAGCAGCCTGTGAATCACAGTCCTTACCTCCAGTCCATAAACCTACGAGATGATGATTCCCTGCTCTTTCCCCCTTTTTCTCTGCCTCCGCTTCTGTCACTCAACAGACAACTGGCCTTCTGCGTTTTCAAGCTGCAAGAAAGACCAAATTAGTCAAGACCACAGTGTCCCAATTTCATACGAGACACAGTGCTATACAGTGCCCTCCACAATTATTGGCACCACTGGTAAAGATGAGTAAAGAGGGTTATAAATAATTAACCTTTTGGTGAATTAGCTTAATCGCACACTGAAAAAATTTGACAAATCCAACCTTTAATTGAAGTAAATTTATTCAGAGAAAAAAAAAAATCCCTCAAGAAATAATTATTTTTAACAAAACCATGTGTGCCACAATTATTGGCACCCCTAGAAATTCTTATGAACAAAATGTAACTGAAGCATTGTTTCCATTTATATTTTACTTTTTAAAGTTGAACAGAGTGTTTAGAAAATTTCAAGCAGTAATCAATGACTTCCTGTTTCACTGGGGTATAAATATGAGGCGACACAGAGGCCATATTCCCTTATTCATACATCAACATGGGAAAGATAAGAGAACACACAAATCAAATGAGCGAAAAGTGTGTTGAGCTTCATAAGTCAGGGAATGGCTATAAAAAAATAGCTACCTGAAAATGCCCATATCCATTAGGGCAATACTTAAAAAGTTCAAAGCAACTGGAATTGTTACAAACTTGCCTGGAAGAGGACCCAAGTTTTTTTTGCCCCCACGCACAGTGAGGAGGATGGTAAGAGAGGCAAAACAACCCCCAAGGATTACTGTTCGAGAATTACAGAGGAAAGTAGCATCTTGGGGTCATCAGGTCTCCAAAATTACCATTAGACCCATGCCAACAAATTATTTGGAAGGCATGCCAGAAAAAAGCCTTTCTTGTCATTTCACCACAAACGTAAGCGCCTGGAGTTTGCTAAACGTTACTGTAACTTTGACTGGAACTGTGTTCTATGGTCAGATTAAACGAAAATTGAGCTTTTCGGCAACTAACACTCAAGGTGGGTTTGGCGTAAAAAGAAGAATGGCTATACCAAAAATAACCTGATCCCCACTGTTAAGTATGGTGGAGGTTCCGTGATGTTGTGGGGCTGTTTTTTCTCCAAAGGCCTTGGAAACATTGTTAGGGTACATGGCATCATGTACTCCATGAAATACCAGGAAATTTTTAATCTGAATCTGGCTGCCTCTGCCAGGAAACTAAAACTGGGTCGTCATTAAATCTTCCAGCAGGACAATGATCCAGATTTAGACATATGTCTAAATCAACACAAAAATGGTTAACTGAACACAAAATCAAGCTTCTGCCATGGCCATCTCAGTCCCCTGACCTAAACCCCATTGAAAACCTGTGGGCTGAGCTGAAGAGGAGAGTGCATAAGAGAGGCCGAGGACTCTGATGATCTGGAGAGATTTTGTAAAGAGGAATGGTCTCAGATTCCTTGCTCTGTATTCTCCAACCTTATTAGATGTTATGGGAGAAGACTCAGTGCTGTTTTATTGGCAGGTTTAAGTGAGGTTGTAACAAAGTATTAAGTGCAGGGGTGCCAATAATTGTGGCACACGTGGTTTTGTTAAAAATAATTATTTCTTGATGAGGGATTTTTTATTTTCTCAGAATAGATTTACTTCAATTAAAGGTTGGATTTTTCTCATTTTTTCAGTGTGAGATTAAGCTAATTCACCAAACGGTGAAATTTGTATAACCCTTTTTACTCATCTTTACCAGGGATGCCACTGTATGTGTGGGTCTTATTAATGTTTTTTCATTTGGCCATTATTTAGTTCTAACGTGCACAGTTTCTACAAGGAAACACATTTGATTTTAAACGAACGCTGTACAGAAGATGTATTTGCTGCTGAGGATGGTGTACAGAATACATGCAGTTTACATGGCATCATTCTTGAGACCCCCTCAGCCATACACTTCCATACACACCTACTGTACGTGGTCATATGGTCAATATTCATTGGACACATGGATTTCTTTGGTGGACAGAGTGTATTAAGAGGAAGAGGGGGGTCTGTGAGGAAGGGTTAAAGACCACTTCCTTTTGTCTGTCAGCAGAACTGTCATAACAATAAGCAAGGGGAAGATGCAGACTTTTGCACACGTGATATTCCACAGCACGGGATAAACTCCATACAAACAATACAATGCAAAAGCAGGCTGGACGGATCGTCTCATGATCAACCTGGAAAAAACCACGTGCGTACCTACGTCACATTTACCATTCTGTAAAATGCCATTTCCTCACACCGTCTCCAAACACCTGCAGAGGCAGGCACTGTTCAACAAACCGGACTGGCAATGAAGATGCAACACAAACATGTGAACACACTTCACGCATCCCGAAGGACATCCCAGAAAACACCGACAGACACACACCTCCCCACACAAACATGCACATCCCTCTACCACAAAACACTGTGTTCAACCGTCAGGTATTTCCTGTTAGCAGGGAAACATAAAGTGTTCTGGGTTTACCAGTGCCTCTGCACAGGTGCGAAACCCATAGGCAAGGCCTGGGCATCAGGAGTCAACAGGAATAAATCATGTTCAAACTGATGTAGTATTAAATAAAAAAGTCCTATCGTAAGATTTGGAACCCTTCCAGGACTTTGACAAGTATACTCTAATAACAATATTTATCAGCACCACAATTCCACAGTGAATTGTTATAATGACAAATATTTGGATTAGAGTATGTGACTAGCTAGTTAGACTAGATATCACATATTTGGAATATTACTCATGTTTTGGGTATTTACAGGACTACATATGGAAACTATCATATATATATATAAACATATGGAAAACAGCATGGTATTTATTTATTTCAATTACTTTTCAATTATTTGAACCAAATATATTTCTGCCTATAGCCTGTGAGAAAAGACATTTTTAAAATCCATTACTGAACACACAGAATGTTGCTCTTACTCATATTGAATTTTAATTTGGACAAACCTAGATTTCAAAACATTAAAATGCACTTTGTGTTTTTTTATTTTTTTTATCACCTCATTCTCATTGAGATCATCTTAAGGGGGAGATTCATACAATGCTAATCAGGCTGAAATGTCCACACAGACTGCAATGTACAAACATGTTAGTAATTTTGAGCTGTAAATGCAGGTTGCATTGCACTTCTGCACCATTGCTTTCCTACCATCAGTTGTGTCACTGTTGCCAATTGGGCCCTCATCACGCCTCAGAAAGGGACGTGACCCTCATCACGCCCCAGAAAGGGACGTGACCCTCATCACGCCTCAGAAAGGGACGTGACCCTCATCACGCCTCAGAAAGGGACGTGACCCTCATCACGCCTCAGAAAGGGACGTGACCCTCATCACGCCTCAGAAAGGGACGTGATCCTCATCACGCCTCAGAAAGGGACGTGACCCTCATCACGCCTCAGAAAGGGACGTGACCCTCATCACGCCTCAGAAAGGGACGTGACCCTCATCACGCCTCAGAAAGGGACGTGACCCTCATCACGCCTCAGAAAGGGACGTGACCCTCATCACGCCTCAGAAAGGGACGTGACCCTCATCACGCCTCAGAAAGGGACGTGACCCTCATCACGCGACCCTCATCACGCCTCAGAAAGGGACGTGACCCTCATCACGCCCCAGAAAGGGACGTGACCCTCATCACGCCTCAGAAAGGGACGCGACAGGCAGCATCGCAGCAGGCTATCCGGATCTTCTTATCCCACTAACAGGGAGGGAGGCTAAACTGCTTCAATCAACACCAGTTGAGTCAGATTATGCCGTTATTGACCTGGGTGTAATGAAAACCCGCAAATAATGTGACCCTCAAGAGTTCAGGGTTGAGAAGTCATGACCTTACATCTTAAGTCTTGTATCTTTTTTGTGTTTATGATATTTGTTGTTCTTCATCTTTAAAAGTTTCATTATTATTATTATTGTTGTTGATGATGATGATGTTCTTATTAATTAATTACATTAGCAAGAGTAACATACAGGTTACACTTTTATCAATTTTCACTCCTTATTGAATGTATTTAGATTAAATTGTATGCTCAGTGTACAACAGCATTGTTGGGGATTGTACACAGATTAAAAACTACATCCCCCTTACTGTCACCAGTACTGTCTTCCTGTCTTATTACTAAAGTATTATTTTATATCAACACTGTCTGCTACCAAACTGTGAAATGTTCCATGTTCATTCATCAAAATGACATGTTCAAAATTACACTTTCACATTTTACAAATTTAGAAGATTATACTGTAGATTATTTTTGCAGTACAACAATTCGTATTTCACATTGAAGACCAAAATATACAAAATTCAAGTGAATAATTAAACATGGCATGACTTGACTACACAACATGACTACACAACAGCAAGGGAAACATTTGAAACAAATTAGCATTTTCTACGTGTGAATTACATCCCAATATATTTTTGCGGATATACATTAGGTTATTTAATAATGTGTTTAAATCAAGAAAGTATGCCTGCAACATACCATCATGGGCAAATTATATGATCATAAAAAAGTTAAATGCTGCAAGCTAACCCAGATGTAAACCATGCCCACTCTAAACAACACATACTGTACACCGCATCATAGCACACCACAAAATACTGACACACCCAATTATGCAATTTCCCACATCTGCCAACATAACCATTTACTTTTAAAGGACCAACATTCTACATTAACACTGAAAAAAGTGATTCTCCACACAAGTAAATTATGCTCAAAAAGAAACACTCTTGTATCTTATAACAACAAAAATTACACATTTATTTTTTTGCAGTATTGTGTTTATTCAAATGTGGCTACTACTATGAAAGTGATCAGGAAACTGGGACTGCACTGAGATGAGCACTGCTGGTGTGCCCTTGTGTAAGGCTTTTAAATTTAACTTATTCAATTGATCACAATACGAAAAAGAAATATAACCACACATATGACAGAAATCATAAACAGCAGATGGTATGCTATTGGTTCAAGTTTCAACATCATCCTAGATAACCAGCCTTCATCAAAAGAAACTCAGGTGTTAATAAAGCGCTTCAACAGTCCACATCTTATCAGAGAGGGTCACAATTAGCAAAGGCCACTTGGCCAGTGTGGTTAATGTCTTGGGAAGTCACATGACACTTAAGTTCTTTGCGTCACCCCTTACAATGAACTTATTTGAACCTATCTGTATCTCAAAACGCTTAACAAAGCACCATTAACTTTATATATGATATTCAACTGGAACAACTTAAGTGCACATATTTTCTTCGGTCGGTGGTCGGTTGCGATGGTGAACAAGTTGTAGGTTGAAACGACAATGGCAAATAGCAATCGGAAGAAAAACCCAACTAATTAAGTTAATTACACAAGTAGCCTAATTAAGACATATTTATATGGGAGAGGGAGATATGGAAGCCACCAAAAAAGGAGATGACGCATTCAATGTCAACGTGTATTCATCATAAACTACTCATATCAATTTTTTTTGCCCACGCGTAAAAAACAGGGTCTTCCGTTAATTCGTAAAGGCAACTTATGTATAAAAACGCAGAAACATTTCCACTAACAAAACAAGAGGCGAATTTCTTAGAAAATCATCTTGGGATAATCGGACGTAAACTGCAGGGAAGCATTAATTTCCATTTGTCCTAGTTGTGTCCGTGTGGTGTGTTCGATAGCCTCCTGCTATCACTGTTTCCATACAAATGCAGTTAGACAGTGTGAGGTGAATCGGCTACCTGGAGTAGACTACCAAATGCAGTCTGCTTCCTTAATTAAAATCCGTAGAAATCATGAACTACACAGATACACAAGCTTTTTGTAGATTCTAACGACATTAAAAGAGGCACACGGATGAGCTGCAAGCGAGTATAACAAGTCCAGCCGGTCCGTCAAGACAACTGAAGGCGAGTAAGCATAATTTTACTCCGAGGAAGTAACACTCCACTTATATCTCCTTTCTAAGTATACATAAGAAAAGTGAGAGAGGTATATCCAAGTTAGCCAAAATAAATATTTGTTAAAGATTATGAATGAGTTCATGACATATTTGCTGCGAACCAGGGGGAAACATCACAAATGTCCAGTTTACTGTTGTAACGAGAACTCGTAGCTACTTTAACATTAAGCTGGTGATGTGCGTGTTTGCAATTTTGGTTTTGGGTGTCAGCCGGTTGTCAATGCTATAATTAGCAGGCAGGACAAGTAATACAGTAGCCTAGTCCACACGATCTGCCTCACCTGTCCGCCAACCACACAGGTGATTAAGACAAAAATAGTAGATTGTACACTAACTAAAAGTTTGGATATGCATAGACATGTAGCTGAGTGTAGGCTATACTCTGTTTGATAAATAGTCGGCTCGCAAGATAGGAAGAAATTGTCTGCACGTCAGACGGGAGTTACCGAACACCCGTGACGTGGGTTAGTCCTCCCGTGACCCCGGTAAGAAGTGTGTGTGCGTGTTTGTGTGTGTGCGTGTGGGGAGGAGGGGGGTAGTGGTGGTGGCGGGGGGTGGCGGCTATAAAATATTGGAAAAGACGGACAGAAAACCCATTTCCAACATTGCAACACAGCACCTCGAAAGCAGGTAGACGGAGATGGAGAGTCGGTTACCTGTGCGCTGGTTTGTCAGAGCGGTTCACCTGTGTTGTCTTGTCTTGTCCCACCTGACCGGCTTATACTTCCTGGAATCAGACTCTAGTGTACCACCCTGTCTGCCCCCTCTTGTAACACTCCCCCGAAGATACCTCTCTCCCGTCTCTGTTCAGTGTATCTTTCTCTTACTGTTATGCCGTTTTACGCGGGTGTTATCGGGGGGTCTGTGTGTCTGTCTGTGTCTGTCACTGTCGCCGTTTCTTGGTCCCTCTTTCGACTCTCCATAGACCGCCAGCTCGCTCACTATAACTCCCCCCCGTCTTCTCTGGCCCACTCCAACTCCCAGCTCCTCCTTATACTGCGAACCAGGAAGCGGCTTGCCCTACTTACGCCACGCCGCGGATTGGCTCTGGCGGTCCAGGGACAACCGGTGGGGTTGGGGGTCGGACATGGTGCGATAGGCTAATGCTGATGTCTGTCGCTGCGACGAGGAAGGGAGGGGGTCCATAATATTGGTCACAGGTTGGATTCCTGGGATGAAGCTCGAGCTAGTATAAAGGTGGGCAAACTGCACGCACAGTGAGCATGTTTCAGAAAAAAACGGTATTTATATTAAAAATGTAGCCCATTTGTTTTCTGTGCGGGTTGAAATTTGGCTCTCGCTGCACTTCTGCTTTCTATCTCACTGTATGATTAAAGTGATGAGACACTATTTGCAAGCCAAATTGATTTCAATATAGGAGACCAGTGTTGGTCGGGATCAGCTACACTGATGGATACCAGCGCGCAAGCACACGCGCGCACACACACACACACCAACGAATAGACACGGCTATATCATGCGCACGCCCAATCCAGTCACCAAGCAATGTCTCACCTTGTGTTTCTGAGGACTGCAGTGCCGCGCTCCTGTGATTGCATGATAACAGCCCGCAGGAAGTGCACAGACAAGCATGTACGCTGACACATTGAGAAAAAACTGCACTCGAAAGACTCCGACTAGACAAAACCAAATGTTATAAACGCCATCAAAGACCTATCAAAGGCTTTTCGTGTTAAGATTAAATTGCCCTGTTAATGTTGTATTGTGTGTAATGGTACAAATGAATAGTTTGTAATGTCAAGATGCCAACTTGTATTGCTGTGTTGGTATCATAGGACAGAATAAACTGCCTGACACTGGGGGGTGGGGGGTAGATAGAAAAGAGAAATAGTCTAAGGGTGAGGAATGTGTGAGGGAGAACGACTGTGAGGATGAGGTTAGCACCCAGCAGCTTCACCCCCCTCCCCTCCCCTCCTCACTGCCACCCCAGCAAAAAAAACAAGCTTCCTGTTTGAAGTGGCTCACGGATAGGAATCACCTTTTACTCTTTCGAAGTGTGCAGGTTCTGCTCCCCGCGCCCCCTGCTTCCCCTTTCCCCCTCGCCTCCCGAGAAGGGGGGAGCAGGATGGATGTGCAAATATAGCTGCATGTGGTAGACCCACCCTGCCCACCTGACTACCACCCTGTCAATCTCTGCGAGCACTGCGGTGTGAAAACGCGCTACTGTGCAACATGCTGAGGTCTGAGTGGAAACTCTGCTCCCCCTCATCCAACACCTTATTTAGTCATTCATTATGGTGAGCACATCTTCTAGTAAATTCTGCCTCTTTATTCATGGCATGTGCATCGCGCTGCAGCTGCTGCCGGTTGGTTAAGCAGGAGAAGAACATCCCATCAATTTCCCAGCTGCGTTTATAGAGAGCAAATGTAATTAGCATTTATGCACCCGAAAATTCCGGTCCGCAGCATTCAAGAGTGCTGAGCGCGTTATATTTACATCAATTTAATTTCTTAGATTCTTTCGTAGTCTTTGGGAAACTGGTTTCATTTGCACCTTTTAAGGTACGTGTACTACGAGGCCCAAACTTATCAGTTCTATTCAACCTACCGTTTGCGGACTTACAACCAAAATGCATATTAGTCTGTTTACAAGCCACTGTAACAGGCTGTAACTATAACCGTATTAATTCTCCTAAATTCATAAAAGGTGAATCCGTTGTCCCCTCAACAACAGCCTCTTTAGCTGGATGAATAATGAACAACTTTCACATTCTTCCTTACGATCTTCATTTTTAAATTATGAATTCCATTATCTTGAGGCAATAAATAAACAATGCAGTAACAGTGCTCTATATCGTCAGATCACTAATTCTGCATTTCCTGGAATAAATGAAGTAACAGCAAGTGTATTGCTCCACCTTGAGGAATGTTTTTGTATTACACCCAATAAATGAGTTAAAACACAGGAAGCCTGGTTTTCTACATTATCTTTAATTTGTGTAATGACCTTCTGGCACAAACCCACACTGGAGACCAGATCTTTCTGTAGTTTTACCAGCGGTCTGGGACTGGGCATCTGATACTTCATGTAGATGGGTTGCTGGTCTCATGGTGCGTAAAGCACACAGGCGTTGTTATCACCATGCTGCTACTTCCATCTTTGTGTCAGGAGTCTGAGACAAGGCGGGTCTGTCTCCTGTGTTTCCATAGCTTTTCTGCATTCTGCATCCAGGACATCTATGATGAAAAACACACAGCCCACAGAAATGCAACCATTTATAAAAGTCCAACAAAAGGCCCAGAAAACTGTTTTCCACCTTCTCTTGTTGTTGACCTTGCAGACATTACATTACATTATAGTAATTTAGCAGACGCCCTTATCCAGAGCGACGTACATAGTGCATTTCCGAACTAGGAACAAGTGCGTTAAAACAATGGAAAACAATGATTGGGTTTTTTTTTTTTTTTTTTTTTTTTTTTTTGGGGGGGGGGGGGGGGGGGGGGGTAACCACACAATATTGATGATTGGCATGTGAATAATATGTAACCAATAAGCCAATAAGTAACCTTACAATTATTAACTAGAAGCTTTAACCACTTAAACAAGGTCACAAGGAGGTAGGGAGGGGTGGAGAGAGGTGCAGCTTGAAGAGGTGAGTCTTCAATCTGCGCTTGAAGGCAGTCAGACTTTCTGTTGTTCTGACCTCCACGGGGAGCTCATTCCACCACCGTGGGGCCAGGACAGACAGACGTCGAGACCGGGTGCTAGTATGAAGAGGGGGGGTACCAGTCGTCCTGAGGAGGCGGAACGCAGGGATCTGGCAGGTGTGTAGGGTCTGATGAGCTTTTGGAGGTATGGGGGGGCAGATCCTCGGACTGCCTGGAAGGCGAGCACCAATGTTTTGAATTTGATGCAAGCCATCACAGGTACCCAGTGGAGGTCAATGAGCAGGGGGGTGACATGGGAGTGTCAGGGGAGGTTGAAGACCAGGCGCGCTGCTGCGTTCTGGATAAGCTGAAGGGGTCTAATGGCCAATGCTGGAAGGCCAGCCAGGAGAGAGTTGCAATAGTCCAGGCGGGACAGCATCATCGCTTGGACCAAGAGCTGGGTTGAGTGGGTGGTGAGGAAGGGACGGATTCTCCTGATGTTGTACAGGAAGAACCTGCAGACCAGACCCCCCCTTGCTCTCTTATCCAATCATCTCATCCTACTCACCCCATCTCCTCTCCAATCATTGACCCTCTTTCCAAGTTCTCTCCCCTTACAGGTGTCAAGATACCTCACCTGCTGAGAATTGATCAACCTACCTGTGCCCTGGACCCCATTCCCTCACCTCTCCGCAATAGCATCTAACCTAGCATACTCCCATTCAATGTCAATGTGCTCATGGCCTTCAAGAATGCCCGTGTTACACCCCTGTTGCAGAAACAGCCTCTGGACCCTTCTGCTGTCCAGAATCCTAACCCATGCGCAGCATCTAACCAACTCCCTTACATCCTGTCAACTCCTTCCAGTCACCCTGGCCTTCCCTTTTATTATTATTATGATTTTTAAAATTAAATTTGGCATTTCCAATTCCACCTGAATTTATAATGTCCAATTCCTGAACTATGTACAAGCATGCTCATATACGCCCGTGCTGCTGGAGAGTGAAGACAACTCGTGGTTCTCCGAAACACACGGAGCCAGCCAACTTCTTCTTTTCACAGTGCAGCCACAAGCCACCCACACGCAGAGTGGGGGAGGAGGAGTGAAAGCCACAGGTGCCCGGATGGCCAATAGGGGCTAGAGCAATGAACTCTGCTATCCCCGGATGGCCAATAGGGGCTAGAGCAATGAACTCTGCTATCCCCGGATGGCCAATAGGTGCTAGAGCAATGAACTCTGCTATCCCCCACCATAATGGGGCGATGTAAAGCCAGTTGTGCACCGCCCCTGCAGCGCTTCTAGCCAGTCGGCACAAGCACAGGTCAGATTCGATCAGTGGTGCTCACTCATGCGCCTCAAGCAGCACTTTTACCGAATTAGCTACCCAGGAGCCCCCTACTCCCCACTCTAAACCAGCATTGGAGATGATTATCCACGCTTTTGTCTCTTTGCGTCTGGACTACTGCAATGTCCTTCTTCAAGCCTCCACACTGTAAATCCACACTGAACCGTCTACAAGTGGTTCAGAAAGCTGCTGCCAGGCTACTAACAAGAGCCTTGCTGCACTGGCTTCCTGTCAAATTCAGGATAGATTTTTAAATTCTCATCATCACATATAGGGCATTGCATGGTCAGGCACTGGCCTACATTAGTGAGCTTCTTTGCACTTATGCCACCAGTAGGTCCCATAAAACCCAATGGCTGCTGGGCATCTCCAGGTGTAGATTAAAAACAAAGGGAGATTGGCCTCTGTGGCACACTTTGTGAAATGGTTCTTGAAAGGTGCTATATAAACTTTTACTTGCTTACTTATTCAACTAGACCTTTCTGCAGACTGATTGCACCCCCGTTCCACTCTGACCTCACTCATGGACTCAGGCACTGCTCTTCTTGATGGACGTTGTCTGTATGTCTTTGGAATTTGGGCTTTGGTTCATATAGTTAATGTGCACTAGTGCTTTAGGGATGCTGCCCCTTTACTCACAGCTGGGACTGTTGTTAGCCAGGTCCGGCACTATTCTTCATCCTCATTAAATGAATACACTTCCGTTTCTGCTATACTGTAAGTTGCTCTGGATAAGAGCACCCATTTAATTAAAGTAATGCAAGTGGAGATTATAGAACATGGATATTCAAATCCGGCCCTGGTTTTCTACTGATTGGCCATATTCTCTTCACACCTGACTCCCAGGTAAAGGGCGTGTGGGAAAACCAGCAGTTCTCACTCAGACCTTGAGGACTGTGATCTGAATATCGAGTCTTATAGTTTGACTCACAAGTTTCATTACAAACCAAGGCCACAAAGCACTGCCACAGTAATCTTCTGAACGTGCTCCTCACCAGCAGCGTGTTGGTGGTCAGTAGGCTCCTCTGATACTGTGACAATGTGCACAGCCGGTCTGACAGCCCCGTTAGCTCCTCCTTCAGATTCGCGCACGCCACCTCGTAATCTGGAAAGCGGGACGGAAAAGAACAACAAATAACATGCTGCAGGAAGACTCAGGGAAAGCAGTGTCTTCATGATGTGAGTGTGTGTGGCTTAACCGTTATCAGTGTGTCACCACAGGGGGGAGCCAAGGTTGTTTGGGGTGAATTTAAAGGGTGATGCTAAATTTTGGTTTTAAACATTTTATTATTAAAGGTCAGCCTCGATCATTTTAAACTTAAAATCATCAGATGAATAATTAAATTAAATAAGCCTCCCCAGCGTACCCTCCTTCCCATGCAAGCACTTTTGAAAGTAGGTGTGCTAATTAACTGTGCACTGCAGTGCAGAACACAAGTACAAAAACACAAATACTAGCAATATGCTTATTAAAAAAAAAACATTATTTGTAATAAACTCTAAATCAGTGCTCTCAGAGTGAATGCCAGTGATGGCTATGAAAACCATGGTCCTGAAAATCCAATGATCCTTTAAGTATTTGGTTAGTTGTGCATGTGTTCTGAAGGGATAGTGGTGTGTTTATTTTTGAACAGACCATTACATCACAAAGAAGGTAATGGATTTTAATATACAACTGCTATGTGATACTCCAAAAAACAGCCATATTTTTCCAGTCCGAGGACAGAATATGTATCCCCCTGGATAACCCCTCCAGTCATCATAAAATGGGAATTCCAAATGATCCAATATCAAGTTAAAACACTGTTTAAAACCAAAATGACTGTCATACATTCTGGAAAATAACACACAGACAATATCCATAGCTGTATTGCAGTTCAACACAGCTGCAGTAATATAACTGTTCACAATATACACTGCTCAAAGAAATTAAGGGAACACTTAATCAACACAGTATAACACCAAGTCAATTAAACTTCTGTGATATCGATCTGTCCAGTTAGGAAGCATAAACGATTGTGAATCAATTTCACCTGCGTTGGTGCAAATGAAAGTGACAACAGATGGACAGGAGAGGCAACAGCAAGACAACCCCCAAAAAGTAAATGGTTTTGCAGTTGGTGGCCACAGACCATTTCTCTCTCTTTATCCTTCCTGACTGTTTTCTCTAGTTTTGCATTTTGCTAGTGCCCTTGTCACTATTGGTTGGTAGCATGAGGCGGTACCTGCAGCCCATTAAGGTAGTCCAGCTCCTCCAGGATGGCACATCCATACGTGCCGTCACAAGAAGGTTTGCTGTGTCTCCCAGCACAGTCTCAAGAGCGTGGAGGAGATACCAGGAGACGGGCCATTACACAAGGAGAGCTGGACAGGGCCGTAGAAGGGCAACAACCAGCGGCAGGACCGGTATCTGCTCCTTTGTGAGAGGAGGAACTGGAGGAGCACTGCCAGAGCCCTACAAAATGACCTCCAGCGGGCTACTCGTGTGCATGTTTCTGGCCAAACTGTCAGAAACAGACTCCATGAGGGTAGCATGAGGGCCCGACATCCTGTAGTGGGACCTGCACTCACAGCCCAGCACCGTTGGCATTTGCCAGAGAACACCAGAATTGGCAGGTTCGCCTTCGCGCACCGTTCTCTTCACAGATGAGAGCAGGTTCACACTGAGCATAAGTGACAGACGAGACGTGAAAGAGTCTGGAGACGCCGTGGCGAATGTTATGCTGCCTGCGACATCATCCAGCATGACTGGTTTGGTTTAATTGAGTGTTCCCTTAATTTTTTGAGCAGTGTACTTCATTGTACAGGAAAGTTTGGGATTTTAACAATGTATTGGCCTTGTCCTTGATCAGACAAGTTGGCTACCACTTACCGAGTCTTAATTAAAAACGTTTGCTAATAAATGTAACGCTTGATTTATTTTAATGTATTGTAACGTTAGCTAGATCAGTCATAGCTGTAGCCTACGCAAAGCTATGCTATTAATGGTATTACTGTGTATGAACGTACAGTTTTATGGTTAGCTGAGTTAACTATCTTAGCATACCTTCGTACGGCAAATGTGATCTTATGTTAACTAAATTAACGTTGGACTGTTAAAAACAGTATTACTTAGCAAAAGGAGCAGCTAGCCAGCCGTAGGTTATTAAGCTTGCTGGCCAGTCATCGAGCCTAACGTTATAGCAGCAAGTCCCACCGGCCACCTACCGTTCATCGCTTTGTCCAATTCTGTCGACATCGCCGTAGAAAAAGTTTAATTATACTGCAGTCCTTGTGTTTCACTTATTTTTACAGATAACTAACTTTACAGGGTATATAATTTAACCCTAAAACTCTGCTTCCGAATGCACTATTCTTCCAGAGAACACATCTCTATTTACACGATTCTAATTTGGCGCGAGATGAGTGACGTTTGTGCTGCGCCTCTTTATCGTATAATACAAAGTAGAAGCGCAATTTTACACTCA
This sequence comes from Ilyophis sp. 1 JC-2022, assembly GCA_022702515.1. Lineage (NCBI taxonomy): Eukaryota > Metazoa > Chordata > Actinopteri > Anguilliformes > Synaphobranchidae > Ilyophis > Ilyophis sp. 1 JC-2022. Next base: position 83,231,557 of record CM040406.1, read on the forward strand.
TAATTTCTTGGATGTTCGAATACATAGCTGAAGGATTCCCGAGACCTAGATCATTTGTGTTTATGAAATTACCCTGTCATCATATTTCTTGGAAGGTTTGTAGCTATCATACAATTTACCTTTCCCTGATGCATGCCTCAAGAAATGTATTTTTAGGTGGGAAATGGTATAAAATACACATCATAGCCTACAATTTAAGTATATAATATAATTTCTGAAAGTAACAAAGTGACATGACTATACTATTATACTATATAATAGTAGGGGCATCTCCACTCCACTATTTCAGTTTGAGAGAAAATAAAAAATTCCAGAAGGACTTATGTATTGGACAGAACATAATGCCTAAGACTACAGGAACATTAATTTAATTTTGAAATGAAATAGCAATCCAGGAGTAATCCAAGTGCTCTCTATCGACCAGCTAAGCCTGAATAAAGACCTTTTCACCTTGCACTGAGGGACAAAGATTAAGTCTGGAGAGGTGGACAGTCTAACGGTGGACTTGAAGTTCTGTGAGCTAAAATCCTCTCATCCTCACCGGAAATTACTGTCATATATACTGTTCTCCATAGGGACCCCCCCCCCCAGGTGATGCCCCACATGAGTAGAAACTATGCATGTAAACTTTTCTTTTTTTTCTTGCTAATGAAATACTCTTATTTGAAACTTTATTTACAAATATTTTATGAACAAATATAGTGTTTGCCATTGTTGTAGTCGTTCTTCTCTGTAAAGAGCTCAAAATACATTATTAACAGAATGACAACTTAGTCTTTTTGTTTCTTTATTACTAATGACCATATTCAATATTCACATTCTCTCTCCACCAGGCAAGGTGACAACAGTAAAGTCTGAAATCAATGGAGAATCAGTCCAAGGAATACAAACCTTACCCAAAATCATGACTGCTTTCTGAATTTTAAAATTATGTCAAACATAATTCAACACAGTTTCAAAACAAATATTTGAGTGAATCCTTTCCCTAATGTTTTAAGCTCTGTATTTAACTGATATTACTGTAGTTACACGAGACCAATGCCAACTGAAACGTTTGCCTGAATGGAAGCATTTCACCTGTTGAGTAAAATTAGTTTGTGTGCATGTTAAAAAACGAATCACAGATAACGGATTCCTAACATACATGAGTAAGAGAACACACACCCTTACAGCTGAGCTAATAATTCTGACTCAAATTCTGCATTTTCCTGCTATCATCACAATGATCGTCATTGTCGTCGTCATCTTTATAGACAATTATTTACTTTTCTTTGCTCAAAAGCTAAAGCTGTGATAGCAGGTAAAAATAAAACATTTGGTCCTTAAATTTACACAGTCTAGGCAACATGGTTGAGTAGATTAAAAACTCTATTTTTGATATTGGTACAAGACAGCAGGGGGCAGCACTGAACATGACACACGGGAGGGGCAGAAAGAGAGAAAAATTAAACGAGAAGAAAACGAATAAATACAGACGGGGAGTTGGGGTAGCGGACAGACGAGAAATACAGACACAAAACAACAGACAAGAATCATAGGGAAATAAACTGAAAGACCATAAGAGAGTGGGGAAAGACAAAATAAATGACAGAAGGATAGAGAATAGATTAATACACACATGTACACACACACATATATATATATATATATAATATATACATTGATAAAGAGAAGCTTGGTGATACAAACCTACATACACTGCGAATGATGGAGCAGTGTGAAGTGTCACACATTAAAACACAATTTAGTTACAGCAATCAGTGAACATGTACCTTTTTTATCTGTCCAAAACTAACACCACACACCTCGGACCACAGACTACATGTGGATTGTTCCTAATTATTATGATAAATATAATAATTACTACAAAATTAACTTTATTATTTATTATTATGGTGACCGATTTTACACTTTGGTGAGGAACAGGAGTCATGGGGCTTGTGGAACTGAAAACTGGGGATTTGTCTGTCCCGCTCACAACCTTGAATTGTTGCCCCTGCACAAGCTACAGTCCTGCAGCGTTTGTCCCACCCGCCCACCTGCACACCCAAACCCAACCCAACCCAACCCAACCCACTTCCTCTTCGACTGGCTCTCCTGCCCACAGCCCTCCTCACATGTTGGCAGGAAGTTTATGTCTAAGGGCCTCAGAGTCTTTTCTGGTGAGGGGCAGGTCAGGGTCTCTACTTCCCCCTTTTGGAGAGGAGGAAGGGGCCGGGGAGGCAGAAGAGAGTGTGCGAGGCATCTGGGAGGTAGGGAGCATGGGGGTTGGGGTGGGCGGTGTACAGGCCAGAGGAAAGGAGGACGGGGGAGTGGGGGAAGGTTTAGGGCGTGGGGTTTGGGGGAGGGCAGGGGAGGAAGGGGGTGGTGTGGGAACTTTGGACGGGGGTGGAGAGGAGGGAAGAGAAGAGGACGCGGGACTGGGTTTGGGGAACTGGGTTGCGGGGACAGCTGGGGTGGAGGTGGGTGGAGCGGGGGCAGACGAGAAAGTGGCAAGGGTGGGTTTGGGGGCGGACGAGAGCTGTGCTTGTACTTGGGGGCCTATTTGGGACTGCAGCAGAACTGAGACTTGAGCTGGCATCTGCACTGTACTGATCAGCTGTTGGGCGAAAGGGATGTTAGTGCTCAAAACCCCCACACTGCCCCCTCTCGCCAGCTGCCCCAGGGGTGCCTGGAAAGGGGCAGGGAGTAAGTTGCCCCCGGAGGCTTTGCGGTGTAAAGGAGGACAGGGCTGTACCCCTGCCCAGCCTCTGTGTGGCAGTGTGGGCTGTGAGGCAGACAGAAGCCTCGCCTCTTGGGTTAATCTCCCCAAAGCTGGGAGCCCCTGCGTGCTCCCGCCTCCATGGCGCAACAGTGCCTCCTTCGCCCTCTGCTGGCCAGATCCAATATTGCGCACATCGGGGGCTGCTGTTGGGCATTTGTGGAGGGGAGGGGTGGTCACGCCCCCCGATAGCAGAGGGCCACTCACCGGGGAGTCCGAGTGAAGACGGAGACTGTAGTGCAGAGTCCTACCTGCCATAGAAGCGGGGGCGGGGGCGGGTGGAGTTTTGGCCAGAGGTACCCCACCCCCTGCAGCGCCACCCACCCCAGTGGGACCCAGAGAGGAGGGAGAGGGGGTCGACGTGATGGAGGCAGGGGCGACTCCCCTGGGCGACAGCCCCCCGACCACCCCGATGAGGGAGCTAACAGACTGGCGGGGGTGCAGAAGGGGGGCTCGAGGGGGTGAAATGGGGCAGGAGGAGGGGGAAGGGGATATGGGGAGGGTTGACGGCAGAAAGACTGCGGCTCCCAGGGCGTGCTGCAGTTGCTGCTGCTGCTGCTGCTGCTGGTGCATTAGGGCGACGGCCACGTTGGTGGTGGCCGCCGCCGTCTGCAGCGGGGCGTGGACGAGGGGAGCCCAGATCACCGGGCGGGGCCTGGGAGAGATGGCACCCCCGCTGCCCGCCATCCCCGCTCTCCCGGCCCCGGGGGGACCTCCATCCTGCGCCGGCATGCTGTCGTGCTTGACAATCTGCTGCACCAGGATGCTGTCACAGGAGCCCAGGCCCATGGCCCCTCCTGCTCCTCCACCCCGGCTGCCACCTCCTCCTCCTCCCCTGCCCATGCTGCTCCCTGCCACGGATCCCCCCTGGGACGTCTTCCGCAGGAGGATGGAGTTTTTCTTACCTGAGAGAGGGAGGGAGGAAGAGAGGAGTGAAATTTGGAGTAAGAAAGAGAGAGATGATGACCATTATCATGACTGAAACATTCACAAATTTGTACAAACCAGCATTTCCATACAATGGAAATATTAGCTAATGTGACATGCGCCCCAGACAGGAATATGCTAGATAAGTGTTGCACAGGAGAAATTGACTAGGCAAAGAACTGAGAGGTGAAGTGCAGCGCAGTACCGATGCGGTCCAGTCGGTCCACGGCCACAGTCTCGAAGGCTCTCCTCATCATTGGGTGCTCCTCCAGGACCTCGTTGAAGTTGTCCACCGACAGCGAGTAGAGTCGGCAGTAGGTGTCGGCCCGGACGCTGGCTGTGCGCCGCCCGCGAGTTAACAGGCAGATCTCTGGAGGCGGAGTAACAGAAAGGGGCGGAGGAAGAAGGGAGGAGAGATGGGTGTTAAGAATATAAAAAAGGAGGTGTAAGGAGAAAAAAGAGAATGTTAACATTGTTATGGAGGGTGAATGAGAGAGGCAGAATGGATTGAAAGGAAGAAATTCAGGAGGACCAGAAAGAGAGCTAGAATTCGGCAGGTGAAAGAAGGGCTTTTATTAGACCACCCCAACTCATGAGATGTACAGCACGCAGGCTCTCACCACCATGGTCTCATGGGCATCACCCACGTCCTCATGTCACTCACCCCCAAAATAGGAGCCGTCGCTGAGCTTGGTCTCCTTGTTGCCACGGGTGAGCACGCTGACCCTGCCGTGCTGGATGAAGTACATCTTCCGGCCCACCGTGCCCTCTCGAATGATGAAGTCCGCGGGCTGGAAGACCTCAAAGCGCAGCTTGATCAACACCGCCGTCACAAAGTTGGGGTCGGCGTTGGCGAAGAGCGGCATGTTAGCCACCAGGCTGCGGCAGTTGAAGCTCACAATCTCCTGCGGGGAGGACAGGATGGATCAGGTTTGGAATAAGAGTAGGTGGAGAGCAGAGGGCCAGGATCCCACTCTACCCAGGTGAAGAAACACCTGCCTGGATTTCTGAAATTATGACATAGCGCAGAGTAGCATGATTCAAAACGTAATGCGACACATGCAAAATGAGGAGAAATCCTGGGTTCTTAATGCACGTTTTGCGTTGTTTGTCGAAACACCAGTCGTCGTTTGTCCCCTAGCCAACACATCTGTGCTCCAAGCTGAGTAGTTCCACATGCCCATGCTAGCGAGAAGCTTCACTTACCACCACGCAGTTTGTCTTCATATACGTGAGATGGGTTTCAAAGAAATCAAGCCAGCGTAACCTTGCAAACTAAAGGTTGTTGCATGTCTGTTATATAAAAGTGAAACATTTTGTACTATAAATATCATAATTATTTTCTTTAGCTTTAGTACAAATGCGGTTTGCTTTCAAAATGGACACTGTAGATCATAAAAAGAAAGTAGGCCTAATGTGTGTGTGTGTGTGTGTGTGTGGGAGAAAGTGTGTGTTTCAATGCAACAATGTGTGATTGCAGCGTGCTGCTATACACAACTAGATTGGGACTGTCAATGTAAATGTAGCGAGGACGTCCACATTTTGAAAGTATTCAGTCGCATCTGACATGCACGCGTCACTGTCGTGAAGGCTCAGCAACCTCGTGACATACAAGACTGCTCAAGATGCATAATGCAAAATAACCTGGTTTAAGAAGAAAAGTAAACAAAGTGCACGTGTCTAACCTCGGGTCTGCTTCAAACGTGATCCCCTGATGCTACACTGAAAGACACTGAAGGGAAGAGAATGGAGAGGAGGAAGAGAACAAGATGGCGGAGAGAAAGAGACACGGAGAAGGAAGGGAGCGCACAGAAAGGAGGAGGCTTCTCTCCATAAGTGTAACCTCTCCGGAGAAAAGGGGGAAGATGGAGGAGATAATGGCTGAGGTGATGTAGGAAACACAACATGGAGGTGGGGAGAGTGAGCACACCAATTCAGTCAATTCAGGAAATGCATTTTAAATTCAGTTCATTACATTGAAAAATCCCTGTAAAACTTAATGGGGCATTTTTTCAGTTCAAGAGTTGAAGCTAAATAATTTTCCTGAATTGACAGAATTGAAATTGAATTGACCCCAACCTTGCAACTGAGAGAAAGGGAAACAGCATCACACCAGTCAAGCACTCTGGGTCCGAGGGACACCCAGGTCAAACACCACGCAAAGAGGCGGACGATGAAAATATACAAAATGTGTAAAACATAAAATTAAATCTAACCGTAACGGAAATGGTCACACGTTAAGCCTACGAGACTCCCAAAACGGGAAATTCTACACTGAAAAGCGACAGTTGAAGTGCAACCACAGCGGACGCAGACAGACAGAGACAGACAGACAGACAGACCTCTTTCAGCGGTTCACTCAGCTCCCCCAGTATGTTCTCCTCGTCGAACATTTTGCCCTGGAACCGATGTTCGTAGTACTCGTGAATCTTCTGACGCACATCTGCTGGCAGCTTGTGGAACGACATGTACTGCTCCACCTGTTTATACTGGGGCACAGCATTGCATACTGATTACAGCCGACTGCATGCACTTACCCCAGCCTTCACAGAGCAGCGTCAGACAGAGAGAGACTCAGAGGGAATGGAAATGCACACCAATTATCTGGACACTCAAGAAATGCGAGGTTGGTTAAAAACAATACAAGGTTAATATCTGCATCAGAAACAAAAAGTGCAGAAAGAGAATTGTTTTGTTGTCTACAAAAATGATCTCTTTCACTTCCAATTTGAGGACATCTGCTTTTGTCTTTGTAAATGAAATCCTCACATCTTTGCAACAGTGACGTGAGAACATTGTATTGTGTTGTATTTGTGTCTCTTTTCCAGTCTTTGTCTAATGTACCTTGCCCTTCGCTGAGGTTGTACTTCACGATCTATATATTCTAGCTAATATTCAAATTGAGTAGTACAAATGCAAGACGTACAAGTGGCAACAGCCTCTCAATGTGAGAGGCTGATTTTTAATGGGGAGACTATTGACAATTGGTCAAAAGGAGTCCTGTCTACACGTCGATCACTAGGGTCACTGAGTAGCTCTTCACTGTGTGGGAGTGGAAGGTGTAAGGTGGCGATTGATTCATTAGCGCCTGGAGGTACCTTCTCCTGGTACTGCCGACGGGAAGAGTCAAGAGATTGGATGAGGGCGGTGGCGTGGCCGATGAACATGGCGTAGCAGGTGGCGCCCACTATCATACTCAGCATGGTCAGCCAAACGTCCGTCATGCCCTCAGGCGCCTGGGCACCGTACCCGATGCACAGCATGTGGCTCATGGCCTTGAACAGGGCGTAGGAGTACTGCACACCCCACGTGTCATTCTGTTAGGGAAATCAGGAGAGGGGGGAGGAGTTAGAGTACTGGGAGCAAAGGGCAGCGGTCACTCCAGTTTATGCCAAGGCAGCTCTTTTTACGCACTCAGATTACAGGAAAGACAGGAAGACAACATACTGTATATGTGTTGTTCTTGGCCTCTACAGTACATCCGGTCTCATAGTTTACTACGTGATATGTATGTCAGTGTATGTCAGTGTTTGTCACTGCTATTTGCAATTATCGGAGCCAATTATAGCCTGGTTCAGATCTAAATGGTCCAGATGGAAAGTGCCGCTCTCTGGGGGAACTCTGAGCATCAGCTGTGTGGCAACCGTTGCTGTGGCAACAGGATAGGAAACCCTGCTGTGCGGTGAGTCAGCGATTCACATAGGTACTGATAGAGAAGGTTGGGGTTGAGGAGGGGTGCAGCATCTCTAGATTTCAATCAAATAAATTTTTACTTTAATTGGGCTGCATAAACTTTCTGCACCTAGTCAACATGTAGCGACATGTTGCAATCAAAATACCGACTGCACAAACATTCAGTGCAAATAGTGTGTATACTGTACACACACTGATTATCTTACACACACACACTGTGCACACTTTAACAAACGCACACAGAATACAGGAGCAATGTACACACATTACACAGTAGGTATGTATTCAGATACATTTTTCAGCCCTGCAAGCACCTGCTCACACACGGTCCTACATCTACACCTACACACACCACACAAACACACACAAATACATGCACACGCACGCATAAGCACACACCACACAAACACACATTACAGGCATTTAGCAGACGCTCTTATCCAGAGCGACTTACACAACTTTTTAGCATTTTTTGGACATATTATACATTTATACAGCTGGATATATACTGAAGCAATTTAGGTTAAGTACCTTGCTCAAGGGTACAACGGCAGTGTCCTACCTGGGAATCGAACCTGCAACCTTTCGGTAACAAGGCCAGTTCCTTAACCATTATACTATACACACATTATACACATGCACACACACAGGCATATGCGCACACACACATGCACACACACGCATGCACACACACGCACATGCACGCTAGTGTTTTATATTAAAATGAATATAAAATTATCAAACGTGCGACTCTACTTATTGGTTTATGGGCTACCAGCATCCATATGCCATATAAAACTCTTCAGCATCTTTCAGCACCATGGCATTGTCCACAAGCGTACTATTGGCTGAGATTCTTGATTATCAATAACAACAAACTGTTTTTCAAAGACGTTTTATTAATAAAAACAACATATTTTCTGTGGCTAAAAATTAACAAAATTATGGCTGTTTTGGAACTTCGGACGCCTAAACATTAGGCCTATCTGAACCGTAGGCCAGTGTTTATACCAGTGTTTATAGGTGTTTATAGTGTTTACATTTTTACCCTCTTCTTTGAAATGTCGAAGGTTTCGGCGGTGAATGCCCAGAACTGAGAAATCTAGAAATAAAGTAATTTGTGTTATGCAGAAATTTCTCACGTTTATAACAAGTCAATAAGAAAATTAAACCTAAATAATAAATCTTGGTTTTTGCTGCAAGAACTGAGAATGTGAGCAATGGGCTTACATTATATAGCCTAAGTAAATGTTATGGCATAAACTTAAACTTAAACTTAATATGATGGCATAAATACAATATCTCCATCAAGACACATCAGCAAATATACGCTAGCCTACCGTTGTGAAAAGTTGGTAAGAAAAGCGAAGGTATCTAATATACTTGCAACTTGCTCTAAGAATTCCAGCTCATTTTGTAATTATTGCTGGGCTATATTTCTGCACAGTCCGATGTCCCGGAATAAGAAAACTATGGGTTTGCATTCATTATTAGGCTACCTCTTGTCTCTATCCCTAGTGGTAGCCTAGTCATTGATGTCGCAATTATAGTAGCCTATTCTTTTCTCTGAAATTTATTTACAACTTAAAAAAACCCCGACATTTTGCCTCGTTAGTATTAAGTTTCTCAAAATTCTTCCACACGTTGCTTGACATGATTTTGCTCTCCACGTTTGGAGCAGGTATATTGAACTTCTATTTCCTGTGCGTGCGCTAGCAATGTTCACATGCTCTAAAGTCCTCTATCAGTTATTAAGTTTTCGCTTGTCAATAAGCAGTCATGAGTAGGCGTGAGTTTTTTCAAATGATAGATACTGCATTTTGAAAATAAACTTCATATATTGATTATTTTATTGTACGTAATTAGGCCAAATATAATGTAAGAGTTATTTATCTGCATTGCCCATGTTAAATTTTCTGGAAGGAAATTGTCATGGGAAATACCAGGATTCTGGGAACCGGGATTAATCACTAACAGACACACACTCACACATGCAGATTGACATAAACACTCACACACACACATTGACACACACACTCGCACACACACTCCTCCTCACCACCATGTTGTTCTTGGACACCCAGCAGTCCGGGGGGAACTCCTGCAGCATGGGCACCAGGAACTGCAGGCACCCGTCCCAGTGGCACAGCAGCAGCATCATGCCAATCAGGTTGACGATGCGCACCATGGCGCTGGCCAGGTCATAGGTCATATGGAAGATCTAGCAGCAGGGAGAAGTCAGGTCACTGGAGCCAATAGAGTAGAGGCTGATCAATCACCAGCCTTTCCTTACTCTTTCCCTCAACACCCTCCCTCCCCATTCTCATTTCACATTTCAGCCCATTATGTCCTCCTCTGATATCTCCATCTCCCAGCACCTCTCCTGTCTCCTCTCCACCTTCCTCCTGCTACTAGTGTTGCACTCTTCCTCCCCACGTCACAGTCCCCTCCACTATGCCCTCATTCCCCTCATCCTAATCTCAGCCCCTGGCCCTTCACCTCCTCCCCATATCCCAAATACCTTACACTCTCCCCTCAACTTTCCCCCATAATAATTTCCAGCCCTTTCTCCTCACCTCTTCCCTCACCCCTCTCCCTCTCCCCTCACCTCTTCTCTCTCCACCTCCTCTCACCTCCCCTCTCTCCACTCACCTCTTCCCACTGGTGTATGTAACGGATGAGCCTGGAGAGCCGCAGGAGCCGCAGCAGGCTGAGGATCTTGGTGAAGCGGACGATGCGCAGAGCACGGGCGGTGCGGTACACCTCCGAGTCTATCCGGGCCTCCAGGTCCACCATCAGGAAGATGTAGTCCACCGGGATGGAGGAGACAAAGTCCACCAGGAACCAGCTCTTCAGGTAGCGCTGGCGAATAGCGCGGGGGTCCAGCAGGATCTCCGTGCTGTCCTCCTTCACGATGCCCGTGCGGAAGTTGAGCACCAGGTCCACCAGGAAGAGTGTGTCCGACACCACATTAAAGATGATCCAGGGGAGGGTGTTCTCGTTCTCAAAGAAGGTGATGCCCACTGGCAGGATGATCAGGTTGCCCATCATCAGGAGGAGCATAAGAAGGTCCCAGTAGAATCTGATATGGAAAGGGAGAGGGGTTACACGTAGAGGGTGGGGTTAACAGGTGGTGAATTGGGTCAGGGAAAAGGGGAGGGGCAAGTGAGGAGGAGGCAGATTGGATCCTGAGAGTCTAACCGAAGAAAGCCTGGGCCGTGTCCGAATCAGCGCACTTGCCTACTATTGAGTATGCCAGTTGAGTATAATTTTTTAACAAGCTGTTAAGTATGCGACAATTCTGAAAATTGAGTGTTCTTAATATCCCCAGATGATACACTTATTTCCAGGTTTTCGCTGATAATAGTATGGAGGATATTTTTTGCATACTGTATGTCACTAAAGAGTATGCAGTAAGCAGTATACTGTATGCTAGTACACAGTAAACAGTACGCAGTAGATAGGGCTCTAATTCGGACACAGCCCTGGACTACATCTGACTCTCAGTCGCCATTATAGGCTGCTGTCACAAGCAATTAGCTTTGCAGAAAAAAGCCTTGTGATGTGCAGTCACTTTAATACATTGTGCTAACCAGCCTATTGTTGATACCCTTGTGCATAACTGCCCTGGTGTATACATATTAAATGATGAGGGCTTCTGCTAAACAAATTAATGCTGATATATAGCTGCTGCTGGATCTTGCATCTGCCAGGGAGCAGAAGAGAAGATTATGTCCACTGCACTGGGCCCAGTAGATAACGATCCAGATTAATAAACCACTGTCTGATATTGAAGGATTCATTTACACATACAGATTATGAATACCCTTTTGAAAGGTAATTTGAAACCGTCGATATGATTTAATGTTTAAACGGTGTACACACCACAATATTAAAGTGAAGAAAGGCTTAATATATACATATGGCAGTGTACACAGACGCCGTGATGAGATAGCGCTTGAAATAATACCCAAATGCAAACCATTCTGCAACCTTGACATTGTACTGAGATTATAGACTAGGGATAAAATAAAGGAAACCTACTGCCATGAAGTATATTAAATCTATTTTGAGAGAAAGCATATTGTTATTGACTGCTGTTGCGTATTGCACTAAATGCAAGATAAAACGTCACATTGGTAACAATATTATGGCCAGGAGTGCTCTTTAGAACACCAGATTACAGCACATTACACACTAGAACTAGTAATTGTACTAAAAAGAATACACTCTGCCACAATGTCTTATAAATACTGAACAAAATCACACTAATTAAGCAATGGTACAGCATATTACATTAGAAAAGTAAAGTATAATTTAATAAACTCATTTTTAATTTGTGGAGATTTAATGACACAACAGCCCAGAGATGAATAAAATAACTTTTAATAATGAGTAAAAATAACTTTTATTTATCAATACACAATTTACTCCAGAGCTGTGCTCGTTCTTATTAAAAAATAACAAACATTCATCAGGAACAGCTGAAGGTCTTATGTAATCCTGCAGAAAGAGGTTTTTCCAATAGCACATTTTAGCAAGGGTGCCTACCAGGGCTGCCGTCAGGGGGGACAACCAGGTACTTTGTCCCCGGCCCTGGAGGAGGGGGGGCCCAATGGTCAGTGAACTTGTGCTAAATATCATTGTCCTGGTCCCCGGGAATAATAATATATTTTGTCCCGGGCCTGGGAATTTCACCCGGCAGCCCTGGTGCTTACACTAGTTTTAGAATAGACCTTATTGTTCCATTAGAGGTACTTAACTTGACCCTGGAGAAAAACTGTATGAGAAAACTCAGTGGTAACAGGTGTAGTTAATTTTTTTATCCAAGAGGATCCCTCGACCTGCTTGTGTGTAGTTAGCATAATGCATAGCCACAACATACACACATGCACGCACAAATGCATGCACACACACACACACAAGCACAATCGCACACACATACGCACGCACACACACAGACACACACATATGCATGCACGGACACACACACACATACACACAGAAGACTGTTCTCTTTCTGTAGAACTTAGAGAAAAGATGAAATACAATTGCATGTTTTTTTTTCATGTATAAATTTGGCTGGTGTACCAGTATATAATAATTAACTAAATATTTCCCACCTCCCTTATAGACAATGCAAAACAGTTCACAGCTGCGTATTACATCACATCCTTTGAGGCATGGCACATTTCCCTTCATTACTGTATGATCTACATTATACAACATCCCGTTATTTTGCCGTATTCTATTACACAAGCTACTATGTATTGGCTGGATCTGTTCCCTGTGCTGGTTAACCTGTGTTAGGCCTTCAGTCACCCTCAAACCGACGTGATCCCCCTGCATACGCTCTGTGGATATCAACCAATTCCACTACTAATTACACCCTATTAATATATGCCTATCACCTGATATCTGAGCTCTGGGCAGAAACCTACTCGTTGCATTATGCGTTATATATATACGTGGAGAGAATGTGGGTCAATCATTAAGCTGTGGAATAAACATTTGCATATCACATTTTTTTATCAGATACAGAAAGCTGAAATGACCACTTTCATTTTGGCCAGATAATTAAATAAATGTGTCACTTTATCTTTGGACCATATTAAGTTATTTCTTAATATGACACTTTTGTGATTGCACAATACACCAGGACCTTTTTGGACTGTGTATGTTTGTTGTCTTGCACTTTCATTTTGAGGAAATGTTTTACTGTTACATCATTCTTCCTATAGGGATCATGGCCAGATGTTACTCTGCACAAACAAATGGCATTAATTTTGTGTGCTGGCTTTACATAGTGGCTCCGTGTCTCTGGCACAATCTATAATGAAGTTCCCAATTAGTACATTATGAATAATTTATTCCTAATCAATAGAATCTTAAGCCGAGCAACAGGACTGTTGACGAATGCAGATATGGCATCTTTTGTTTGGACAGATCATTTGGTGAACTGTGATGTAAATAGCTGCAAGCCAAGCTTGGGTCAAGACGCCACCAGCTGCCCACTGTCTTCTGGTTCGAGAATTGACGATTTTCACGGTCACTGACTACGCACATTTCTCGAAAAAGCAACATTTCTGCATCCTAAGGAATCGCCATGGTTATGCGACAATAAATTTAATATCTTTGAGAGATATCTTGTGAAATTATATCTATTTTTGTCACTGACTGAGAGGAAATGCAGGGACCACAGTACTGCCTGCTAAGTGACATACAAGATTACTGAGAGGAAGAGCAATAAGAACCTGACACTTGCATTTCCTAACAATGCGGAGACACTTCTGAATTTCACAGAGAAGAGGGTAACCCCAACCCAGTGAACAATTTAAATTTTCAGAGTATTACTAGATTGGGAAAGTTTGGGTTAACCTTCTTAGCACGTACACGTGTCCAGTTTCATGGGTGTCCCCTTAAATTTAATGTTTTAAACCACAGAAAGATTTGAGGAAGGGCCTCATTATTCCGTTTTACTACTCAGGGTTTTGAATAATTTGGAATAATAAATTGGAATTTGGGAACGGTCGTTCATGTTTGTTTTATCCACATTGTTTTCAGTATTAAGCAAATCTTCCATTTCAGTACTGGAATTTGCACTGTAAAAATTATTTTTTAATGTATCCTCCTTGTTCTTTCAAGAATAAATGTCAGCACATCCCTACTGATACATTTGTATGCAATGTGCCAGGAATATTTTATCAGTGACTTTGACAGAACTTGTCTGGAGCAATAAAATGTTCTAAGCCTTTCTGGGGAATGTTCTCATCAGAATGTTACCTTACAAGCAAATGGGAATCAAACCGGAATCTTCACTGGCATTCTGGAACTGGTCATTCTGACTAGCTGCAATGAATAATACCTTCTGTAAATGTATATGCTAACCAATGTTCTCTGCAAATTAACCATTGCTATTATTCATTTCATGTCTTGTGCACCGGTTGCAAAATTCTGAGGATTACTACATCTGTGACTGGTGAACAAATAGATGGGTAATGCTTAAATCCCTCATCATATTCATATTTTGGAGAAAAGTGTCAATCGTACAGTAACAATTTACATGTGAATCCAATAACTGCAGACAGAATATTACCACCCTCTATACTACAATTCCTCCGGGCCCAATGTCTTTCACGGCCCTTCTCTTTCACACCCTCTCCATTGTCTACGAGGAGTCATGAGATAATCAGGCAGGACTGAGGTGCAAAGTCACTGAGGGCTATTTTGAACTTCAGAATGTGATAAATGTGATGTGGTAGAATGTGGTCGCTCCTGATAAGATAAACCTATGTAATATAACGTAAATGGCCTTTGTGTTTTTCATGTGGCTAAAAAAACCCCTATTTGTTTGTTGTGTGAGTATGTACATGAGTTGGCTTGGCTCTTAGCCAGAGAGCAACCAAATTTGGTATTGAGTAGTTTAGCCTCGTCTTCACCTCAACATCAGCAGCAGGGAACAAAGAACTTGGGGCATGAATATGCCTGGAGAAGCACAAGGACCATTAATCTGTGAACAAACCAGGGGCTCCATGTAGACCAACCCCTCTGCATTTTTACTGTTGGATAAACATTTTGGGACAACATTATTAGAGCTAAGGGCCTGATTTACTAAGACCTTTAGGACACGCAAAACCTTTTAAGTGCACGCAAAACCAATAACATGACCAATGATTGGTCCTGGTATTTGTTTTAGCACCAATCATTGGTGGTGTTATTGGTTTTGCTTGTGCTAAAAGACTTCGCACATGCAACGGGTCTCAGTAAATCAGGGGTCTGTATCCCGACTCCTGTAGACGTTTAAATTTTTACCTTAAAATCAGCAACCAGTTCAGACCCAAGTAACCGGATGAAGTGAGATAATGAGGCAATGAATTGCTTTAACTGGTCAATGAAGTGCTGAGTAACAGCAGAAATCAGCAGACCCAGCAGCTCTCCAGCACCAGGGTGTGAGAACCCTGAATTAAGCAAATGATGGCAAATTCCACTGATCCTGAGGCGGGGGGGGGGGGACACATGGATCTTTTTGCTTATCGTGAATTAAGGTCCTTTCATTTCAATGGGAGGCGGCTATTTAATTTCCACAGCTGATTTGTACTTGTGCGGATAAAAGAATGGTTTAGCGAGTGCTGTGAGCTGCCAGTAGGAGGCGCTTAATTAGACTCCAAGTTTTCCAAGCCCACAGACATTTTCTATTGTCTAAAACTGCTTCTCAGATGAGCTGAGACTAATGATCCAATTGGTGAATACTTTAACAAATGCTGCCGGCTGAGATACATTAGGGGTATGTTCAGGTGCAAAGTGCAGAGCGAGAGACAAGACAGAGAGCCAGTTCTTCAGAGAATCTCGCCCAGTGTCTCTGTTCCAAATCCCCTAATCCCCTTTCGCACGGCACCCCCACAGACACTACCCCGCTCCAAGCGGTCTCTCCCAACTCTCAAACCCGCCCAGTCACTTTCTGTCTATCACCTCAGACCCCCAGCACTTTTTGTGATCTGTTTCACTCTTCACCACCTGATACGCTCTCACGCTTTTCAGGCATGGCTCCTGTCATGAACATCTCCGAGATTATGACCTTAAACCCCAATTACAGGGATTTACACAATCCATGTCTGCTAAAATCTCACTTTCTCTCAGCTCTTCTTGCCCCATCCCACCCCCAGTCACCACAGTTCCCTCATGTACTTTTCTATTATGACCCCAGCCTCACCCCCCCCCCCCCCCAAATGCCTCTCTACACTCCATCCTCTCCCCGTTCTTGCGTACCTGAAGTCGCTGTATGGATGGATGATCCAGACCCCGGCCGATTTCAGCCTCTCCTGCTCCAGGGCTACCGCCTTGTGGCTGCCGAACATTCGCAGGGAGAACTTGTTGACCCCGGGTTGCAGCATGGCGCCGAATTGCCTCTGGATGAAGGTTGACTGGTTGGAGTAGCTGTAGTCCTCCCCGTCCAGGCAGGGGTCCGGGGTCCCGGGCGCATTGGTGTTGCAGGCTGTGGTGGTGGTGGTATCGGGCCCCGTGGCCATGATGACCACCCCGGTCCCCGTGGAGGAAGTGGAGGCCAGGGCGGCGCGGGACGAGGTGAAGCCCACGGAGCGCTGCGAGAGCGCGGGCGGAGGAGGCGGGAGGGGCACCGGGGTGGTGGGGGTGCCCGCCACGCGGAAGGGGAAGCCGTCTCGGGTGGAGCTCATGACGGAGAGGCGCCTCCTATCAGCCCGCTCCCCCTCTAAAGAGGCCTGGGACAGGCGATACCCAGGGGACGGGAGGCTTCCCTTGCTGCGCCGCTTAGAATCGCCATTTCGGGTGGGGCGACCCTCACTGCCTGTTGACCCCACGCCACCCCCCACCCCATCCATATCCCAAAGCAAGGCAGAGGCTATATAAAAGTACCAGAGGGGGGTGGGTCTAACCTGTTACACTTTCTAAAAAAACCTTCCAGAATGTGACAGTTTATGAATCCTAGGCACAGTCCATCACTTAATTAAGCTAAATGGAAATTATTACTATGAATTTCAAATGCAGACCTGCCGTTATTGAATCCGACGCGCAGTAGTTTTCTTATTCAAAAAATAAAGAGATTGCAGCTTACACCCCCGCCCTCCTATGCTCTCGAACGCGTCCATCCTTCTCTCCTTATTGCCCTTGCATCTTCCCAATTAAGTCTGAAAAATATATCGTCCGGTCCAACAATATGACGATTTCTTCTTCTTTCTTTCTGGTTTGGCTTCACCGTGATCCCTCTATCATTCCTCCTTTCCCTTGTCCTTGGAGCGCCACTCTCTGCCGGAGGCCCACCCTCTCCTCTTTCCAACAGCCCTCAGCGCTCCGACGCCGGGCATGTTGGCACTGAATTCCCGGTATCTCAGACAGAGACACACACAGCTCTTGAGCTGCACATATAATCCACTGTTTTCCCACTGTTGCAAACGCAGCCCTCTGTTCTTACTCTCCCTATATGTATTATGTAAGTGCTAATTTTGACGGCGGATGATGGAGTAGCTTTCTAAATCTTAATCTACGAATGACAAGGACACTTGATCGCTGTCAGAAAAGATAGGTCGTCTATAACACACAGACATACGGAGATGCACAGACTCACGCTGACTCACACGCGCGCTGATTCATATTGACACACGTCCACAAACAGACACACACGTAGAGGCACAAGCAGGCAGACACATCCAGAAGTCAAATTATTACGGGCACAAACGGATTCACCCCCGAACTCGCAAACGCTGAAAGTCGCTGAGACGAGATCGCAGGCATGCTTTCATTCCTTGGAATATAAATAGCCACAAGTGAAAAAACAGACAGGGAAGGACGCAACAGGGTTCCGCTTAACAAAATAATCAAATTCAATGAAGAAATAGCGCCATTAACTACACGCGCAAAATGCAAACGGAACAGATGTTAAAAGGCTAGACGCCGCTTCAATGTCCCCAGCGCTCTGTGTTGGCTATTTTACAGTCGCGCGCTCCCTCCCTCCCTGTCTCTCCCAGTAGTGATAGGTGTCAACCGGTAGGCTGGTTCCTTGAACTGCACTTCCCACTATGATTGCTTCCTTCCCGTATACTCGCTTTGACTTATAATCAGAGTAATTCAATGTTTAAGGAAAAAACATCTGATCTGATGCAGAATGTGACGGATACTCGGTCCGGATTATTTGTCGGAGATTTATATTTAGTACTAGGCTATAAAATAAGAAACGCTAATAATAACTCATCTATAGGCTATTTCAGTTCGGAGAATGCATCATTGCATCTGTTATCTGTTAAAACATATAAAGTAGACTAAGCGTAGAATAATAATAATAATAATAATAGCATAATGATGATAATAATAATAGCCTAATTCTACATTGAATAAGTCGCCACGGCTACTTCAAAGGCCTGTCCTCGTGCTCCGTGAAGCTGAAAAGTGCTAATAGGAAAATAAATAAAATAATAAATAAACAAACAAAGGTCTGAATCTAATCGGCCTGTTGTCATGGCAGCCGCATCCCCATCACCCTTCCCCAGGGCCGCATGCCCAACCGGCTCGAGATCTACGCAGCGCAGGTATGGGTCTTACGTCAACACATACACAGAATACAACTGGCGGATGGGAGGCAGAAGAGGGAAGGACACGAAAAGGGGGCGTGAGTGAGAGGAGGTGGACGAGGGAAAGTCGGTTCTATATGATGTGAAGGTGAAAGGTATAGAGCGATGGGAGGGTTGCTGAGTCACATTAGTTTTATTAGTTTACGGACAATGACAGTCATACTCACTAGTCTGGGATATCTCTATTGACACAGAGCTGACAGTGGACAATGCTGGACATCAATGGCCATAATGGCAGCAGTCACCCAACAATGATCCATTCTCTGCCACAGCCAGCAGTATTTAATTCTGCTAATTGCCATCACTTCCACAGCAATGAAACATTGAGTAATTATAATAAAAGACTTAGGAATGACGATGAATGATGATTAGTGAAATAAGTACAAAGACATATCATTATCATTACAAATCAAAATGGCCATTAATAATAATAATAATACTGGTAATAATCTCCATTATCACAATGTGTCCATGGCTAAGCAGGAGGGTGAGATGTGGATAGAATTGCAAATGATCTCTCAACCCAGGGAAAGCACACTAATCTCTCATACGTTAAAGTACACGCATACCCTAACATCCAAAACGGCTGTATTCATAAGTACTACTACTATACATTAGTTATAACATTAAATATACGAGGTGAAACATGGTGCAAGGACACAAAGCATAAAAACGGAGGGAGTCTGATGCTTCAAGCTTTATTTAGGGCAGTGATTACAAGCAAGCGGCACACTTGGTACTGCAGGAAAAGCACACGCAGGGAGCTAGTCTGCTGATATACAAGGCTTTGTCAAGTCCACACTTCAGTCAGTCTGGGGTCAGGCATTTCCATGTGCTGCCAGCTATGTAAAGTGGTCCTATCAGGTTACAGTGTAATGGCATTGAGTCATCCCTGGTATCAGTGTGAACGTGTACGGTGCGCTAAAGCTGGAACCTAATCGGGTCACTGTGACTCTGAGTTACAGTTAAAAGTCTGTCAGCCGGGGGTTATCAGTGAGTGCATGGGAGCAATTTTGTCAGCGAAATAAAAACAGGGTGATACTAAATCGGTGGCGTGCTCAATATCATCAATTGTCAGTTAAGTGAGGAGACTGTTTGCAGCACATGGCGGTCATTATTCAGAGTGACTGCGTAATAGACAGCTGATGCATCACTCTATCACTCTATCGACTGCGAGAGCACCAGCAAGCCAGCCTGCCAGTGCTCACTTCAGTCAGTGTGTTAGAGAATCAGTCATTCAGCGTATCAATCAGGAAGTGTGTCAGAGCATCAGTCAGTCAGCGTGTTAGGGAATCAGTCAGTCGGTGTATCAATCAGTCAGTCAGTGTGTTAGGGAATCAGTCATTCGTCGTATCAATCAGGAAGTGTGTCAGAGCATCAGTCAGTCAGTGTGTTAGGGAATCAGTCAGTCGGCGTATCAATCAGTCAGTCAGTGTGTTAGGGAATCAGTCATTTGGCATATCAATCAGGCCATGTGTCAGAGCATCAGTCAGTCAGTGTGTTAGGGAATCAGTCATTCGGCGTATCAATCAGGCCATGTGTCAGAGCATCAGTCAGTCAGTGTGTTAGGGAATCAGTCATTCGGCGTATCAATCAGGCAGTGTATCAGACCATCAGTCAATCAGCGTGTCAGTCTCAGTCTGTGCGTTCTTTGAGAACAGGTCGGGTTTATATCACTGGAACGGCCCTCATGATGTTGGTGTGTCCAGATCCTTGGCTCCAACCTGTCACCACAATGACCATGTGACCAGCCTTGAAGAACCCACGGGCTTTCCCTAGACAGTCAGAGAGGGAGGGGTCCAGCGTTAGGGCTCACCACAACAGCTCTAACATGCAAGCATAACGCACAAAACATAGAAACACATGCCCGCCCACATACACACACACACACGCACGTGCGCACACCGCACACAGTCCTGACCTATGTCCATGCCGAATGTCACTCTGCTGTCGACGTCATCCGCCCAGACCGGGAGAGGCGGGGCCCTGTATAGGGCAGGGAAGACGCCCCTGAGGAGCTGGGCTTGACGCGACACCCTCTCATTCCGGGTCACGGCAATGATAGGGCAACGAGGTCGGTAGCGAGAGAGCAGCTGGGCTGACCTACAGCAGGGAAAGGGAGTAGCATCCATTCACATCCTTATGCTGTGCTTTTCCAATGAGCACTGTCCCAGAGGGCACTGATACACCATGTAGACTGTACCCTACCTGCCTGAGAGCGGGGAGTACATTTCTCCCTGTACTCTGCTTCAGAAAGACAGGTGATGGCACACATACTGTTCTAATGGCACTAATCTCAAGCACAGAGAGGCGGGTGTCCGCACAGACTGCTCTATTCCAACAGACGCTGCCTCAGAAGAAGGCTGCGTGCTTCGCTTTTTATAATGTGCCGCACGAGCTCACTAATGAACAGCATTTGAGAGGAAGACATGTGCAGTCACATCTATATAAGATAATTACTGTGTGACAGAAGTAGAGACGAGACAGAGAGAGAGAGAGAGAGAGAGAGAGAGAAAGAGAATAATTCTCCATCTCTCAGTTACTGTGAGGATGGACAGAAAGATGAGAGAAAGAGAACAGAATATAACTTTATTGTCCAACCTGGGTTGGAAAATTGTTTTTGGTCTCACCTAGGCACTGAAAAGCAGAGATGCACCATATTCAGTTACATTTCAAAAGACACTCAAAGTACCATACAGGTCAGCTAGCCTTGTTGAGGAGGCTGACAGCGAGAGACAGGGGGATGTGTTGAAATAGAGTCGGGCTGCGTGAGGCGTGTCTACCTGGCAGAGGAGGTGAGGACGATGATGGCTCCAGCGCAGCATTTGAAGGAGGATTCCACCGCCCCGATGGCGGTCACCTCTGTGGGGTCAGAGGACAGTGGAGTCAAACGGCGCAACTCTTGAAACAGCTGCTGATGAAAAATGGCGGCCTCTGCCTCCCGACAGATCTGTGTGTGTGTGTGGGGGGGGGGTGAGAGGGAGGGATGAGTGAGTGTGTGTGTGTGTGTGTTTTTGTATATGTGTGTGGGTTGAGGTGTGAGTGTGTGTGTGTGTGTGTGTGTGTGTGTGTGTGTGCATGTGTGTGTTTTTGTATATGTGTGTGGGTTGAGGTGTGAGTGTGTGTGTGTGTGTGTGTGTGTGTGTGTGTGCATGTGTGTGTTTTTGTATATGTGTGTGGGTTGGGGTGTGAGTGTGTTTGTGTGTGTGCATGTATGTGGGTGGAGGTGTGAGTGAGAGTGTGTGTGTGTGTGGGGGGGGGGGGGTGTATGAGAAGAAAAAGGGAGAGAGAAACAGGAAGTGACAGGGAAAATAAAACGGCCTGGTGATAGTTAGGATGATACAGTAAAGTTCATTACATAACCAGAGACACAAGCCATTGCACCCACCAATACACAGGTGAACCCAGATCAGGTTATAATTTTTTTTGCAATGTGCATAATTATTATCCACAGTTTGACTAACCAGATACAAATTGACTGATGTATATAAGCACTACCATGGTACTGTACACACCAATCCTCTCTTCATCTACAGTACAACACTCATACACACACAAATGCACACACACACACACACATTGCCCAATACACATGGCACATGGCCACATACAAACACAGTCATATCATCTTTTTGTTGCCAGTGTAAATATAGACAGAAGCACATGCACACTCTCTCTCTTGCACACACATACATACACAAACACATACGCATGCCCACAAACACACGCACACAAACACACACGCACACGGACACACACGCACACAGACACACACGCACACGGACACACACGCACACGGACACACACGCACACAGACGCACACGCATACAGACACACACGCATACAGACACACATGCACACAGACACACACGCACACAGACACACACGCACACGGACACACCGAGTGCATCATGGCCACAGCCTCCAGTGGGTAGAGTCCCTTGGCGGTTTCTCCTGACAACATCACGCAGTCGGCCCCGTCCAGAACAGCGTTGGCCACGTCACTACCCTCTGCCCGAGTGGGGCGGGGGTGACTGATCATACTCTCCAACATCTGAGCACAGCAGGGACAGGGGGAGAAGAAACAGGGGTGATGAGACGCACGGGGTAGAGGGGGGAGAAAAGGAGGGGCGGGGTGAGAGAGTGTGTGACTGTAAAGTCTTGTGATGCTAAAACAGTCCTACTGTACAGGGTCACATGATCTAAATCGTCCTGTCATCTTTTGGAGTGGATTGTTTGAGTGAGAGACTCGGCAAATGAGGAAAGAAAGAGGTCGATAGGGAGCGGAAGAGACTGAAAACTTGAAAGAGACTGAGTGTGCTAGGGCACATGAAAGAGAAAGAGCGAGAGAGTGCATGAGAGAGAGAGAGAGTGGAAGAGAGAAAGAGAGAGAGAGAGAGAGAGCGCACATGCATGGAGATTAGCAACAGGAGCTGTCCAGTGTGTTCTGGGCGAGTGACAGAACAGAAGTTTGGTGGGTCGATCACAGTGTGGGCACACTGCTCACACTGCTCACACTGCTCACACCGCTCACACCGCTCACACCGCTCACACCGCTCACACTGCTCACACCGCTCACAACGCTCACACTGCTCACACTGCTCACACCGCTCACACCGCTCACAACGCTCACACTGCTCACACTGCTCACAATGCTCACACTGCTCACAATGCTCACACCACTCACACTGCTCACACTGCTCACAATGCTCACACCGCTCACACCGCTCACACCGCTCACACCGTTCACAACGCTCACACCGCTCACAACGCTCACACTGCTCACACCGCTCACACCGCTCACACCGCTCACAACGCTCGCACTGCTCACACTGCTCACACCACTCACACTGCTCACACCGCTCACAACGCTCACACTGCTCACACTGCTCACAACGCTCACACTGCTCACAACGCTCACACTGCTCACACTGCTCACACTGCTCACAACGCTCGCACTGCTCACACTGCTCACAACGCTCACAACGCTCGCACTGCTCACACTGCTCACAACGCTCACACTGCTCACACTGCTCACAACGCTCACACTGCTCACACTGCTCACAACGCTCACTCCTGCTGCTCCAGTCCTACTGTAACACATGCGCACATCGGGGTTTCCTACAGCAAACCTGGAGATGCTCTGTCAGGCTGATAAGCAGCTTCACCGCGAAGGCCTCGGAACACAATGAGTCAACACTGCAGGGGAACAGCTTTCCCAGGGCGTCACTGAAGGACATAGAGACAGGAAGGATGGAAACAGTGTGTGTGTGTGTGTGTGTGTGTGTGTGTGTGTGTGTGTGTGTGAGCGTGTGAGCGTGTGAGCGTGTGTGTGTGTGAGTGTGTGTGTGTGTGTGTGTGTGTGTGTGTGTGTGTGTGTGAGTGAGAGATTGAGTGTGTGTGTATAGGTGGGGGGGTATGGTGTGAGAGAGAGAGAGGGGGTGGAAAAGATAGAGAGAGAGGGAAAGATAGAGAGAGAGGGAAAGATAGAGAGAGAGGGAAAGATAGAAACAGAGACAGTGATAGAGAGAGAGGGAAAGATAGAGAGAGAGGGAAAGATAGAAACAGAGACAGTGATAGAGAAGGAGTCTGCATGGCTGTGCATGTGACCTGGGTGGCACAGATAACAGGCTTTCCGGCAAAGTTGCAGCGACCAATCATCATCTTCTGGGCAATGAAGACTTTCTCAGCTGGGATCTCAATGCCCAGGTCCCCCCGAGCCACCATCACCCCATCGCTCTCCGCAAGTATCTCCAGAAAGCTGCAGAGAGCCAAAACAGGTACGGAGGTGAGTCCCCATGTAGGAGCGGGATGGACAGACAGACTGAGAGACTGAGACTGGCAGACATAGACAGACAGACTGAGACGGACTGAGGCAGACTGAGGCGCTCACTTGCGGACGCCCTGGCGGCTCTCCACTTTGCTGACCACCTTGATGTCCTTCCCCTGCTCTCCCAGGGCCTTGCGCACCGCCCGCACATCGTCAGCGCTTCGGATGAAGCTGGCGAACACCATGTCCACCTTCAGGTTTACCCCGAAGAGCAAGTCCGCTTCGTCCCGAGGGCTGATCGCCGGCATGTTTATCAAGTCGGCTCCCGGCAGGTTCACCCCTTTCCTGCTGCACAGGACACCCCCACTCTTCACTCGAGTGTGAACCCAGTCTGGCCCTGAGAGAGACACACAGAGAGAACATGAAAGGCGCTATAAAAGTAACAATTTTGAGAGTAAAAATATAAATAACAATAGTGTATCATTGTAATTAATATTGATGATATTTTATAATTAATGTGAATAATAATAATTATTATTATTAGTTTTGTTGATCAATTATTTTATTATATTAAAGTGATAAATGTTACAATGTTTCATATTTATACAATTCCTTCCATGTTATAAGTAAATTGTTAAAGACGAAACAACAAAAAAAAGGGTAAATAATAATAAAGCTAAATAATAATGAAACAAAACATGAATAATTATTATTATTATCTTATATTTACATATGTACAGTATACCATTTTACCATTATCATTAATAATACTATTGTACAATAATTTTTTTATCCCAATATACATTGATGAAAATAAAAATGATCACTTATTATATTACATTATATTATAATAGAAACATTAATAGTAATAACAGAGGTGGTGAAGTGGGCCTTTGAAGTCTTTTGGGACAGTTTAGCGGTGCAAGCCATTATCTTGAGTGCTGCTGAGCCCCAGTGCACGTTGGTGCCTGCGCGTTACCTATTTCCAGTACTTTGAGTCCGATGAGGCCGTCGTCGATGAAGATCGTTCCTCCCTTCTTCGCCACAAGGGGCAGACTGGGGTAATCGACCCACACCGTGGCCCCGTCCGTACTGTCCCTCTCACTCTCTGCTGTCACTACCCGAACCTCCTCCCCACGCTTTAGTTCCACCTCTCCTTCCACCTGCTGTATATGCGCAGACCACATATGTACAGACACAGAAACCACACAGGAACACACACACGCATGCGCATGCAACCCTCACACACGCCGACACACACAACCACATACAGCCAGACACCACACATGCACAAAACACACACAGTATAGAAATAAATGCGCAGGGACGTCCAAACCACACACAACAAAAATTACAGCATTGCAGACCGTCTCATATTGCCAAACATCCCTATATAGACAGTACAGCGTATCACTCTCTTCTGTCAATGCATCACCCAGTAAATTCAATTACACAGTCCATTTCATTTCTACGCACAGCCCTAGGTAGCTCATGGGATTGGAGAACAGAGAGAAGAGCAGCTATCAACTACAGGGCCATTATCCAGCTCAGAAAGGCTGGAGGCCTGCAGGAGCAAGTCATGCTGTAATTCCAGTCTTTCCTGTGACTCAACTGTGAACTGAACCCACCACCACTTTATTAAAAAAAAACCCTCTTATGCAGTCCGTTGACATTGGTCAGCCAATTTATCGCCCCAGTAATTCAACTGTTTCTTTTTTTTTTTTTTGCGTCACTCAGTCCAACAAACGGTCACTCGAGACCAGTGGGTAGTATATTCAAGCCCTGTGAATATTTAATTCCTGTCTAATATCTGAACTGATTGATATCCCTTCCTGTGTGTAAGCTTACCCCTCTAACGAGACCGGTGCGGATCTCTGGGCCCTTGGTGTCCAGCGCGATAGCAACAGGGCGGTAGTACAGGGGGTCAGTGGTCAGAGTGTTAACTGCCTCCCGGATGTTCTTGATGGTCTCTCCGTGGTACTGGCAGAAAGACAGACCTATCAGAAAGGCTGACATTGTGCAGAGGCCTGACTCGACTGCTGGCAGGCTCATAAGACAGGCAGACAGACCTCATGAGAGCCATGGGAGAAGTTGAGTCTGGCAATGTCCATTCCAGCCTTCACCATTTCCTTCAGCCTGGGGACAGAGCGAGAGGCTGGTCCTGAGAGAGAGAGAGACAGAGAGAGAAAGAGAGAGCGAGAGAGGGGGGGAGAGAGAGAGAGAGAGCGAGAGAGAGAGAGAGAATGAGCGAGAGAGAGAGAGCGAGAGAGAGAATGAGCGAGAGAGGGGGAGAGAGAGAGCGAGAAAGCGAGAGAGAGAGAGAGAGAGGGAGAGAGAGAGAGAGATATGGACAGGGAGAAAGAGAGAATGAGCGAGAGAGGGGGAGAGAGAGAGAAAGAGAGATATGGAGATGGAAAGAGAGAGAGAAAGAGATATGGAGAGGGAGAGAGAGAGAAACACAGCAAGAGAGAGTGAGAGAGAGATGCAGAGGTAGAGAGACCAACAGAGCCAGAGAGAGTGAGAGAGAGGTAGAGGGAGAGAAAGAGGGGGAGAGAGATGTAGAGGGAGAGAGAGAGGGGAAGAGATGTAGAGAGAGAGAGAGAGAGAGGGGAAGAGATGTAGAGGGAGAGAGATCGACAGAGCCAGAGAGAAAAAGAGAGATGGAGAAGGAGGGACATGAGAGAAATGTTGGCAAAATGAATGTCCAGCCATTGTATTGAAATGTCACTGTGTCCCTAAGCACCTCACTAAATCAGTAGGTCTGTCTGATACAACACCCTGGCAACAGGTCAATACAGGGGACAGCAAATCAATACCGGTGTCGCTCACATTACAGCTTCGCCAGTCACTCAAAAATCCTTCTGTTGTTAGGGGGAGGGGCAAAGGGGCGGGCCCTTCTCACCGATGGTGCAGATGATGCTGGTGTTGCGAGCCGTGATTGGCTCCTGGTCGATGTCCAGCAGGCAGAGGTGCTCCAGGAAGGTGTCGGCCATGGAGGCGTCCAGCTGCTGCTTCTGGATGAAGGAGTCTGGGAGAGACATTATGTCCGAGTAGCGGCGGATACGAGCTGGGAGGAGAGGGGAGGAGAGGGGAGGGGAGGAGTGGGGTGTTAGCGCACAGTGTGCTGATATGGGGAGACGGGTAATGAACAAGGGGCACACACTGTACCTCTTATCAAAGGAACTTTCATTTTGAAAAGCTTCTGTTCCTGTGTGTGGGGCAGGAGGACGGGGTGGTGTTTAAAGGTAATTTTAAATGTAAAGGAACGGGTGGAACTGGGCTGATATTCACTCCGCCTGTGTTAACCGTAAGCGCAAGATGGCGGGGATATAAAGGCAGAGACAGAAATCCATACTTTCTGTACCACCTGCTGAGTGTGGGAGGGGAGGAATGGTCAGAGCCGGAATACATGGTCAGAGCCGGCCTTGAGGCCCGGCGTGACGCATGCCATCATTCAGGTTCTCGTCACGTCAACCGAGCTCAGGTGAATGAAACTTAGGAAGCGAAAGAGGATGTGAGAGAAAGAGAGAGCGCGAGAGAGAAGGAGAGAGAGCGCGAGAGAGAAGGAGAGAGAGCGCGAGAGAGAAGGAGAGAGAGTGTGAGAGAGAGAGAAGGAGAGAGAGAGAGCGCGAGAGAGAAGGAGAGAGCGTGAGAGAGAAGGAGAGAGAGAGAGAAGGAGAGAGAGAGCGAGAAGGAGAGAGAGAGAGAAGGAAAGAGATCGCGAGAGAGAAGGAGAGAGAGAGCGAGAGAGAGAGAGAGAGAGGAGAGAAAGGAGGAGAGAGAAGAGTGTGAGAGAAGGAGAGAGAGTGCGCAGAGAAGGAGAGGAGAGAGAAGGAGAGACATTTTCTTCATTTTGCCTGAACTGCATGCGCAGGCACGAGCGGTCCACAAACACGTTCGCGCACAAACACAGATCCCAGCGTTCGCGGCTGTGTGCAGCGGCATGTCGAAGGCTCGGCATCGCGGCAGAAGTAGGTCAGAGCACTCCCGCGGATCCGGCTCCCTCAGGAGTCAGACAGACGGACAGACAGACAGAGACAGACACAAGGACACTACTAGGAAAACGTTACCTGGCAGACCTCACAATCTATGCTGAGTGTCAAATGACACCAAAAAGAATAGGACTTTTAGCTACCAGGGCAGTCCATTCTGGTTTGTTCTGCCCCAGAGTCATGCACAAGAGCTAGACAAGCAGTTAACCGATACTGTGGCAGTGAGACTGACTGAGCCATTTAAGCATAACGACTAAGTGGCTAAAGTCGGTAGGAGTTCTGGTGTACTGTACAGATAACTCTGCAGTGACTACACTAATGTTCATACAGTTGAATGCATGCTGTTTTATGACAGTGAGGGTATCAACATTACTCCTCCACTTACAACTCCACAATGTCTCTGACAATGTCCAGAAGCCATGGCAACACACCCAATGCTTTACCTTTAGTTAGAACACATGCCTTTTCCCCCATGCTGACTCATCCTCGCTCTTTCTAAAGGCTCTTAATGCAGCTGCAATTGTAGTCACTCGTTTGGGACTGTGATATCGGCCCCCCTGATTCTGTAAACAACAGTAACTACAGCAGTACTGTCATCTTTCAGTCGACAGACAGAAGAGTAAACCGTCATAAAAACACTTACCTCCCATCCTGAGCGATAGTGCACCGCACTCCGGTTAGGGGTTCCTTTGTCCCTGTGTCTTTGGCTGTGCCTGTTGCTTTAGGTGCACCTACTATTCGACTCTGCGTCTCTAACTTTACGCACCTGTGTCTGTAGCCGTCGCTAATATGCCAGAACTGTTTCCTTCTGCCTACACTTGTGTCTATGTCTTCTTTGGATTTGTTTTTACCCAAGACAGTGTGAGAAGCTATTTCTCTCTGTCATTCGTGCAGTGCACCTCCCTTCCTGGCTACCTAGTTCAAGCTCTGCACTTAATTCATTGCTCCCTTCTCCTCTACCTTTCCCTCCTTCTTCCCCCGTTTCTCCCCACCCCCTCACCCCACATCGGCCATTATGCATTCACGTGGCCAAGCAGTCCTGTCAACGAGGGGCCAGAGCAAACCCCACCTAAAAGTACTGCCTACAAACTCCAAACACAAGGGTGGTGACACGCACCTTTTTAAATTTAGTTACGTTTCCGCAATCTGGACTCCAGGGGTACAGTAAGCGTTAATGGCATTAAAGTGATAACAGAGCTTGATTCTTTGGGGCGTGGTACTGTGCAAGTGCAGCCAGCACCCTCCTCTGTCGGTCTGGTGATTAACTCAGTGTGGTAAATCAGTAGCCAGTAGACAAACAGACCTTTGTGCTGTAGCAGGAGAGACAGGGTGTTCTGCAAAGCCCACCCTTGCTGTCTCACAGGATAGCTTGATACACACTCTTAACACACCAATTTTTACCAATGCGATTGAGACAAGCACTGTCACAACACCGTGTGATCCAAGAATGTGAAGTGCACTGCAATGCACTCTAGAATTTTTCAAGTGGAGACCACAGTGACATTCATAATTACATATTTACGCAAAAGACGGCGTCCTGGTTCCTCACTGCAGTTTGGTCTACAATACACTCCCATAGCCAAACTCAAGCGCAAAATGTTGTACAGCAAGAGCTACCTGTAAATTAATTGTTGTAGGCTAATTCATTGAGTTATTTCGCAAGTATGGAAATTAAACTGTTTCCACCTGTGTCAAATAAATATTGCCATATAAAGGTCAACACTATCGAACTGAATGCAAAATGAAAGTGCGATTGTACAATTTAAAGAGCAAAACGTTTTGGCATCCACTTTAAAGACCTTGGACAAACAATGTTAACTGTTAACTTCATAACCATAAAAATCTTGTTTTGAGCTTGAAATGAAAAACATAAATACAACGATGGAAATTACTGTAAACCACATGACAACCAATTTCACACACAATAGCGTGAAAAGTAAAGTAACGCACATACGTAAGAGTAGGAACTATAACCACAGAAAATATCACAGAGAAAACTGAATATTCATAAGTATTTTCCAAGTTTGAAAAGTAAACAAAAGCTCTGAACACAAACCTTCAACTCAGCAGCGAAGAACAGTTTGCCAGAACCTGGACTTGTGGGATCAAAGTAGAGACGAGTTAGTGCGATAAAATAATTGTTTCGACTATATTGGTTTTCGTCGCCATCTCGTGGTCATGTAAGACGCTTCCGCGACTGCACCCTCTTAAATAAATAAGTAAATACGTAAACAGGTAAACTAATGAATAAAGAAATAGAAAGAATCTTTAATAATCAGTCACAAGTTTATTTGTGGATTCTGCATACAAAAATTGCCAAAGTGAAAAATATTGCAAGTCAGTTGGATGATCAGAGCATATGTACAGTGCTGAACTAAGATCTGTAGTGTGTAACACATCAGTGATAGATGGATTGTGAGCTCAGCAAATGAGCTGAATTGGTCAGAGTAGAGTGAAGGTGATGCTGGGGGGTGTCTCTGGCAGTAGGATGATAGTATATTTGGTCTTTATGTTGTCAGTGGAGGAGACACTGAGACGGAAGTTCAACAGGATCTGTGGAGAGAAAGAGAAATAAATAACTCCCTCCTGTCGTGCTAATAACACTCCTGAGAGAGAGGAGACTGAGAGAGAGAGACAGAGAGAGGCTGTGTTTTTTTCTGTTCAGTTTTATTCCTATGGGCACTTCCACTTCAAGGACGGTAGACTGCCTTGTCTTAGAAACTAGCTTTCTTTCCCCCTCACAAAGCGTTTATATGTGGTGAGTTTTACTGGTCCTTCTTCTTCAGAGATGTTCTCAGTTTTGTTGACCTGTCCCCTCTCCTCTCTGTGACACACTCACATGAAAGAGCAGCAGCTGCATCTCATTATCAGCGATCCTCCGCCCCACGCACTGCCTCGCCCCGAAGCCAAACGCCAGGGAAAGGAACCCGGTTTCCGGCCCCGTCCCCCCTGACGCACGCTGCTCTGACTTCTCCCACCGCGTCGGCTTAAATATCTCAGGCTCTCGAAAGACATCCTTGCTTCGCCCCATGGGGTACAGGCATGCCTGTACTAGTGTCTGAAAGAGGGAGAGAGGGGTACAGATGGGAAGAGAGCAATTCCCACTTCAAGCAACGTTAGTCTTTGTGGGTAGAGGGGCAGTGTATGTCAGTAAACATGTACATGTATGGGTAGAGAGGGGTTTATGTCAGTAAACATGTACATGTATGTGCAGAGGGGCTGTGTATGTCAGTAAACATGTACATGTGTGGGTAGAGGGGCGGTGTATGTCAGTAAACATGTACATGTGTGGGTAGAGGGGCGGTGTATGTCAGTAAACATGTACATGTGTGGGTAGAGGGGCGGTGTATGTCAGTAAACATGTACATGTGTAGAGCTGCGGAGCTGAGTTCTCACCCCAGCAGGGATATGGTAGTTCTGAATGATAATGTCTCTGATAGGGTATCGCTGCACAGTGATTCCGACAGGGTACATCCTAGATCAGATATGAGTACAATGTTTTAAATAAAGCATAAAGCAGTGAAATAATAACCTATACATATTGTGATTATTATTATTGCCACAAATGTTTGAAATTATTTATTTTCATTGCATGAGTGTGCTGAAATAGATAAGCAAACACCGTACCAGGTTACGTGCCATACCTGAGAATCTCTTTCACAGTGGCCTTCAGCAAGGGCGCCCCCTGGAGGGCCTTCAGAGGGTCGCCCCCGGCTGCAGCCCAAGAAGACTGCACTTGCCTGCGCACCGTCTCCTGTATGCTGGGATTCCTGGCCAGCTCATACAGAGCAAACTGCAGGGGAACTGCTGTCTGGGGAGGGTGAACAAAATCAGAGCTAAAACAACATATTCAACATTGAACATTTATTCACAACTGTGGAAATTGAGCAGACGTCTGGCCTCCGGCAGGTTTGACATCATCACCTTTGGGCCAGGTAGAGAGAGTGGCTATGTGGTTGTGTGTCTACGTGCCACACTCACCGTGTCAACCGCGCCTGCCATCAGCTCGGTGATATTGGCTCTTATGAGCTCTAAAGACAGCTGCCCCTTCTCTATCAACTGCCCCAGGACCCCACTGTAAGCCTCCTGTGTATCACCAGACTGCCCTTTTGACCCTGCTTGTTGTCGCTTAGATTCCAGTTTCTGGTACCCCTTCTGGATACGGGCCTCAGCTTGGTAGAGAGGACGAAGGGAGGGAGGGAGGTAGGGAGAGAAATATAGAGAGAGAGAGAGAGTGCGTGAGAGAAAGAAAACATTAATTTGGCGGGAAAATGCAGTGAGTGTACATTTTACAGATTTATCATTGATTCTGTCCAAAGTATTTCCCTGTCTTTCTTAAATATGACAGTCAGCTGTTCCGTTACGAGAGTGAGTAATATTATTCCTGTGAATGCATTACATCAATGTGCTCATTTGTAAGTTCATTTTCGGTCCACTAGAGGGCCCTCCATAACAGTATGCATGCAATGTGTACTTCACCATGACTGAAGATGAGGTCCCAGGCAGTGGCGTGCTGTGTCCACAGGGGGGCGTGCAGGCAGATCAGGAGGTTGGAAGGCAGATAGAGCAGGGGTGTGGTGGTGGCTAGCATTCGCTCCACAGCCGAGATGAAGTGCTGGGACTCGAGGGAAGGAGAGGGTGAAAACAGACCAATCCTTTCTCCATATAGGACATGGCAGCTGGCTAGAGAGAGAGAGATAAAGAAGGAAAAGAGGATGGGGGTAGACAGAGTCGACAGATAAGATGTTCCTACTAAACGTAGTTGCTAAAAGCTTAGTATGCTCTGGCAACTCAATTTTTTTAGCCATGCCACTAAAGCTCCATTTGAATTGAATTGCGACCAAGTTTTGTTATGTGTGTATGAAAGGATCAACACCCTTATAAAGTGTATGTTGGTAAGACCTGAAACAAAAGCAGTGGGATGGCAGTGTCGTATAATGGTTTGGGAACTGGACTAGCTAAGAGGTCGTGGGGTCAGTTCCCATTGTACCCTTGAGCAAAGTACTTAACCTGAATTGCTTCAGTACATATTCATCGGTAAAAATAAATTGCGTGTCAAAAATACCTGTAAGTCACTCTGGGTAAGAGCCTCTGATAAATGCCTTAATGTAATGTAACCATCTAATCTCAGCAACAAAAAATTCTTAATAAGTAAGTTTTTAATATTATATTCATTTTTAATTTTTAACTGATATAAATGTATTATCAGAAAAAACTAAGCATGATTTCAGCCTATCAGGAGCATTAGTATACATTTATATACATTTTTATATTATTCAATGTTAAACATTTTGAAAATATGCATAACCCTGCAGTTGTATTCATTTCCCCAATAGTTACTGTTGGCCTAGAACATTCTGCACATATCCACCAAATGAAATGCAACATTCTTCTCACTTGGAACAATGCATGAAAGACCACATTTCATTTGGGTGCGGCAGTGTAGTATAATGGCAGTTAAGAAACTGGCCTAGTAACTGAAAGGTTGCAGGTCCGATTCCCAGGTAGGACACTGCTGTTGTACCCTTGAGCAAGGTGTTTAACCTGAATCGCTTCAGTATATATCCAGCTGTATAAATGGATAATATATGTAAAAAAAGTTGTGTAAGTCGCTCTGGATAAGAGTGTCTGCTAAATGGCTGTAATGTAATGCAATTTGAATGTAATGACACTTGAACCATTAATATCACTAGGCTTGGTTAATTTCACCCTTATCTTTATACTGCTATACTAGATAATTCCACACAGTGTAGAGTGCACACAAAGCACTGTTAAATATGGCTTTTGACTGATGGGCTATGATTGAGTACACAGTTAAGCTGTGTGATAACATTGTATGCCCACTGAATGTTATAGTAATGCTCCAAATGAACCATTAGTCAACCTTTTGTCAAGGTAACCATAGCAACGTCTTGTCCTTTTTATCCATATATTTCACATTGAATAACTGACTTCACGTCCACATAAAAATTCAAACAAGCAACTTGGAAGAGCAAGTGTGTTTCATCAATAGTTTAAATCCCTCAGATATTTTTACTCTGGCTTAACACTAGATGCAATTTGCTTTGCGATGGCAAACACAATGATCCCAAGTTCAGACAAAACAAATGTGGCACGTTCCAAGCAAGCACATCAAAGCATATTTTAAGACGGCTCGGCCTGGTGAGAAAATGCAATCTGCATGCAGCATCTCTTAAAATACATACGTCTTTCCATACGTGGTGCATTCAATCATCTCTCAAGGCACAAGGAATGGCAATGAGGCACAGGGCATAGTTAAACAGCGGGGGAGCGTAGTTGGTATGCGCCTCTGTGAGGTTTAGAAGTAGTTATGCAGTGTCGGAGGGCATTTATATGTAATAACGCTTGACGGACAACTGACCCTCCAGGGCAAAGCGGAAGAGGTCAGGGCTGGGGTCGAAGGTCAAGCTGCGACGACCCTGCCCACTACCCTCCGTCTCCACTCTTCTTCGCAGAATACGACAGAAGTCTTTGGCTACGTCATCCAGCAGGGGGAAGAAGTGGCGCACGGCGGAGCCCAGCATCACTTCTTTGTTCAGCAGGAGCCTGTCGGCCCGCCACTCCGGCCCGTTCCTATGGAAACGGACAAGAGCGGCCAGACTCACACTGAGAGCTCCAAATTTTCCCTGGCCAATACGCTTAAATAGGGTTTGCATGGAACCATCCAGAAGACACACCCAAGGTTCTTTCAGGGAAAGTGACTGGCCACAGCCAAATAGAGTACATTTATATATCGCTAACAATGTATACTCTGGTGAAATTTAAAAAATGAAAATATACATAAATATTTTAAACAAAACTTAAGATGTTTAACACTTCTCTTTGATATACTTGTTAAAAGATTACTATTCTAAGGCATAGATACATATAGGTATAGACTAGTCTACTGTATAAATAGGCATAGACTACTCGAAGGTTTGGATCTTATTGCCTTTTATAGCTATTCATGCACAACATGATAAGAAAAAAATGTAACACACAAGATGAAGAACAATTGGCCTTTCCACTGTCGGGTTAAAATGTTCAGATTAATTATGTATTTATGTATTATGTGTTTCTTAGAACGTTTTAGCAGATGACTCTTACGACTCTCGCTCATTCTCAGAAGCAGTAAATTAATATTGGAAATAAGTAGGGCATGACAAATGATAATTGGCTAGTAATTGGAGTGTAATGTAAAAGTAAATGATATAAATGCCCGTCTGTGGGACTCTGACACGCGAGTTCTCTGTGCGGATTGACTCCTCTTCAGACTCCCCCTGAAGCCTAACGGCTCATTCAGAACAGACACTACACTGCAGCTTTAGGGAGCACAGACAGGGTCTGGTTTAACTGACATTAACACACATCAACCCCACCTCTTCTATTTCACGGTTCAATTCAAACAGAACACACACACGCACACGCATGCTCACAAACACACATACACACACACACTCGTACACGCATGCTCACAAACACACATACACACACACACTCGTACACGCATGCTCACAAACACACATACACACACACACTCGTACACGCATGCTCACAAACACACATACACACACACACTCGTACACGCATGCTCACAAACACACATACACACACACACTCGTACACGCATGCTCACAAACACACATACACACACACACTCGTACACGCATGCTCACAAACACACATACACACACACACTCGTACACGCATGCTCACAAACACACACACACACATGCACTTGAGGGCTGAGTGCTAGGCACACTGACTTGAGGAAGACGCCCTTGGAGTGTTTGCGAGTCTCGCGGTGAGCGGCCCAGGGCTGTATGGTCATTCGCCGGGGATTGAGCCCCTCAGAGTGGGACAGCTCCATGATGTCAGCTGGGAGCAAGATGTTGACGGTCTCCTGGGAGCCCAGCCGCTCCCTGCAGAAAGAAATAAAGAGAGGAAGAAAGAGAGTGAGAGTGACAGAAAGAAAAAGAGAGAGAGACAGACATAAAGAGAAAGATGATGGGTCTCAAATCTGACCCTGTCCCGTATGCCATTGAGTTATATTGGCAGTATGGCTGTATACAGAGATGTCAAGAACGTCTAAAAACGTTTGGTGTAACGTTTGAAGCAGTGGACTCGGCACCTGATGGTCATGGGTTTGAATTCTGGCGGCACTGTTGTGTCTACAGTCCATGTGAGTAGACCCCAAATATATTCTGCAGTGTGTAGTTACAGTTCAGATCAAGATCAGTTCTGATTGAGCAGCCACAAAACAACCATGTGTGCACACACACATGCACACATACAAGCACACACATGCACACACACACACACACACACACACAAAAAAAGCAAAGCTACTTCTGATCCTCGAGACACAACAATGACACATGCAGGACCCTCTCCCCAATACCTGTAAATAGGACCCAGCATGTTGAAGCTCCTCTCCATGTGTTTGTGCAGTGACCGGAAGCGGTCCTCCTTCCAGAACCGGAACAGGTTGATGTAGCCATTTCTCCCAGTGTGAGGGATCTCCTCAAAACCCCGAACCTGGCGTCCGCCGACTGCAGCCTCGCTCCCCCGTCTCGCCACGGACACGGACAGGCCACGCGTGGGACAGACAAACTGCCGCACAGATACATTCAACATGGTGGGTGGCAGACGTATCTCTCTATCTGTCACACCTTCATCCCCATCATCCTTCTCTGAGATTCTATGTCCTCTCTCTTATGATCATAGTGTCCCTCCTCCTCTCCCTCTCCCTCATTCCCCCCTGGCTGAGATGATAGAAAGAACAATTTATTTCCCTCAGGGCTGTAGTTCAAGAGAAACACACACACACACACACACACACACACACACACACACACACACACACACCAATAAGATTAATGAGAAAATTCACATACTCATACATCTCCTTACAAACACATTCACATTTACTGCACATCAACAAAAAAAAACTAACCCAAAGCTCAAGTATGTATGGACAATCACATACTAACGACTAACATTAAACGCAATTTTACAAAGAAAAAGTAGGTGAAATATTGAATAAAGTATCCTTTATTACAAAGTTTCAGCACATTGTCACAAATTTAATTCTCTGTTTCTTTGTGTCTCAGATCATTTTGGAGCTCCTGAGATAAAAGTTTTAGATATCTAATATTTCTGCTCAGTACAAAGATATTGAAATGTCTAAAGCATGTCACAGTAAAATACATTACAGAGATACATTGTTCGTTGAAACAATCATGGACATGACAAGAGTATTGTACTTGTATGAAAAGTATAAACATATATAAAGAGAAGTTGTACTGCAATAGCAGTTTGCCAAAATCTGTTAATTACAGTAGAAATGCTTGTTTCACATGTTCTCATTGGAAAAATGAGCTGCACTCTGAAATTCCTTCCTTTTTGTTGTCTGCTTAGAGCCTCTTTGCTTACAGCCTAGAAGCAGCAGTCAGAGCGACACACTGCCTGTGTCCCTCCAGCACTTCCTGTGTTCCTCCAGCACAGCCACAATATGGCGCCCACTCTACACCCACAATGCTCCACCGTCCTGCAAGCCATTGTGTCGGGAGAACGGGAACATTTCCACAAATCGAGGTCACAGCATGAAGATTATGTGTGTGCGAAAGCAAAGTAACGAGAGCGTGCCAAAAGAGCTTGAGTTCAGTGACACAATTTACAATATTTCATACCGCGTGATATCAGCCCTCTGACATTGAACTGTGTCGGTTGTACTATCTGCTTGGCGGGGTATCTGCCACATAGCGTGGACATGTCTCTAGACCCACCGAACTATAACGTCTAGACCCTGGGTTTTCAGCAGGGGGTTCGTTGACCCCTTGGGGTCCTTGAAGGTACTGTAGGGGGTCCCTGACCAGTTTTCACATGCAATGACTATAGATTTGGGGAGACATTTAAAAATATAAAGCTTTAAAAAAATTTTTTTAAAATATAAAAATGTTTAGCTTATGAAGGGAGTCCCTTGGATGCTTTTGAGCCTGGGTGGGGGGGTCCCTGGATCAGAAAACATTGAAAACGCTTGCTCTAGACACAGCTCCCACATACAGGAATAAAACAGAAATAGAAAATACCAACAATAAAAATAACACAAAAAATCCAAAACAAAGCAGCCAAAAAAATAAAAAAGCTTTTCATACGTGTGTGAGATAGATGCTCGTTGAAATCTTTTATGCGTGTGGATTGCTTGTTTGAGTTATGTGTTCACTTATGATGCACATGTGTGGATTACATGTTTGAGATGTGTTCACTTATGATGCACATGCGTGTGGATTGCGTGTTAGAGATAAGTGTTCACTGATGATGCACATGCGTGTGGATTACATGTTTGAGATGTGTTCACTGATGATGCACATGCGTGTGGATTACATGTTTGAGATGTGTTCACTTATGATGCACATGCGTGTGGATTGCGTGTTTAAGATATGCGTTCACTTATGATGCACATGCGTGTGGATTACATGTTTGAGATGTGTTCACTTATGATGCACATGCGTGTGGATTGCGTGTTAGAGATAAGTGTTCACTGATGATGCACATGCGTGTGGATTACATGTTTGAGATATGTGTTCACCTATGAGGCAGGGCCTGTGTTGTGATTGGCCCAGGACATGGACAGTGACTGCACCTCTTCGTACCCCCCTCCCCAGTCAGAGTGGGCTCATCCGCGCCTCTCTGAATGTCAGTAAAAATACCCAGCTGTATAAATGGATACTATGCAAAGAAAACTGTGTCAGTGGCTCTGGATCAGAGCAGCGCTAAATGCCTGTAATGTAATGTTTTGCACGGCACTGATGCGCACAGATACATACTACGGCTAAGTCTGAGTCGCTACGCTGTCAAAGTAAGTAACGGTGCGACTGCGTGTTCCTGGAGTTTGGGAATGGTCAGTGTGGATAGCGTGTGGATTTGGTTTAGAGCAGGTACGCTACAGGGTGCGGTTCAGCTGGAGCCCATGTGTTTTACATGACCCTGCATTGTTCCCCGTTTGCGGGTGTCCGCTTCTGTGCGTTGCCCGTCAACATTCCCAGATTTAGATTAATGCCCTGGAAAGTACCAAATATGTTGTACGCCTCGTCCTTGGAGGAGGATTCAGGCCGCACCATTGCAGCCAGTTCACGGGGGAGCGCCACCTTCCCTCCCACCGCTTTCAGCTGGTTTGCGTCCTTGGGGTTCTGAGGTGGGGCGGGGGTAAGCACAGTGACACCATATTAATGAAATAAATCAGGATGTGAAAATTGCACTATACAGGTGTTCATTTCTAACTGCTCTGGCTCAGTTAGCTAATATAGATTAGATGACAGTAATACCTTTCATATCGGAAAGCAAGAACCGTTTTCAGCAGTTATTACTGAGATTATTAATACATTTTTCTAAGAAGTCAGTTCATGCAAAAAATTTCAAAAATCCCTTGCAAACACTGACCAGGCATCACGCCGCAAGGGTGTAAAGACAGTGGCACACGCACACACACACACACACACACACACCTTTGAGAGCTGGTACTTTCTCCTGAAATGAGCTCTCATGGCTGCCCTCTCTGCATTCTTCTGGGCGTTCCTGGCCTCTCTCAGCTTCCTGTCACGCACGTGGTGAAATTCACACATTGCAGACATGCACAAGTTAATAATGACACACGCAGCCATTCAAAGCAATGGACACACAATAATAGGCCGTCAGCGAGTCTCACATCTATG
The DNA here is from genome assembly GCA_022702515.1 of Ilyophis sp. 1 JC-2022. Classification (NCBI taxonomy): domain Eukaryota; kingdom Metazoa; phylum Chordata; class Actinopteri; order Anguilliformes; family Synaphobranchidae; genus Ilyophis; species Ilyophis sp. 1 JC-2022. The sequence continues at coordinate 83,271,513 of CM040406.1, forward strand.
GATTTGAATCAATACACAGAGCACACAGAGTGAAGTCAACTCAGCCATGCACACTTCTACCAGCACACAAGGTTACCATGACAACACACCACTATCACAGCTGTGGACGGAAATAGCATGCAGGCCCCACACAGGTGAAATAAGCAGTACTACAAAGCACAGCTGCGCTTGCCTCTCCTTCTGCAGGTCGGCGTGGTATGAGCGAATCAGAGCCGGATCGGGCGTGGCCTGGGCGGTCCTGGAGGGGGCGCCCTTTCCTTCACCCCCCCTGAGGTTCTTTGAGTTCCTGCTGAGCCACTTGTCGTTGTCCTTGGCAGCCGACATACAGCAGGTGAGATGCTTGATGGGTGTAGCCAGAGATTTCTTTACCACAGAGTCCATGGCTGTAGCTGGAGACTGTGACTGGGGCTGGCGATGGGACACAGTGAGCGTGTGCGAGATCTTCCTCACGGTCAGGGCGCGAGGGACGAGGGTGCGTTCAGGGCAGTAAGCTGCTCCTGTGCTTCATTTGCTGAACCACAGTATGTAACAGGACTATCTCTCCACGTGTGTTTGCCTCTCGCACCCAGGATACGTGGAGGTACAGCAAGACACAAGGTGTGCAGAGATGGAGACTGAGTGGACAAGATCTGCAAGAACAGACAAGAAAATTTTATGAGGCCCACAGTACGTATTTAAACAGAGGCAAACAGACAGGCTGACAGGCTAGCTTCATGGTTGAATAGACTGAACACCAAAAGTCATCCTCAAAGACACATACGTATGATAGAGACAATGAAAGAGTGGAGCGTACCCTTAAAACACACACATAGAAACAGCTCCGTGACTGCCGACCAATCAAACGGCAGCTCACCTGTACAGACACAGGACTCGGAAGGAAGTAAAACCTCAAAGCTTCACCCAAAACCATAATCAATACCTCTGTTTGTAAGTCTTGGGGTCAACGGTTCTTGAGGTGGTGAGCGGGAAGGGTCCACTTCGGTCAAAGGAGACGCTGCTCTCTCAGGCGTTTCTCGCAGCAGTGTTTTCCGTCTCTCCTCTGAGTAAACGCCGGCTTCTCTCAGCGGTTTTAGAGGAGCTTCATCCCCGTCCTTCCTCCCCAGATTAATGAGCTAAAGACTTTACCGTGAATCCTTTTAGCGACAAGCAAGCGATGCACAGAAACTCACGTGCATCCACCAGGGGGCTTAGAGACATGTCGACATCACTTCTGTCATGAACTCTACAGAGCCAATTTATTATGCACTGTGTATTGTGTCAAAAGTTAACAGCTGAAAGCATTTAATGATTTAGAACATAAGCTGAGACAGATTCATTTGGTGTGTTCTGGGCAGATGACAGCATAACCTTATTCCAGAAAAACAGATGGGCACAGAGAAACAGATATATGAGGGATGGAGAGAAAGACAGGTAATGCAGTAGGAGGTAGAAACTCTTGGGTGTTTTCAAGACCAGGCTTGATATGGTACTACAACATAACATCTAGTTTTTAGGTGAACAGTGAGCACTAGGTACCCTTCAGTGATAGGAAAATGGCAAGCATTGTTGGGCTGAATGGCCTGTTCTCATCATTAAGTTATGTTACGTTACGTTATGTTATTCCAGTTGGATTGTGAGTTAGGAAGAGAGAACAGGAAGTGGGGGGTGAGAATTCCGTCAGAAAAGCCAGGGTGAAGATGGGATGTGCACTGAAGTGCAACCGCTCATGATTGAGGAAAAGTTCACTTCATAATTAATTGATAATATAATAAACTGGTGTTAATTCCACACCCTGTAAGGCACTATAAATGCAGTTATAAGGGTATGTGTGCCTCATACATTGTGTCACCAAAGTGAAAACTATAATGAATTAAAAAGACACTAAGTAGTTACAGAAAATAAAGACCATAAAGTCCTAAAAGGCCGCCTTCAAAAGAAGGTACAGTTCTCGCATATCTTCTGAATTGCTGATTAATTTGGCAATTCTGAAAAAAGCAAGGACACACACAACCCTGTTTGCTAGCCTCATTTCTTGGAGTGCATCTCAAATGAAGGCTTCTTTTCACACACAAGCATTTTCAAAATGTTTGTCCTCACCAAACAAAACAAAATGCATATTTTTGGGGCCTTTGAAGTACATACAGGAACATTTTCACTGAGTTGATTTTAACTAATGTGTGCGATTCCACAGAATCATCCCCCATTATAGGTTTGAGCACCGTGGGGGGGGGGGGGGGTACAGGCTCAAGGTCCATCATCTCTTTAACAACTACAGCAGCCTTCAGCTCTGACAGGTGAGGACACTGTTCATTACCGGGCCTCACACACAAGAGTGGTCTTACAAGACGACTCAGATCTGTGTTTAACACATACTCGTCCTGATTGCACAGAGATAAACACAAACACACACCCTTCGCTGTGGTTGTGTTGTTGGGCATAAATCTTGCTTGGTGCATTTAAAATGACATCATCCAAGTTGTGCTAGTGATAGCCATGCATAACGTCTGGCTGTGCAGGCATTCACAAACAGCCAGTTTCCTGTGAAAATGCACCCGCATGGACTGGTTGTTTAATAGTGCACGAGTAGACAGTGAAGAGTCGAGACACAAGTTTATTTTTCTCTCAGTGTGGAGTGAGTTCGCTGGCTCTTCTAATTTCCTGTGTGGAGTGAGTTCACTGGCTCTTTCCCGCTACGGGATACCGTGTGCGAGCAAGGGCAAGAGCCGCTAGGCTTGGGGCTCTGAGCAGATCAAAGGCTTTGGGGTGGATCAGTGTCCCAAGCACGTGAAGGACAGCTGGGGGGAAAGAGGGGCGAGGTCATTACCTTCTTAGAACTAAAGACAAATGTAAGCAAATTACTGAGGGGTGGGAGTTTAAAACATTACGCACTTTGGGGTCCTGGTACCCTACGAGAGCCAACTGATTCTTGGAACAAGGTGGTTTTCTTTCACACGTACGAAATGTAATGGTGGCTTAAATATTCAGTGACTTTCTTTGAACGGATCCAACGTAAGAACTGCCCTTGAAAGCAACCGGACCTCAAAAGCACCGCATGGACAGGCACAGTGGTATGGAAACTGACTGATTGTCCCACTAGTACACTACAGTATATCACCATCCACATCACGAACAACATTACCATGACACCAAACCGTAAAGTCATGGTAAGGTCATTTGGGACAATGATGATGACATCACACCAAGAGGAAGTGGGGGGGAAAAAAGAAAGAAAAAAAAACAAACACTCGCAGTGTTACAAAGGTTATGTGGTCCATATGAAGGCTTAATGTCATTCTTACGTAGGACGTGACCTGAGAATCCCGCCTCGTCCTGAATGGGCGGTGTGAACTGCAGGGCGTGCAGGCAGGCCGCCCACATGTCAGCACGGGGCACGGACAGCGTGATGACGGGGAGACAGCTGGCAGGACTGCCACGACAGCATACACACGCACACGAGACAGTGCTCGCCACATCGTTCCTACACATTAACACACACTTGCGGTGACTTAAGGATTGAGCTTCCACACTGGGCTGCCAGCACCAAAATAACTGCGATAGCATGATGTCATTCATACTTGTGGTCCAACTAGGGTCACTCGGGGGGGGATAATGGACCATTTTTTTACCTTGACCCATTACATTTTGGGCCAATCCGTTTCAAGATTCTGTGCCAGCTTCAGTTGTTAACGATTTCACGGGCTCAATCGTATCTTCAGCTGACATTTGTATAAGCACCACTTACAGCCACAGACTGCTCGTGTATCTGAAAGATTTTACTGTGCTCAAGTACAGGAGTGAATCAGCATGGCTTATAGTGTCAGAAAACTGAGACCAAGGTAATTGGTTTGAACAAAAACCAGGACCGGAGCTGTGCACCCCTGCTGTAAGTACAAGAGAACCCACTCTGTATGTGTGTACATCAGACTGTATAGAACGTATGAAAATCGAAAAAAATTAGTTTAAAAAAAAATTAAGTCAAAGTATTCAGTCATGAACCATGTTACAGAGCAAGTCTTATCAATCACAATGAGACCAATATGATGCATTTACCATTTATGGTGGTCAGACTGTAGGTCTTGAAAGCAGACGGGTAGGCCAAAAACAGAGGGAAAATGGACACTTTATACTCCAGCGGCACACTGTCGCAGGATTATAAACTGGCCTTGAGTCACAAAAGACAAGATGGGCTAGAATAGGAGCTCAAGTTTATTACAGAATTGTACATATATACAGTTTATACAAAGTTCATTTCATACAAAAAAAATAGATGCTCAGTTGTAGCTTCTCAATAAATACTGTAAGCGAGTAGGCTACATGCCTGTGGCATTGAGAGAATACCTGCAGTAGGTGAGACCGTGTGCTTCAATGAATGTCAGGCAGTATTCTCCACAACAAGGAAAGTATCATCTGTACACGCACGTGTGTGTGTGTGTGTGTGTGTGTGTGTGTGTGTGTGTATGTGTCTGTGTGTGTGCGCGTGAAGCGACACTTGCTGCCAACTGAGCTATGAAAAACCATGTAAAAGTTAACATTTTCAACAACACCGCGTATCACCACGGAGTGCCAGTCAGTTACCGTAAACAACCCCCACGTCAGCGTCAGAGAAAGAAACAGGCTGTGAGTCAGGGTGAGATCCACCGACAGAGTGTGGGAGCATAGCGCTCTGCAGTAAGGAGCCGCATCAGTCCTCTCCATCAGTCCAGATGGTAGGTCTGCTGAGTAATTGTCGGCTGGTGATGTCACTAGGCCTGCCCTCTCCAATCAGGGATCAGCCAAATGCTTAATTATGCGTCAGAGCCTCTAAAAGTCAGGGCCAAGACTCTGCTCACCTGTCAGTGTCTCTGGAGGACCCTCCTCTTCTCCCATTCTGTCTCTTCCAATCAGAAGAGAGAGTTCAGCGCGAGTCCCGCCCCCTCCCTATACCATGCAATGGAAGCGGACAGATTTTAGGTGAGCCTGTCGAAAGACCCCTCCCCCAGGCCTTTCCCCCACCCGACACCCACCCAGGTCAAGTCTCAGTTTAACCTGGATTGGCTGGTGCCGCTGTCCAGCAGTCTCCCTCCGATGAGCCCAAAGTCTGACAGTGCGACCACGCTCCCGTGCGCGTGCACCATCTCTTCCTCCGTGTGTAGGTTTTGTGTGGTTTGGCTGGAGGGAGGTGGAGAGGACGGGGGAGGCGGGGAAGGAGAGCGAGGCGAGTCAGAGACGAAAGGAGGCGGAAGGACAGAGAAGAAGGCCGTTCCTCAGCCGAGGTTTGGGGGGAAAACTCCAGTCCCTCGTGTTCCCCGTTTCAGGGAGGGAGGGGGGGGTGGTGGTTCCGGTCACCGGCTGATGTCTCGATTGCCCTCCCAGCTCTTGCTGCCCCCGGGGTCGCCCCCGCTGCCCCCCTCCTGCAGGGGGCAGAATAAGGGGTGGTGCAGGGCGGTGGCGAGCGTGATGCGTTTGGACGGCTCGTACTCCAGCATGCTCTCGATCAGGTCAAACAGCTGGTGGTGCTCCTCAGCCTCCGACAACAGGTACCTCTGTAGAGGGGAGGGGGGCTGGGTTAGCGCCTGGTTAGAGAGCGCACTGTACCTTAAACACAACCATCATTCCCTCCTCGTTTGCCATCTGTTCTGTCTGCATGATGCCTACTGACGGCTCTCGTTATCCGAGACACGGCTCCCTCCATCCCTCCCTTCCTCCCATCCTCCCATCCTCACCCTCAGTGGCTTGCAGTTGTCTCTGACGTATCGCCCTGCTGAGGAGCTCTCGTCCCAGTCCAGTCGCCCGTGATAGAAATACTTCTGTTTCCTGAAGAGGAGGGGTCCCCCAAAAAAAGGGCCCAGACAGGAAGGGGTGTGTGTAAATATACAATGTGTGTGACAGAAAGCATGTATGCGTGTGTGTGTATGTATGTGTGAGAGTGAGTGAGAGTGTTTGAGCGCGTGAGTGTGTGTATGAGACGGATGGCATGTGTGTGTGTGTGCGTGTGTATGTATATGTGTGTGAGACAGAAAGCGTGTGTGTGTGTGTGTGTGTGTGTGTGTGTGAGACAGATGGTGTGTGTGTGTGTGTGTGTGTGTGTGTGTGTATGTAACCTGGTTTTCCGGATCATCCTAGAAGGGATGGGTCCCTGTACTCTCTCCATCATGGCCAGGTGCTCTCTGTTGTCATGCGTCTGAGATGGAGGGAGAGAGAACCATTACTTACACACACACACACACACACACACGCACACGCACACGCACACACCTCCAAACTCTCACACTGCACGCATGTGTCCAAACATGTGCACGTGCACGCACACACACACACACACACACACACACACACACACACACACACACACACACACACACACACACACACTTCCTCAGGCAAACTTTCACAACCCCCACCCCTCATTCTTTCTCTCCCTCGCACTCTTTCTGCCACGGGCTCAAGGTTTGCTGAAGGACGGTAGAATAATGATAATAATGGTGAGGAGTTGTGCACATTCCGGAGCGTGGAGGGAGAGCGTCCAGAGCGGCTGGCGCTGCCACACAGCTCAAGGGCATAGGCTCGGGCCGCTCAATCTGCACCAGCGACAGCTTTAGAGGCCTCATCTTTCACAGCCCTTATTCCACCCCACCCCCCTCTCCTCACACTTTACACCTGACACAATCCACCCCCCCTCTCCTCACACTTTACACCTGACACAATCCACCCCCCCTCTCCTCACACTTTACACCTGACACAATCCCCACCTCCCTCTCCTCACACTTTACACCTGACACAATCCCCCCCCCCCTCCTCACACTTTACACCTGACACAATCCCCACCCCCCTCTCCTCACACTTTACACCTGACACAATCCCCACCCCCCTCTCCTCACACTTTACACCTGACACAAATCATCTGTGGTGATGAGTCCTGCACGGTCAGCCTGAACAATCGCATGAGGGCTGTGGGAGGGCAGGGGCAGGAGGGGAGAGGGTGAGGGCAGAAGGGAAGAGGGTAAGGGCAGAAGGGGAGAGGGTAAGGGCAGAAGGGAAGAGGGTAAGGGCAGAAGGGAAGAGGGTAAGGGCAGAAGGGAAGAGGGTAAGGGCAGAAGGGAAGAGGGTAAGGGCAGAAGGGAAGAGGGTAAGGGCAGAAGGGAAGAGGGTAAGGGCAGAAGGGGAGAGGGTAAGGGCAGAAGGGGAGAGGGTAAGGGCAGAAGGGAAGAGGGTAAGGGCAGAAGGGGAGAGGGTAAGGGCAGAAGGGAAGAGGGTAAGGGCAGACGGGAAGTGGGTAAGGGCATTTAGTTTTAAACTAAAATACACCCAAAGCGAGCAGTTCTCCATGAGCAGGAAGGTACCTGAAACAAGGTGAAGCCCAGGTAATACTCAAACAGGATGCAGCCGATGCTCCACACATCACACGGCTGGCTCCAGCCCAGCTCTGCAGGGAACAGACAAACACAGGCCATGTGACACACTCCTCAAAACCACTGCTATACCACACAAACGGCACGGCAACCAAAGAATGATACAGACAGAAGGGAAGGAAAGCATGCTAAACACAGGTCTGAGAGTACAGTCACTATGAGAGTAGTCCCTTACCCAGCATAACCTCTGGGGCGCGGTAGTGACGTGTGGAGACGATGGTGCTGTGATGTTCATGGTCGAAAGTGGCACTGCCAAAATCCACCAGCCGCACAGACGTGCTCTTAACCGTCCTCTCATCTCGCTTCTGAGGGAAGAAAACACTGACAATATTATAAACCACACCAGGATTGGGGCACAATAACTGTAAATGCTATGAACCACACTAGGATTGGAGCTTAACTGTCAATACTATTAACCACACAATAGGAGCACAATATTCTCAATACTATAAATCACAGTTATAGGAGCACAATAAGAGAATACTATAAGCCACATTGAGGTAGTAATAGGCTAAGAGTGCTGTAACACAATGAGAACAGCCTGAGCATTTTACAGCTCAGCAGGACAGTGACTCTGCAAAGATCCTTATACTGTGGACTGGAGAAGAACCGCTGTCACACGGAGTTATGAATACTAATGACTGAGGCACAAACCCGTTATGATATTATGATCAGAGTCAGGACACAGATCAGTGCTAATGTCCAAAAAGCACTGCTACAAAAGCAATAACTCCTCCCAGTCCACTCTGCCTCAACATCACATCTACTGCCTCACATCACATCTCTGCCTCAACATCACATCTACTGCACCTGCCGGTCCTGTAGCCCTGGCAGGCTCTTCAACGCTTTGCTCTGCCGGCTGTGACATTGGACACGGACGTGAAACCCACAGCGTTTCAGTAAGCCCCTACCCGGCCCCCCTCACCTTCTCCATGTTGTAGGTCATGGTGAAGTCTGAATTCACAAACAGGATGTTTTCTGGCTTCAAGTCGGTGTGCGTCAGCTTGTTGTCATGGAGAACTGCAGGCGAAAAAGACAACGTCACAATCGGCAGCACAAAGTGTAACCGACCACCCAACCACAAAAAAAAACACCTTAAAACGCAACGATGCCGCGGTGCAGGTCACACCGATGCTGTGCACAGGTAGTCAGACAGAGAAAGGCATTGCACTGCAAGTATGTTACATTCATTTAACAGGTGCTCTTATCCAGAGAGATTTACTGTGTGTGTGTGTGTGTGTGTGTGTGTGTGTGTGTGTGTGCGTGAGCGTAAGCGTAAGCATGTCTGTGTGCGCGTGCGTGTGCGTTTGTATGTGTGTGCACGGGTATGTGTGTGCGTGTTTGTACGTGCGGGTCTATGTACTCACATTTGACCGCCTGGCAGAGCTGGTAGGCCATGTGGCGGACCTGGCCGATGGAGTAAGGCAGATAGTTGTTCTCCTTGAGGAAGTCGAAGGTGCTGAGCGCCAGCAGCTCGAAGGAGAGGCACATGTGGCCGTGGTAGTCGAACCAGTCGTACATCTTCACACACAGACTAGAGTGGAAGAAGAGAAGGGGGTTGAGTCAAACACTGCCATCATAAAAGACAAACACATGTGCCGCCGATAACGGATCCTGACTCCTGACACGGAAAATGTGACAAGAGCCAAATAATCTGTAATAAGAACACGAGTGTGTTCACACGTTTATATTTTGACATGTTGGTTTAGACACATATATCAGCATTTATACATTGTATTTATTTTATCTAGTATTATATTTTTATACCCACACCGCACATCATTAAAAACAGCTCACAAGAGTCCATTTTGTCTTAACCGGGGGGAAAAGTATGCCATAATACTTTCATTTTTTTGTGATGCGGTCAGCTGTGTCCCTGGCCTCTAAAGCCACACTGCCCCTGCCATGACTAGGCAAATTTATCCCGGCAACAGTGGACTACAGGCCCTGATTGGCTAATGGCACAGCCCAAGCTAAAACACCAGCGTACGTCATGCATGAAGCTGTACAACCTATGCTACGGTTCATAGCCTGGATACCTGGCAAGTGCCTGAAATGTCCGAGCCAATTGGGAGCCTTGTTATCATTGGATTGCTAAAAAAAAACATTTTTTTAAATAAATTGCTGTTCTCTGGAATTGGTTTTCTTTACATGAGTCTCGATGCGAAGCTGACTGAGATTGCAAAACATCAAGAGTGACAGCTGAAAAACATTTCCCTAAATGGAGCTATCTGTATGGGAAAAAACCCTTAAATCTGGTAAACCCACAATGCAGACAGAAAAAACTGTGTTTTTAAAACCACAGCGTCTCAGAATATGAATTATTGGTCGTCTGGTTAAGAAAACATGGAAAAAAATTACGACTGTACCAAAAGCAAACTTATTTTATTTTCCAAGCCAGTTGGAAACACTTGGAATTCAGCCTTCTAAAGCAAAATTCCGCCTGTGTAATGCCATCGAGCGCTACCACCACCTACCATAAAATATGAATAAATCATCCACTCCATCCATTCTCACTACATAACTTATTATATTTATATGATAGCTTGTTTTGTTAAAGAAGCAAGCAAGCTGGGCAGCCTAATTGAGCTTTTCAATGCAGACACAAAGCTAACTCTTTGCATGACTTGGCGTTAGTTTCCGCACTCCAGACAAGAAGTGGGCAGTGTTGCTGGATTTAAGTTAATCCTGCGTGACTGGGCCTCCTTTTTATGCCATTTTCTCATTTCCAAATTGAATCTGCCCATCATACATTGGACTCTAGCTCAGAGTACTCCCACGTGTATGACTTGTGTTTTATACATCTTCATCTCTGCCTGAGTTAATGTCTGGCTGTCTGTACCCGGTCTGTACACTGTATATCCACCTTCCCTTGGGTCTCATCGAGTTCTTTATGCAGTAGTTTACTGTACCTCCAAAGGTAGTAGCAGGCAAAGTACGTTTTGCGAAACCTGTAAGTAGTCCGAGGAGGATCTGACGTATTCACAGGATACAAAGGTGCTTATCACTCCAGGGGGGTGTTTCACAAAGCAGGATTACTGAGTTAGCTGGATAACTGCACTGAGTTAGCTGGATAACTGCACTGCAAAATCCAGAATGGCTCGTTTCACTTCAGTCTATTTTCCAGATTTGGGAGGGTTTACGGGTTTTACTCAGTGCAGTTAACCAGCTAACTCAGTAATCCTGCTTTGTGAAATACCTTTCTGCTCAGGTAATGTGTAGCTCACAGTTCACTGGTTTTAGAAGGCAGAATTTGAGTATAAACACAGTGTATGGTGCTGGATTTCTCTCACAACAGTTCTTTCTACGATTGCTACCAACTAAGCATGATCGTTCTCTGATATGTTTTAAAATAAATAAATAAAAATAAACAAAGTAAGTGCATATTCCAGCTTTAAGGTAGGCTTGAGAAGTGCAACAGGCCTCCCAAAGGAAGCCTATTATATATACTAATAGCACACTCTGGTGGTTAACTTAATAATCACACAAAAGTCCAAACAAATGTATAAACACATAAAGATGGCTCCAAGGAGAAATGCCAGCTGGCACTACTTGAATAGCTTGAGTACTTGAAACATGCAGTGCACAGTCCATATTCAGAGGATGTGCCTATTCACTCATTCAATTAATGCAAAGTCTTTTTCCCCCACCCACATTATGAGAACAATTTAAGACTTTGTGATGTGACATTCAAATTCCATATTCTGGAACACTCTCAGCCTTGGGTGTTATATGTAAATGATGTAGGTTGACGTCGATATAGATAATGTATGCTGATGTAGATATAGATAATTTAAGCTGATGTTCTGCCGATGTAGTCTGAAGTACATATGGATGATGTATGCGGGTGCAGGTTGATGTAGGCTGCAGATGTAGATATGGATAATGTAGGCTGATGTTCTGCCGATGTAGTCTGAAGTACATATGGATGATGTATGCGGGTGCAGGTTGATGTAGGCTGCAGATGTAGATATGGATAATTTAAGCTGATGTTCTGCCGATGTAGTCTGAAGTACATATGGATGATGTATGCGGGTGCAGGTTGATGTAGGCTGCAGATGTAGATATGGATAATGTAGGCTGATGTAGGTATAGATAATTTAAGCTGATGTTCTGCCGATGTAGTCTGAAGTACATATGGATGATGTATGCGGGTGCAGGTTGATGTAGGCTGCAGATGTAGATATGGATAATGTAGTCTGAAGTACATATGGATGATGTATGCGGGTGCAGGTTGAGGTAGGCTGCAGATGTAGATATGGATAATGTAGTCTGAAGTACATATGGATGATGTATGCGGGTGCAGGTTGAGGTAGGCTGCAGATGTAGATATGGATAATGTAGGCTGATGTAGGTTGAGGTAGGCCAGTGGTCTCCAACCCAGTTCCTGTTTCAACCCCAATTTGGCACACCTGATTCTACTAATTAGCAGCTCAACGAGATCTGAAGCTGTTGAATGAGGTGTGCTTAGTTAGGGTTGGAGTGCAAACCTACAGGATGGTAGATCTCCAGGAACAGGGTCGGGGACCGCTGACGTAGGCTGTACTCACTGTTTGTTCTCTGGGTCTCTCTCGTTGATCTTCTCCAGAACATTGATCTCCAGTCGTGCCGCTTCCTTGTACTTCTCCACATTCTTAATGATCTTCAGGGCCACGCAGGCTCCTCCCCTGAAACGCACACACACATCAGTAAATCATACGTACCCCGGCACACAAAACAACACACAAAACACAACACCTTTACTCCTACACTACTGTTTTTTAAAGTAAATGCTAGACGGTCTTATTTCATAGCCGCCGCCACCAGTTCAAAAATGTAACAATATATACAAAAGTATAAGCGTAATACATACAGCGCACAGAGCCAAAACAACAAAAAATGTGTCACTGTCCTAACACTTAGTGTTGATAACTTAAAGCTTATAGTACAAATGGCAGGCCCATTTCTCCTTCGATGTCAATATCAAATTAAAAATACAAATGTGTGTGTGTTTCCACGAGGTAGTTAATCACTCTTTAAAACACATTTTTCAGAAGAAGTGCTACGTACCTGCGGTGGTCCACACACTGCACTACCCTCCCGAAGGTGCCCTCCCCCAACGTGCTGACAATCTCATCTGCGTGCAAGCGACCATGAGAAAGAAGAGAGGCAGACGGACAGACAGACAGACACACAAACAGACAGAGAGAGAGAGACAGACACAGATGACCGGTTAAGAAGTGCAGAACAGCAAAGTGACACACTGAAAGAGGAACAGGAAGTGAGTAACCATTTTTGGGGCTCAGAGGTGTTGAGCCTCCCTTCCCTTGTATTGTTAGTGGTTTATATTGGCGTGCCCCACCCGCCCAACCCGCACACTTGGAACCTAAATAGGAGCTACACACACTATCCCCTGTAGTGGCCGGGTGTTCTATACGGGGTTTGGGGGAAGGGGCGGGACCAATAGTTAACGCATCCGAACAAAACAAAATAGGCTTTTTCCGTAGTAGATTTTTCCATCCTTCACCATAGACACCATTGCTTGAGTTACTATAGCCATCCTAATCTTTTTCAAAGTGAGTAAATAGATGAGCGCATAGCTTAAAAAAAAAAATCGAATTTCTCCCTCAGAAGAAATGCATTTTATCAGGCATTCAAGGGTGATTGAAGGAAAAACTACACAACCAAACGGAGAAGAAGAAGAAAAAAAGGACACCTTTTTTCTCTTCCCAATCTGTTCGGTGATAGTGCTCTTAAATAGACTTGAGAAAAACGTGGGCTGCTGGACAGTGAGAGGTACGGCCTGCCCTGCAGTGGAAAACTGGAGTGTTTCCTTCGAAGTAGGTTAATTGAAGCTGGTTTTAGAGGTCTGGGTAAGGGGGGCTCAGTGGGGTTTGATTAATGAAAGACCAGGAATGAAAAATTAATCAAATTGTGAAACTGATTTGAAAATAAATTACATTTTCAAGAACCCGTTGCCTTTTGCTGTCAATTTTGAAGGACAAGTTGCAAGAAACAAAGAAATAAACCCAAAACACTTGAAATGTAATTCTTAAATATATGGCTGCAACATATTAGTAGAAGAAACAAAACTAAACCTATCCTCACAAATAAATTCCATCTAAAAAGAAGATGCACCTTTGCATGTATTATACAGTGATCCGTCACTTCAGCTCAAGAGAAGCAGACAGAACTGCATTATGGGTAATCCCATTCCTCTTAATGCTCTATGGATGTACTGATATGGAGAAGGGTTACGATAAAGTAGTGGCAGTGAGTACATCTTTCTTGCAGGACGTCCCCACTCCGATAGACCAGGTGCCCTTCTTCGTCGTCCCTCACACTCAACGCCCGCGTCCGGCTGTTGCTCCGCTGTAGCCCGCCAGGGTTCAAGGACGACACAGCCGGGGGGGGGCGGGTACGGGGCCAGCCATTGCCACGACGACAGCGGGAGGAGGTGGTGTAGTTGTTGTAGGTAGAATGGGCGGTCATAGGGCGAGTCATTTGACACCACACCGCGTGAGGGATATATAACGATAGGGATATAGTGCAAGGGAACAAGTCAAAGATCACATTCCTCTCACTGCTTTTGTTTGTCTCCTACCTTTCCCTCTCTTTACCGTTTTATCTGCTGTTCCTACCAAACAAAAAAAATAAAGTCTAGAGATATCCATGAATGCATAAAATGATTAAATGAGATTAGAGCAATAAAAATGCAACATTTGTTTTATAACCGCTACAGAAAACAAATAATGAGTCAGAAAATACAAAAGGAATGCACAAACATTTCAGAAATAATTAAAAGCTAGAAAAAAAGGAGGGAAATCATTTGAAAGCAAGAGTGATATTCAAACAAATAAAACAAGTACTTGGAGAACACAATTAGCAGCATTAGCCCCCCAATCTCTCGTTCCATTGCTCTGGAGCCCACAGACAGAGCCGTGTCTGTGATGAACACATGGTCACTGTGTACAACATGGCACAGGTCTGTAGCCGCTCACGCACTCACACACACCCCAAATATCTCCGCACTATAGTCCTATCCTGCTATTCCTCGCACTGTGGCTGCCCCATATAGCCAGCGCCGCTATACCATAGTCACCATGAAAGCTCTTACCCCAATTTCAATCCATACAGGCTATGGGCTAAAGGGGAAATGCCAAGAGACTTGTGGCCTCCACTGAGGAGCTCTCCAGCCTATTTACATCCACAAGGCTCTGTTATAAATATCGGTATCTGACGACACTATGTCTCAGCCTAAGCTAAACGGGGAGCGTAAACAGCCTAAACAGAGAGCCGCACACTTTGAAGAGGACACGGAGGGCGGTGTGCAGGGGGGGAGACAGGTAGGGAGACCGCAGGGAGAGGGTTGGGGGTTAGACTGCATGCCGGACGTAAGCGTGAGCAGATGCGACAGGCGCTGGAAGGAAGGGCAGCGGGTTCACTCAGAGCAGAGCTAGCGCAGTTGCACACAGACAACAGTACAGCGGTTGGTGGGGGGGGAAGCGATGAGACAGGTACTCACAGACAGGCACAGGCAGACACAGTTGAGGCAGGTCTTATACACCGAATGCAGCTCGGTTTTGCCCATCGCTCTTGCGCAAAAGGGAGGGGGAGGACGAAGGCGAAGAAGAGGGGAGGAGGAAAAGAGGGAGAGAAAAGCACAGAAAGCAGGAAGGTACACACACGAACAGAGGAGAAAGTGAGAGAGTGGGGAGGGCAGAAAGAAAGAGCAGGAAAGTGCCGATTAGGAGGTAAAGAGAGAGAGGGAGCGAGAGAGAGAAAAAAGGGGAACGGACAGAAAGAGACTGCGAGGGTAGAGAGCAGAGAGAGGGAGGGAGAGATATGAGGAGGTGTAACGGAAGGAGAGCGAGGGTGAGACGGATGCTAATAATAAACCCCGGTCACGACTCTCCTGGGAAAATGCTGCGATGCGAATCAAAACTTTGAGAATGGAGCCGGAGGATCCCGTTTCTTTCGCTGAAGTGTGGAAAATCCCCTCTGCCCCGCCCCTCATCCACCTCACGCTCTTCCAAGGGCCTTTTTCCAGCAGTAGCCCCCTCGGCCCAGCCCACAGACCCCACTTCATGCGTTTAAGTGTCCATCCAGCAGGCATTCGGCTATTTCGTTACATCCATCACATGCGCCAGAAGTGTGACATGATCGGATAACAACTGTTTGTACTGAACTTAACTCATCAATTAAGTTAACAATCAAGTTCCATGAGCACGAGGTCACTTATGGGTTGAGGAGGAGATGGCAGAAAAATATAGAATACGTTAGGTATACATTTAAAATGGGTATCTGTGTAAAAACCCATAGTGTGTTTTAAGTTGTGTGGAAAACCTGAAAGATACCAATGATCGCTATATTAGCTGAGAAATGCTTGTTGGTGCCTTCATAATTAAACCACCATAGCATTACAACACATGGAAGTACAGTATAGTATAGTACTCAGAGTTTGAGCCTAAAATAAAAATGTGTTGGGAACAAGTGATGTTTATACTGTATAAAAACCAATGGAACACCAACTGCTTGAGAAGGCCTTTCAGAGGAAAATGAGAGGCATGTAGGCTTAAATCTTATAGATAGAAGCCTATAGGTTTACATGCCTTTCTGAAAACTGAAGTGCGTTTAAAAAGGTTTTGCTGTTGGAGAGAACAGAACTATTAAAGCTTAGCTCTGGTTGTTCTGTTTGTAGAATTTGTAGCAGAAACCGTGGCACATAACACCAGATACCATCGTCTTTGAGAGTGATAATATTTCCCAGTGCGTTCTACAAGGGTTAGCCTAAATATCAGTCAAGATAACCATGCAGTAAGGTCATTAGCTGCTGGGCAAGCATTTGTGGAAAACAGTTGCAGGTAATGAGGGAAAACAACAATCTTTAACTGTAGTCATCACTCTCCCCAATCACACCATGGGACCTTCATTTTAATAAATACAAATATGAATAAAGCTCCTTATGCCCATTTTAAAATGGCAGCTCAAACAGTGATTGTCCACATCAGCAGTGCATGAGTCTTTCGAAACGCATCGCTCGTAAACGTATTTTTAATTCATCATAAAACTGCAACGACGGGGCGCGTGAACTCGTTGGATGTAATTTGCTGTGAAAGATGCTGGACAGGCGCTAAAGGCATGAGGATCGTTAATTAGACAGCCGTGTTGATCCCAGTCTGGCCCTGCGACAGCACGTTACTAAACCACGGCTCATCACTTTCGGCAGGCTGAGCTCACAGGTGACGGGCTGAGCAGGGCCAAAGCAGACAAAAGCCCTGGCTGACTGCCTAAGCTGACTCAGTGCTCAGCTATGACTATCAAACGTGCTCACAAGTGCAGCTGAACATCCGTGCCACAAATATTAATTCTGAGCACAAGTGCAATGCTCACATAGCTTAGACGGGTTTGCTTAGTGTCAAGACTGTGAGAAAACGTGAGCCTCGGGATAACACTCTGAATAAGCTTGTCTATATTATGCTCCTCATTCAGAAACAATTGCTCATTCTTAACAACCATAAAATAATTAAAAAACAGGTTTTCAAAAAATAAAATAAAATAAAATCCACTGAGACATGAGGAAAAGTTTACTACTTACCGAGTCCGGGGGCTGTGGACAAAAGGACGTTATAGGAAGACTTAAGGGGAGAAAATACAGGAAAAGAGGAGGGACAAAGAAAGGCAGAAAGAAATGAGTGAGGGAGCAGGAAAGAGAGAAACCTGGGTCGGGCAGAACTCACCGAAGAGGACGCGCTATAGGACCTGGTTCTACGCCTCCTTCGTTTGTGCTTACGCCTGCTGTCCTTCCGGCCGTACGACTCCTCCCGCTCCCTGTCGCGCTCCCGCTCTCTGTCGCGCTGGTAGTCGTAGGGACGGGGGGCCAAGTCACTGTGCGTGTAGTAGCCCTCGGGTGCGCCGCGCTCTCTGTCCCGCTCGCGGTCCCTCTCCCGCTCGCGGCTGTAGTCCAGCCGCCGGTGGCCCTCGCAGTACCGCCGGTCATAGGGCCTGCGGTCCAGGGAACGGTTGTCATAGCTGAGGTGGGAAAGAAAGAAGCAAAAAAATCAAGGGGGTCCTGATGTAGTAAGCAGAGATCTCAAACTGATGGCTAATACCAACGTTACTTTAAAAACGGAAGCATTCACACCCACACAAAAGATTAAGGCACTGGTTCTGGTCACTTACACAATTACAATCTGATGGAAATGCAGTCCGCACGCAGAAATGTAATTGTACTTATTTTAACCACATAAAAGCAAAACAAAAGTCCAACATTTCAGTTAATGTCTTGGTAAAGGGGAAATTGCATTGTCTTTTCTCAGCAAAGAAGGATAGTGCACTACGCCCTTGACAAAGGCATGAGCAGAAATTATTTTTTACATTTTTATTAATACAAATATATTTATGTGTGCGGCCAGCACTTGTCAGTTTATTAACTTTAAGTTAAAAGTGTGTGCTGTGTGAGATGGAAACACAGGAAATTACTGGGATGGTTTTGAACTGCTAACAATGGGGTGATAAAGGCCACGATTCATGAAATATGAAGTTCAGGTACTTGCATGGTGCAGTGTACAATGTTCACAAGTCACAGACTAAACTATAAATATAGTCCATCAGCACTACAAAAATTTTTGTTCATAAATAGTACTGTACTAAATTATGTATTAACTTGTCAATTCTACATTTAAACAGTAAATGATCGAAAGCCAAAAAGAAACGCATCACTGACTCACTCAAGAACCTATGCGATTCCATTATCTGATTCATTTTAATTGCGTCCAGGACTTCGACTGAGCCCTTGTTTTCTATAAACCTGTTTATTTGAGACACATCTGTGTATTTGAGGCCCACAGGCTGCTAACCACAGTTGAGAAGTTTGAACTTTAAAACCACAGGCACAAATGACAACATACGCCCTTTAAAACCACAGGAGCAACATACTTGTGCAGTGCAATCATCATTTTTTGACAGAAGAATGCAATTGTTTTCAATAAACAAAGCTGCCTTTCCCGTGATATACCGTCATGTGATTGTTTTAATGTTACTCTTTGTTATTGTCTTATTTGTATTCTGTGTTTTATTCATTTTAATGTTTGCTTATTGGTGCTGCTGCCTTGGCTAGTTCTCTCTTGTAAAAGAGATATATCCCAAGAGACTTTCCCTGGTTAAATAAAAATTAAATAAATTTTTTTAAATAAAGCTGAGTGATCATGTTAGGACTACATGGACAGAGGGTATGATTTGGGAGTGCGCTGACCTCCTGGAGCGCAGGTAGCTGTCCTCACGCCGGTGTCCTCCCCCTCGCCTCTCCCGCTCACTACTGGACGACATTGAAGGGGAACGGCGACGCCGGGGCTTGCGTCCACGGTAGCGGTCCTGGTAGGTGCCTCGGCTGGCCCGCTCCGAAGATGGATACCTTCTTGTGGGAGGCATCTGGGACGGGGAAAAAGTGAGATTAAGAGAGCAAATTAGTGAGGAGGACATTTGACGTGAGGCAAAGAAGAGCCAAAATGAGGGGTCAAAAAGGGGCTGACCCAAGAGCGTAAAGTGGCAACTAGTGAGGTAGAAGGGAGATGGACGGTGATGGACCATAAAGTGGTAGAGCGGAGGGGAAGTGGAGTGGGGAGAGAAAGTAGGATGGGGGAGAGGGAGAGTGGGAAGGAAAAAGTGAAAGACAAGGGCAGCTGTGTGTAATGGGAGTCATTTTCTAAATGCAAAATCGTCTATAAAAATCATATCACAGCAAACACAAACCCGGAACGTTTCTTTCAGAAAAAATTAACTCAGTCGAAAGCTACGAGATGGAAAATAGTGTCCGGACTCCGGAGCCTTGAAAACCATTAGCAAACTGCCAGCCCAAAATAACTTTTCCCCTATCGTTTTAAGTGAGCGCGGGTACGCATAAATTAGTGTGTGTCTCAGGAGACGGAGCGTGGGGCGGGGGGGAGGGGAGAGAGCGTAACGCAGCAAACACCCTCACCGCAGATGGAAAATGGCAGGCAGGCGAGAAAAAGAGGCAGACGCATGAGGGAAGGGCGGTTTTCAAACTGAAGGCGTTTGTACTTCACACCTGTCTGCACCCCCTCACAATCCCCCACACCAGCACTCAGCTACTGTTCTCCGTTTTAACTTCTGAATCAGTCAGTCTTAGACCACTGCTAAACGATCACTAAGAGCAGCACACTGCATGCAAAACAATGTGCTACGTTTAGATAATACACTGCTCAAAGAAATTAAGGGAACACTTAATCATCACAGTATAACACCAAGTCAATGAAACTTCTGAGATATCGATCTGTCCAGTTAGGAAGCGTAAACGATTGTGAATCAATTTCACCTGCGTGGGTGCAAATGCAAGTGACAGTATGGACAGTAGAGGCAACAGCAAGACAACCCTCAAAAATTAAATGGTTTTGCAGGTTCTGACCACAGACTGTTTCTGTCTCTTTATCCTTCCTGACTGATTTCTCTCTAGTTTTGCATTTTGCTAGTGCCCTTGTCACTACTGGTAGCATGAGGCGGTACCTGCAGCCCATTCAGGTTGCACAGGTAGTCCAGCTCCTCCAGGATGGCACATCCATACGTGCCATTGCAAGAAGGTTTGCTGTGTCTCCCAGCACAGTCTCAAGAGCGTGGAGGAGATACCGGGAGACGGGCCATTACACAAGGAGAGCTGGACAGGGCCGTAGAAGGGCAACAACCCAGCAGCAGGACCGGTGTCTGCTCCTTTGTGTGAGGAGGAACAGGAGGAGCACTGCAGAGCCCTACAAAATTACCTCCAGCGGGCTACCAAACTGTCAGAAACAGACTCCATGAGGGTGGCATGAGGGCCCGACATCCTGTAGTGGGACCTGTGCTCACAGCCCAGCGCTGTGCAGCTCGATTAGCACTTGCCAGAGAACACCAGAATTGGCAGGTTCGCCATTGGCGCTCGTTCTCTTCACAGATGAGAGCAGGTTCACACTGAGCACATGTGACAGACGTGAAAGAGTCTGGAGACGCCGTGGCGAATGTTATGCTGCCTGCGACATCATCCAGCATGACCGGTTTGGTTTAATTGACTTGGTGTTATACAGTGATGATTAAGTCTTCCCTTCATTTTTTTGAGCAGTGTATATGACCATTCATCCAAAAATAATAATAATAATAATAAAATAAAATAAACACTACTGCAAAGATGATTAATCAGGCCCTGTATCCAATATCTGGCATTATGCAACAGTAGGTATGCTATTAAAAAAAATAAAAAAATAAAAAAGACTAACATGGGTGCCTGGTCAATGTTTTGGCCAAACCAAAAAAACACATGCAACTCTGAAGACCAGAGTCCAGTCCTCTAACCACTGTTCAGCATCATCACAAGATAGTTCACTTTCTGGAACTTTTAAAATTAAAACACAACTTAACTTTGGTAGAACTTTGGGTTGTGTAGTTACTTGGCCATGATAGGAGTCCAAATGGTTGCGAAATATTTTCGTTAGTTGCTCTGTACTCCCCTGGGGTGATAATCCAGAATAGGGTATTTGTCACTCTCCATTCACTTCTATAGGGCAGCTAAAACGGTCTCAAAATGACACTTCTAGCACACTTTAAACATGGCCAGGTAACTACACAAGCCAAAGTTCCATTTTGCTTTAAACTTAAAGAGCACCCATGCTATAGCTAACATTGTGAATGAATTGGCTAGCTTGTTATCGAACGTTAGTGTTATTAAAAAAGAATAAAAGGCAACAGTATGCATGTGTAACGTTAGTTAGATTCATTTGTGTGAGCTGAATGGCAGGGTTGCCAGACTAGGGTATTTTTCCCTAAATGTAGGGAATTAAAAAAATTCATAAGGGAAGTTTTAAAGAAAAAAATGTATGGGAGTCAATGACAGATAGGGAATTTTAAAAGGAGGTATGGGTGGAAATTATGAGAAAACTGTATGGAGCACAACTGAAGATGGAGGGCGGAATTAATTCAAGCATCTGGTAACACTGCTAGATGGCCAACAACAAAGTGGGCGTTGACAGTTTACTAGCATTAGCTGCTAGTTACCCCCATACGTGCAGCTACACATCTAAGTTGGAACGTAGTCAGATCACAAACTAACTAGTAGTTACCACGACTACCTCTAACTAGCTATTCTAGTACAGCATTAGCGAGGTAGAACCCTCAGAACTCACAAAGTACAACTTGCTAAAGCCAATAACTAACGTTAACCCGCAAGTCCAATAACGTCAAACTATCGTGTGTAGATAGCAAGTCAACTTGGTAGAGCAGTAACTTGCCATCTGTCTCTCATTAACGCAACATATTTGGTAGGCCTAAATGTTAGCTAGTTACATAATGGGTAGCCATGTGTTACGGCTACTATAGACATAAACGTTACCCATCTAACGTTAGTAACTTTGAAGCGTGTGAAATGTGCACACGCACTAGTAGGAGACTAACGTTAACTTCAATAGACTCCGTAGCTAACATTACTGATTATGGGTAACGTTACATGCAAGTTAGTGAGTAACATTGACGTTACGTTAGTAGAGGGATATAAATGAGGTTAAGATTTGTCGATTTAACTTTGGAAGACACAGAAATGCTAGCGTTAGCTAACGTTGTTTACTTAGCCAACTACACTGGGTACGTTATCAAGTCATATTTCGGAAAACGGGGCTTTGCGTATTTCGACATATGAAAGACCTAACTTAGTGCAACGCCAAACATCTTTGTGTACGCTACATATTTTGCTCCATATTCATCCACTGGAGTCCGCCATTTTATGCGAACCCAACACGGCTCTACGTACAACTGCGACGACCGCCATCTTACTCGCTAGCTGTTGGCTAACATTAGCTGTAGCTCTGCGACGGGAGAAGACTGTGCAGGCTGCTGGAAGACGGGGGAGTACTGTACTGAAGTACGCCGTTTTATTTGGCACGACGGCCTATTCAGCTCACAAGCATATTTGTTACCGTTATCTGTAGACAGACGGGGTGGTATGTATTACTTATTTTACCGTTTTAGCAGCGAGGCCCGTCCACTTATTCCACAGGAAATCCGTGCTGTCGTGTCTCCGAGTTCGAATCCGTTTTTTCCCCGTCCCTCCTCCTCTTTCGCGCGTTCACTCTCACGCTTCTCTCCTTGGCTGACGGGCGCGCTCATGAGACCTATATGGAGCGTCACTACCTAGCCAAAAAAAAGTCGCTGTTCAACCCGTCATGCATAGTGCCCACTGTACAAGCCTCTGGAGGCAGTGTTATGATCTGGAGTTGCTTCAATTGGTCAGGTCTAGGCTCAGCAACGTTATGCAGCAATAAACTTAATTCAGCTGGGTACCTGAATGTACTGAATGAGCAGGTTATCCCATCAATGGGCATATTCCAGGATGACAATGCCAAGATTCATCGGGCTCAAATTGTGAAAGAGTGGTTCAGGGAGCATGAGGAATCATTTTCACACATGAATTGTCCACCAGAGTCCTGACCTTATACCCATCGATAGTCTTTGGGATGTGCTGGAGAAGACTTTTCGACTCTCCCGTCGTCAATACAAGATCTCGGCCAAAAATGAATGCAACTCTGGATGGAAATAAATTTTGTGACGTTGCATAAGGTTGTCGAAACAATGCCACGACGAATGCGTGCTGTAATCAAAGCTAAAGGCGGTCCAACGAAATATTAGTGTGCGCAACTTTCTTTTTGGCCAGGCAGAGTATATCTCGATGGCTGCTATGGAGTGTGTTGAACTCAGTTGTGACCCCTAAATTATTTTTGGCATAGTGCCCTGCACTACATTCATTTTACGGAAGGGCCTATATTAAACATATGTAATTTTCTAAAATATTTTTGGGATATTGTTCATTGAAAACGTAATTTAGGCCTATTTTTGTCTATACAATTTTGTCTCATGAGTGTCTGGCTTTTGATTAGACAGACATAATTTTAGATACATTCTACAGGTTGTTTCCTGCACGTGTATTTTAAATATAAATTGTGCAAGGACCACAACAAAATGAAGTAGATTGAAGTAGGTCATGGCCAATATCATTGTTTTTGCTTGTATGAATGAGAATATTTGAAACTGTAATGCTACCACATATGAGAAACAGCATGTTTTTATATCTAATCATGTGAATTCATGTTTCTGTTTCAGATTTATTCACACCCATACACTCGTACATTTACAAATGTTTTAAGGTCTGGACTTGATTTCCTCCTTCTCAGTACAGGTGCAGCTCAAAAAATTTGAATATCGTGAAATATTTTTTGTCACTCATTTCAGAAAGTGAAACTCATATATTATATAGATTCATTACACAGAGTGAAATATTTCAAGCCTTTATTTCTTGTAATTACAGCAAATGAAAACCCAAAATCAACTGAATTGTTTCCCATTTTACAACTGATAAATCTTCCCCTCTCCCTCTATCTCACACTCTCTCTATCTTTCTCTCCCTCTCTCTCTCTTTCCTCCAATATCTAGGAGCAAAAAATGACACAAAAACAAAGAACATATGTGGCAATGACATATGTCATGCCAAAAAAAAATAAGATAATTTGAGAGAGAGAGAGGCAGGGGGGGAGGGGGGGTTAAGGGTGCCTGAAAATGTGTGATTGGCTTTGGAAGGGCTCTCTCGGACCTACAATATGTGACATCCCCATTATGGACATGGTTATCTTCCTGGGCATAAACATTGCTAAAAACACCAACAATATGAGGGATGTAAACTTTGATCCTACTACTGATGCAATTAAGTATAATTTATTTCATGGTTAGCAAGAGATGTTTCCCTGAAAGGAAGGAATCTTTAAAAAAGAAAAGAAAAGCAGTCTTTCCAGTGTGTCATACATTTTTACAGCACTAGAGGACCCTAAAACTCTATGTCATACTTTGGATAGTTTAGTATATAATTTAATCTGGAAAATAAACCCCATAGAATTGAGCAATATTTTATCAGCAATAAAATTAAGGATAGAGTTCTGAACATGTTAGGTTTTACTCTTTTTTTTAATGAAATCATAAAAATTTGATGACTAAAAAGATACATGTTTAGCCCCCATTGTTTTCTGATTATACCGTCTTGCCAACGTAGATTTTTGATTGAATGACTGTACAGAACTGTCTGTATTTGTTTGCCTTTCTGCCCTTTTTTCCACAGGGAGTTTCTGCAGTATCAGTGGGTCTTTCTGCATCTCTTCATCTGAAGGCGTCTGAACATCTCTTTCTGTTTTTCACTGTACTCTTCATTCATGTTTGCATCTCACTTCACTATACACCAGTCTGTCTTCCTGTCTGTTCTTCTGTCTTTGTCGTCTATCTGTCCTGGGTTGTCTCTTGATATCCAGCTGAGCATAGGTGATATTCAAGGGGACATCTCTCTGGAAAGACACACATAAATGTGATTTGTTATTTTAACTAAATTAAATACTTGATGTTATTGAATGATGCTGATAGTGTGACAGTACATGTGAAATGCTTACGCAAGAGTCGGACGTCGGTGACACCTCGGCCGCTGCTAGTTCTGAACCTGCAACACAGGTGATTTCTTCCAGTATCTGTATCTGTATGTATTGGCATGTCATTCACACATGCTCTGCTTCAATATTAGGGGAACTGCGTACCTTTGTGCTGGCAGTGGAGACAGTGACAGGTGAGCAGGGTGAGGAGACACATACAGAGAACACAAAGCGCTATTTCTCCATATATGACTTGATTGCACCACTCTGAAAATCACATTAAAAAACATCGTGGACTTTTATAACAAGTATACACAAACCTACTAACAATGAAGGCTATAACATTACATTTACAATTACATGTTGTACATAGTCATTGTGAAACAGTTATGCAGTACAGCAGGCTATAGTGGGCCACTGCCATGGAAATCTCTATGGAATCAAACTCTGTTTCACGTGCAAAAACATCAATGGACAGCAGATGGCAGTGTTGCATTAGATTGCAGTGTGCCATGATGTCAGGCTGGTTGCTGACGTGTACCTGCATGTGCATGTTCAGCTTTTTAAAAATAGGATATAAGCACAGTCTGTTAATGTTTATTTATAAATATCCACAATATGAAATAATTTAATTACATTTATAGAGAGTGGGAAAGATAGGTAACACACACACACACACACATACTAACCAGGGTCAGCATGGATTTGCTGAAGGAAAGAAAACTTTGGGCTCTGACGAGAGAAATTCACCCCAACCTGGACCTCACACCACAATTCTTCATCCATCTCCACCATCTTATCCAAATGCATCTTCTTATGTAGGAGGTGTGAATCCTCATACTCGTCCATCTCCCCCCGGTCAGACGTTACTATTAATCCAATATGTAACCGGCTCTCTACCCTGTACCTGTAAACAATAAAGCTAAACATTACAGAGAAGCATCGGCTACTTGTACAAAAAGTTCCTTTCCTTATAACCTCACCGGCTGGAAGAAGTGGGCCTTGTTTTTAAACTATGCAACTAGTTTTTGTTCAGAGATATTGACAAGATTATGGTTTGACAGGCCTATTATCAACCATGTGAATTATTGGTCATTAATAAAATAAGGTTGCAAAAACAAAAATTGTGATATTACAAGTATTATAATTATATATGCATGTTCTATTACAATTGAGGCCAATTATGTCCTGCTCTGTGGACTCCTGGTTATACAGACAATGATATAGGACAGATTCAGACCTATGGGTTCTTATGCTAGACTAGAGGTCCCACCCTTCACTGCAAAACGTTCGCTGAACCACACTTTACCCCCACTTACCCTCTCTCAGTGTCTGTCAAAGACCAGGTCTGACCAGCTTGCACCCATGATTCCCGAGAGGACTGCCAGAAGACATTGACCCAGGGGGCACTGAGTCCGGTCACAACACAACGCAACTCAGTATGCTCTACATCCGGAAAGTTCTTCCAGTCCAACTTTGAATTTGCATCAATCTGGTTCATCCATTCAGACATCAACTCTTGACTATTGTTCGATGTTTGAGTTTTATTCCAATCCAGCTCTGGGTTTCCACCCTCACCCATCCATTCCGTCAGCATATGTACTTCACTGCTGTTCGTCCAGACATCTGCTCAAGAATAATAGTGGAGTAGATAACACCAGAGAATTTAAAAAAGAAAGTAGTGTCAATTTGCTACACAATCTCCCTTCATCTTACTGAATAATTTCTGTGTTTACTAATATATAATTAAATAGAGAACAGAATACAATTGACCAACAACCTACCTGCTGAAACTTTTTGAAATTGAACAATCTGCCATGACTGAATAAATGCTCCCCACAGTTGCGTCTGGATGATCGTTTAATTAGCCTCATACACTCTCAAAAAGGATATGTTGATATCCAAAATACTTCTTGCGTTACTTTCAACATATTGTGTTTAATTACACTAT
The DNA here is from genome assembly GCA_022702515.1 of Ilyophis sp. 1 JC-2022. Lineage (NCBI taxonomy): Eukaryota > Metazoa > Chordata > Actinopteri > Anguilliformes > Synaphobranchidae > Ilyophis > Ilyophis sp. 1 JC-2022. The sequence continues at coordinate 83,298,245 of CM040406.1, forward strand.
GTGTTAAAAAAAACAGCTTGTGTTGAAAAATAACACAAAATGTGTAAAAAAAAAAAAGGTATTTTAAAAAAATGAGGCTAGTTGGGCTATGTGTTGTTTGAACATTGGCACAGTGGCACTATACAGTAGCAATAATCATCCTGATTTGCAGGTACAGGTTACATTTCATCTTCAGGTTGAATTTTTTGCCCAAAAGCAAATATTTATTTCTGCTACGAGAGGGGCCCTATTCTGCCTCTTTTTTACAGCTAAGAAAAATCATTAAAATATATATTTTTTTGTTATTGCACTCTATTTTAAAGTAATAAAAATATTCCACTCACTAAAAATATTATACTTTATTACAATAACTTTAGTATAATGTATAAAGTTATTACCATATGCGCAAAAAAAGGTTATTAGCAGTTCCTACATTATCCAACAACCACCCCTCTTTCAAAGTCTCTACATTTATCAAAAGGTGGGATGGCCATCCCTTGCTATGAGGAGAGAGCAACATTGAATTTTATTTATTTATAAAGCTCTCCTGCAGAAATGACCTTCCTACCTGATATCCCTCTTGAAATACGGAACCACAAACTAAAATTAGGGATTCCTGAATTAGGGAAAACTGCTTTCAGTTTTTACATGCTTCACAAATGGAATAAATTACTAGATTAACTAAAATTGGACTCACTCATTCCAAATGGGAAATTTAGGTAAGAAATTTAAGCCATGCGCACAGAGCAGTGCACATGTTTTTTGTAATTTATATCTTAATTGTATCGTTGGAATATGCATTTTATTGTATTATTATTATTATAAATATAATATTATTTATTTATTTTATTTTAATTTAGTATTATTGTCTTATGGTATTATTGTATTATTTTGTAGTATTATTATTATTGTTTTTATTTTCTGTTTTCAATATACACAGGGGCACCTTTGTGAAAGAGAACTATGTTCTCAATGTGATTTCCCTGTTTAAATAAAGAAAATTATTTATTATGGGCCGGTTAATACCCTACTTTATGAGTTTGTATTACATGATGCGCAGTTGTTACATTATGTGTCGTTTGGTTGCATTATCAGTTATTACATGCCACTCTAGCTGATGATGTTTTTCCTGTAGACTTCTATGCCATCTTCTTAGCCACTGTTCCTCACGAAACATCAACGGTCCTGTCGAACATGTTCCAACAACCACCCCTCTTTCAAAGTCTCTGAGATCTTTTTCCTTTTAGCCAAAATGGGCACGTGTGTCACAACCATGAGTATACTGGGATTTTAATTGCTGAATTAATTCAGGATCCACAGCTTTGCCTACGCCTCATTTATTCAAGCGTTTGCTTCATTCTGTCAGTTACATACAAATATGCATTCCATTATTTTGAATTAGTTACATTTAAACATTTTCATGTTTTTGAGTATTTAATGTGAGTGCCTCAAACAGGAATTTTTCAGTAAAACCTTTCTCCATTAGGCAAAAAAATCCTTTCTATTAAAATTATTGTGTTATATTGGAATTTTTGATACATTTCCCCCTTTTCGTTAGTTTTATGTCAATGTATTCTTTCATTTTCATGTTTACTATGTGGACTAAAATGACCATTAAAATATGTATTTTCTATTTCTGTATAGCTATATTGTTGTTGTTTTTTGCAATTTCATTATTCGTTTGTAGTGATTTTTGATTTTTGCTAACACTTGCTTTTTAAGTCATAAAAATTGATGGAAAACTAATGTTTTAAATTCACTCAAGTATCTAGGTCACGTTCATTTTGTGAATAGATTTCGTTGTATCAATCCTTTTGTTTTCTCTGAGCTATGTTGCCTCCACTCATCAAACTCAATCTCATATATTAACAATATGTTTTCTTTTCTGACCAAATAGGCAATCGCTTAGGATGGATTAAACTATGTTTCACATACTAAATTAATTTCACATTAATTAATTTTCACACCATAAACATCACTTCTAGTTCTGGCTGATACTTTAAGTTTTTCGGAGAATCATTTTCTTTTTAGAACCCATCCATAATAGCCTATTCCTCGCCTATTAAAACTCTCTTTGCTGACCAATGCATATTTAACACTAAAGGGTCGATTTACGAAAGGTTTGCGTGTACAATGTCATGTGTAAAACTGTTACCACCCGCAAAAAATCGTCCGAGGTGATCACCGCTTAATATCAGCGAGCAAATGTGTGAATCCGTTTAGAGGGGTGGAATGGAATATCAGATTGAGAGACGTTTTCACACGTTTTGAAATAAACGTGTCGATTTAGCCCAGGTTTTACTCGGATATAGCGTGGCTACATCCTACCCGGTTAAAAAAACTTGCACATTTAAAACTAATTTTAGTTTTTCACCAAGACGCGAGACGGTGTTTCACGTTTTTTCGCCGACTTTTCAACACAAAAATGTTCACTGGGATTGCGCGATAGCTTCGCCATTATGTTTTTCTGTTGTGTGT
>CM040406.1:83301201-83357157 GCA_022702515.1 Ilyophis sp. 1 JC-2022
ATTGACACGCCTTAACGGCTGAAATGAGGAAATGGTGATCAATGTCCCATGATGCACGGAATTCAGCGCGCACATTAATGCAACGGTTCAACAATGCGCCTAATGTTGTGCAAGCACGCCGGCCATAGTTTCGCAGGGTGAAGGCAGCGCTGCGTTGTGGTGTGGACACCAGACATGCGAACCCGGAAAGGAGGTGGATTCAAGTCCTGCAGACGACACTAACGTAGCCGTGAGCCTGTTTCCTTTTTCTGTATCTCTTTCCAAAACCCATCTGGTTAAATATAAATGTGCTGGGTGTAATATGGGGAAATGGTTTTATGCGGTGCGGCCGCGGTCCTGTTATGGCTAGTTGTGCTTAGCATGCTGTGCTAAGAGGCAGCTGTTCTATCCCCGGCCGACCACCCTGTTTGCTGCTGCAAAGTGCTCTGCCATGTAAGCGGGTCAAAGAATTGGTGAGCTGTGTAAATTGCAAGCCTTGTTGCCCCTATCTTAATGGTGCCTTAGATGCAAAAGCCATGTCTTGAAATGAAATGGGTGTTTGCCAAACAACTGGTAATACATAATTTAAGGGCCTATGAAATATTTCTTTTTCTATTTAAAAATACGAATTGTACTCATTTCTACAGCCCGCGTGCTCTCGCGTTAGGACTTATCTGTATATTCATAGTTATCTTATCTATATATAAATTCATAGCTGATAGTGATTATCCTCACTGGTTTTCTGCAATGTTATGAGCGTATGATTCATATCCAGGGATTGCATTAGACCACTGTGCTCACATTCTTGTTTCCCATACGTTTGGATATCCTTATTTCTAGCTGTAAATCCTGCTGCATACTTGTATGAGAGCCAAACCTTGCTATACGTATTTGCCTGGATTCTGCATCTGTCATCTGGAGTTAGAATCCACCCGGTGCGGGGGTGGGGGCGGGGGGGGGGGGGGGGGGGGGGGTGTTGGGGGGTGGGGGGGTGTTGGGGGGTGGGGGGGGGGGGGGGGTGTTGGGGGGTGGGGGTCAGTCAGCACATGTATGAATCACTACTATTTTAATTAACTCTCTTTTTCGCTCTCTTTCTTTCTTTCCCTCCCTCATGCGCTAACGTGTGTGTTAGTCAACAACCAGGCATTAAACATTTGAGCGTTTTTTAGATAAACTTGTACTATCCGCTCAGTGTGTGTATATATTAGCTGTACTCCATGATAGGAGTCCAAATGGTTGCGAAATATTTTCGTTAGTTGCTCTGTACTCCCCTGGGGTGATAATCCAGAATAGGGCATTTGTCGCTCTCCATTCACTTCTATAGGGCAGCTAAAACTGTCTCAAAATGACACTTCTAGCACACTTTGGACATGGCCAGGTAACTACACAACCAGTTCCATTTTGCTTTAAAATTAAAGAGCACCCATGCTATAGCTAACATTGTGAATGAATTGGCTAGCTTGTTATCGAACGTTAGTGTTATTAAAAAAGAATAAAAAGCAACAGTATGCATGTGTAACGTTAGTTAGATTCATTTGTGTGAGCTGAATGGCAGGGTTGCCAGACTAGGGTATTTTTCCCTAAATGTAGGGAATTTAAAAAATTCATAAGGGAAGTTTTAAAGAAAAAATGTATGGGAGTCAATGACAGATAGAGAATTAAAAGGAGGTATGGGTGGAAATTATGAGAAAACCGTACGGAACACAACTGAAGATGGAGGGCGGAATTAATTCAAGCATCTGGTAACACTGCTAGATGGCCAACAACAAAGTGGGCGTTGACAGTTTACTAGCATTAGCTGCTAGTTGGGTATTGATCAACCCCATACCTGCAGCTACACATCTAAGTTGGAACGTAGTCAGATCACAAACTAGCTAGTAGTTACCACGACTACCTCTAACTAGCTATTCTAGTAGAGCATTAGCGAGGTAGAACCCTCAGAACTCACAAAGTACAACTTGCTAAAGCCAATAACTAATGTTAACCCGCAAGTCCAATAACGTCAAACTATCGTGTGTAGATAGCAAGTCAACTTGGTAGAGCAGTAACTTGCCATCTGTCTCTCATTAACGCAACATATTTGGTAGGCCTAAATGTTAGCTAGTTACATAATGGGTAGCCATGTGTTACGGCTACTGTAGACATAAACGTTACCCATCTAACGTTAGTAACTTTGAAGCGTGTGAAATGTGCACACGCACTAGTAGGAGACTAACGTTAACTTCAATAGATTCCGTAGCTAACATTACTGATTATGGGTAACGTTACATGCAAGTTAGTGGGTAACATTGACGTTACGTTAGTAGAGGGATATAAATGAGTTTAAGATTTGTCGATTTAACTTTAGAAGACACAGAAATGCTAGCGTTAGCTAACGTTGTTTACTTAGCCAACTACACTGGGTACGTTATCAAGTCATATTTCGGAAAACGGGGCTTTGCGTATTTCGACATAAGAAAGACCTAACTTAGTGCAACGCCAAACATCTTTGTGTACGCTACATATTTCGCTCCATATTCATCCACTGGAGTCCGCCATTTTATGCGAACCCAACACGGCTCTACGTACAACTGAAACGACCGCCATCTTACTCGCTAGCTGTTGGCTAACATTAGCTGTAGCTCTGCGACGGGAGAAGACTGTGCAGGCTGCTGGAAGACGGGGGAGTACTGTACTGAAGTACGCCGTTTTATTTGGCACGACGGCCTATTCAGCTCACAAGCATATTTGTTACCGTTATCTGTAGACAGATGGGGTGGTATGTATTATTTATTTTACCATTTTAGCAGCGAGGCCCGTCCACTTATCCCACAGGAAATCCGTGCTGTCGTGTCTCCGAGTTCGAATCCGTTTTTTCCCCGTTCCTCCTCCTCTTTCGCGCGTTCACTCTCACGCTTCTCTCCTTGGCTGACGGGCGCGCTCATGAGACCTATATGGAGCGTCACTACCTAGCCAAAAAAAGTCACTGTTCAACCCGTCATGCATAGTGCCCACTGTACAAGCCTCTGGAGGCAGTGTTATGATCTGGAGTTGCTTCAATTGGTCAGGTCTAGGCTCAGCAACGTTATGCAGCAATAAACTTAATTCAGCTGGGTACCTGAATGTACTGAATGACCAGGTTATCCCATCAATGGGCATATTCCAGGATGACAATGCCAAGATTCATCGGGCTCAAATTGTGAAAGAGTGGTTCAGGGAGCATGAGGAATAATTTTCACACATGAATTGGCCACCAGAATCCTGACCTTATACCCATGGAAAGTCTTTGGGATGTGCTGGAGAAGACTTATCGACTATCCCGTCGTCAATACAAGATCTCGGCCAAAAATGAATGCAACTCTGGATGGAAATAAATGTTGTGACGTTTGCATAAGGTTGTCGAAACAATGCCACGACGAATGCGTGCCGTAATCAAAGCTAAAGGCGGTGCAACTAAATATTAGTGTGCGCAACTTTCTTTTTGGCCAGGCAGAGTATATCTCGATGCTATGGAGTGTGTTGAACTCAGTCGTGACCCCTAAATTATTTTTGGCATAGTGCCCTGCACTACATTCATTTTACGGAAGGGCCTATATTAAACATATGTAATTTTCTAAAATATTTTTGGGATATTGTTCATTGAAAACGTAATTTAGGCCTATTTTTGTCTATACAATCTGTAAGACTGAAAAAGGCATTATCAGTCATAAACCCTTGCAGCTGGTGGTGATTTCCTTGAGGGTGCAATAAAACAATTTACCTGGTGGCCTGAGAACCTTTTCCTCTGACCTCTCACGGCCTCGTAAACTACACCTGGGGTTGAGCCTACAACTGGACATCAGAAGGAAACGGCATCCGAATGACGCTGGGAACTCAGGCCTGCTCACAGGTCTTTTATGGCCTAGATTCTGGACTGAATGGTGAACATATTAAACAAAGCTGTATATGTATATTGAATCATATGTATGTGCATGTAAATTGGTAATTGTGGAAGTATAAAGTAATTGTGGATAATATGATAAATGTGGTGAACCTGGATAATACTAATTGAAGTGTGTGGTATGTGAAAGTATAGGAGGGGGAGAAATAAAGAATGTGAAAGGAGGATTGTATAGGTTATCAGGGATGCGCTTGTCCATATAAGTGTCTGGAACCTAGAGTGGCCATCACCGGGACCTCACCTGATATCTAGATATGATAGAGAAGATCATAAGATATATAGGCATTGTTATAGGCATTGAATGTGTTCGTGTTTGCTCTCACAGTTTTAACCAGTGATTATTTGTCATTAATAAATTACCATGTTTTCATATCAACTGCATCTTTTTTGTTTTAATCCTTAATCCAATTGTCTGCATGATCTGAGCTGCAACGTTTCAAGCTAATGACCTCCCTGCCTGTTATCCAATTCTTTTTATATTTAACGTGCGTGGCTCTCATCCATCTTATACCCTTTTCAGCCTAAATTACGACTGAAGACTCAGGGGGACAATTCTGACCCAGGACCGACTGATCAGTGGCCTGGTACAGACGTGGCGTTCTCAAGTTGGGTAGGCAGACAAGTGACGGCCCACAACCAGGGTTGGGCAGTGTATGGTTCTGGTGATTTGATGTGAAGAGAACCCATGGGCGTTCTACGCCGGTTCTTGTCAAATTAGCCTTAAGGAGCCCTTTAAATACACTCAGAGTAGTGCATGGTTCTGGTGATTTGATATGAGAACCCATGGGCGTTTTACTCGGTTCTTGTCAAATCTGCCTTAAGGAGCCCTTTAAATGTACTCAGACCTGGGCTCGCAACTATCTATGATAAATTAATATAATGTATTGTGTTGGCTAGACCCCCAACCTCTGCGTTCGCCACCGAACTGAGCTTCAGCAATAATGTTGATTCCGGCAAACATATATTGAAGTAATGATGGTACCTAAGGGCGAGTTGAGTGTAACCACTCCGAGCTCCACGCATGTTTAACCAAAATTCTAAATTATAATTATAAATGTAGTCAGATAAACGAGTAAATAAAATAATATTTCTAAATAACTTTTACCTTTTCCCACAGCAATAGTGGAATACATCACGTTTAAACTTTCGCTCCGAGCTATTCCCTCATTGGTCTAGTAATTGCGGATTCTACACAATTTTGTCTCATGAGTGTCTGGCTTTTGATTAGACAGACATAATTTTAGATACATTCTACAGGTTGTTTCCTGCACGTGTATTTTAAATATAAATTGTGCGAGGACCACAACAAAATGAAATAGATTAAAGTAGGTCATGACCAATATCATTGTTTTTGCTTGTATGAATGAGAATATTTGATACTGTATTGCTACCACATATGAGAAACAGCATGTTTTTATATCTAATCATGTGAATTCATGTTTCTGTTTCAGATTTATTCACACCCATACACTCGTACATTTACAAATGTTTTAAGGTCTGGACTTGATTTCCTCCTTCTCAGTACAGGTGCAGCTCAAAAAATTAGAATATCGTGAAATATTTTTTGTCACTCATTTCAGAGTGAGAAACTCATATATTATATAGATTCATTACACAGAGCAAAAAATCACACAAAAACAAAGAACATATGTGGCAATGACATATGTCATGCCAAAAAAAAAGATAATTGGATAGAGAGAGAGGCGGGGGGGGGGTTAAGGGTGCCTGAAAATGCGTGATTGGCTTTAGAAGGACTCTCTCGGACCTACAATATGTGACATCCCCATTATGGACATGGTTATCTTCCTGGGCATAAACATTGCTAAAAACACCAACAATATGAGGGATGTAAACTTTGATCCTACTACTGATGCAATTAAGTATAATTTATTTCATGGTTAGCAAGAGATGTTTCCCTGAAAGGCAGGAATCTTTAAAAAAGAAAAGAAAAGCAGTCTTTCCAGTGTGTCATACATTTTTACAGCACTAGAGGACCCTAAAACTCTATGTCATACTTTGGATAGTTTAGTATATAATTTAATCTGGAAAATAAACCCCATAGAATTGAGCAATATTTTATCAGCAATAAAATTAAGGATAGAGTTCTGAACATGTTAGGTTTTACTCTTTTTTTTAATGAAATCATAAAAATTTGATGACTAAAAAGATACATGTTTAGCCCCCATTGTTTTCTGATTATACCGTCTTGCCAACGTAGATTTTTGGTTGAATGACTGTACAGAATTGTCTGTATTTGTTTGCCTTTCTGCCCTTTTTTCCACAGGGAGTTTCTGCAGTATCAGTGGGTCTTTCTGCATCTCTTCATCTGAAGGCGTCTGAACATCTCTTTCTGTTTTTCACTGTATTCTTCACTCATGTTTGTATCTCACTTCACTATACACCAGTCTGTCTTCCTGTCTGTTCTTCTGTCTTTGTCGTCTATCTGTCCTGGGTTGTTTCTTGATATCCAGCTGAGCATAGGTGATATTCGAGGTGACATCTCTCTGGAAAGACACACATAAATGTGATTTGTTATTTTAACTAAATTAAATACTTGATGTTATTGAATGATGCTGATAGTGTGACAGTACATGTGAAATGCTTACGCAAGAGTCGGACATCGGTGACGCCTCGGCCGCTGCTAGTTCTGAACCTGCAACACAGGTGATTTCTTCCAGTCTCTGTATGTGGCATGTATTGGCATGTCATTCACACATTCTCTGCTTCAATATTAGGGGAACTGCGTACCTTTGTGCTGGCAGTGGAGACAGTGACAGCTGAGCAGGGTGAGGAGACACATACAGAGAACACAAAGCGCTATTTCTCCATATATGACTTGATTGCACCACTCTGAAAATCACATTAAAAAACATAGTGGACTTTTATAACAAGTATACACAAACCTACTAACAATGAAGGCTATAACATTACATTTACAATGACATGTTGTACATAGTCATTGTGAAACATAGTTATGCAGTACAGCAGGCTATAGTGGGCCACTGCCATGGAAATCTCTATGGAATCAAACTCTGTTTCACGTGCAAAAACATCAATGGACAGCAGATGGCGGTGTTGCATTAGATTGCAGTGTGCCATGATGTCATGCTGGTTGCCCAACGTGTACCTGCATGTGCATGTTTAGCTTTTTAAAAATAGAATATAAGCACAGTCTGTTAATGTTTATTTATAAATATCCACAATATGAAATAATTTAATTACATTTATAGAGAGTGGGAAAGATAGGTAACACACACACACACACACACACACACACATACTAACCAGGGTCAGCATGGATTTGCTGAAGGAAAGAAAACGTTGGGCTCTGAAGAGAGAAATTCACCCCAACCTGGACCTCACACCACAATTCTTCATCCATCTCCACCATCTTATCCAAATGCATCTTCTTATGTAGGAGGTGTGAATCCTCATCCATCTCCCCCCGGTCAGACGTTACTATTAATCCAATATGTAACCGGCTCTCTACCCTGTACCTGTAAACAATAAAGCTAAACATTACAGAGAAGCATCGGCTACTTGTACAAAAAGTTCCTTTCCTTATAACCTCAACGGCAGAAAGAAGTGGGCCTTGTTTTTAAACTATGCAACTAGTTTTTGTTCAGAGATATTGACAAGATTACAGTTTGACAGGCCTATTATCAACTATGTGAATTATTGGTCATTAATAAAATAAGGTTGCAAAAACAAAAATTGTGATATTACAAGTATTATAATTATATATGCATGTTCTATTACAATTGAGGCCAATTATGTCCTGCTCTGTGGACTCCTGGTTATACAGACAATGATATAGGACAGATTCAGACCTATGGGTTCTTATGCTAGACTAGAGGTCCCACCCTTCACTGCAAAACGTTCGCTGAACCACACTTTACCCCCACTTACCCTCTCTCAGTGTCTGTCAAAGACCAGGTCTGACCAGCTTGCACCCATGATTCCCGAGAGGACTGCCAGAAGACATTGACCCAGGGGGCACTGAGTCCGGTCACAACACAACGCAACTCAGTATGCTCTACATCCGGAAAGTTCTTCCAGTCTAACTTTGAATTTGCATCAATCTGGTTCATCCATTCAGACATCCACTCTTGACTATTGTTCGATGTTTGAGTTTTACTCCAATCCAGCTCTGGGTTTCCACCCTCACCCATCCATTCCGTCAGCATATGTACTTCACTGCTGTTCGTCCAGACATCTGCTCAAGAATAATAGTGGAGTAGATAACACCAGAGATTTTAAAAAAGAAAGTAGTGTCAATTTGCTACACAATCTCCCTTCATCTTACTGAATAATTTCTGTGTTTACTAATATATAATTAAATAGAGAACAGAATACAATTGACCAACAACCTACCTGCAGAAACATTTTGAAATTGAACAATCTGCCATCATGACTGAATAAATGCTCCCCACAGTTGCGTCTGGATGATCGTTTAATTAGCCTCATACACTCTGAAAAAGGATGTGTTGATATCCAAAATACTTTTTGCGTTACTTTCAACATATTGTGTTTAATTACACTATGTGTTAAAAAAAACAGCTTGTGTTGAAAAATAACACAAAATGTGTAAAAAAAAAAGTATTTTAAAAAATGAGGCTAGTTGGGCTATGTGTTGTTTGAACATTGGAACAGTGGAACTATACAGTAGCAATAATCATTCTGATTTGCAGGTACAGGTTACATTTCATCTTCAGGTTGAATTTTTTGCCCAAAAGCAAATATTTATTTCTGCTACGAGAGGGGCCCTATTCTGCCTCTTTTTACTGCTAAGAAAAACCATTAAAATATTTTTGTTTTGTTATTGCACTCTATTTTAAAGTAATAAAAATATTCCACTAGCTAAAAATATTTTACTTTATTACAATAACTTTAGTATAATGTATAAAGTTATTACCATATGCGCAAAAAAAGGTTATTAGCAGTTCCTACATTATCCAACAACCACCCCTCTTTCAAAGTCTCTACATTTATCAAAAGGTGGGATGGCCATCCCTTGCTATGAGGAGAGAGCAACATTGAATTTTATTTATTTATAAAGCTCTCCTGCAGAAATGACCTTCCTACCTGATATCCCTCTTGAAATACGGAACCACAAACTAAAATTAGGGATTCCTGAATTAGGGAAAACTGCTTTCAGTTTTTACATGCTTCACAAATGGAATTTGGGACTCACTCCAATTCCAATTGGGAAATTTAGGTCCAAAATTTAAGCCATGCGCACAGAGCAGTGCACATGTTTTTTGTAATTTATATCTTAATTGTATCGTTGGAATATGCATTTTATTGTATTATTATTATTATAAATATTATATTATTTATTTATTTTATTTTAATTTAGTATTATTGTCTTATGGTATTATTGTATTATTTTGTAGTATTATTATTATTGTTTTTATTTTCTGTTTTCAATGTACACAGGGGCACCCTTGTGAAAGAGAACTATGTTCTCAATGGGATTTCCCTGTTTAAATAAAGAAAATTATTTATTATGGGCCGGTTATTATCCTACTTTATGAGTTTGTATTACATGATGCGCAGTTGTTACATTATGCGTCGTTTGGTTGCATTATCAGTTCTTACATGCCACTCTAGCTGATGATGTTTTTCCTTTAGACTTCCATGCCATCTTCTTAGCCACTGTTCCTCGTGAAACATCAACGGTCACTGAAGGTCCTGCCGAACATGTTTCAACAACCACCCCTCTTTCAAAGTCTCTGAGATATTTTTCCTTTTAGCCAAAATGGGCACATGTGTCACAACCATGAGTATACTGGGATTTTAATTGCTGAATTAATTCAGGATCCACAGCTTTGCCTACGCCTCATTTATTCAAGCGTTTGCTTCATTCTGTCAGTTACATACAAATATGCATTCCATTATTTTGAATTAGTTACATTTAAACATTTTCATGTTTTTGAAAAAGTATATGAGTATTTAATGTGAGTGCCTCAAACAGGAATTTTTCAGTAAAACCTTTCTCCATTAGGCTACAAAATCCTTTCTATTAAAATGATTGTGTCATATTGGAATTTTTGATACATTTTCCCCTTTTCGTTAGTTTTATGTCAATGTATTCTTTCATTTTCATGTTTACTATGTAGACTAAAATTACCTTTAAAATATGTATTTTCTATTTCTGTATAGCTATATTGTTGTTGTTTGCAATTTCATTATTCGTTTGTAGCAACTGATTTTTGCTAACACTAGCTTTTTAAGTCATAAAAATTGATGAAAAACTAATGTTTTAAATTCACTCAAGTATCTAGGTCACGTTCAATTTGTGAATAGATTTCGTTGTGTCAATGCTTTTCTTTTAAAATGTGGAATTTGTTTGTGAACTGATTTCCTTTTGTTTTCTCTGAGCTATGTTGCCTCCACTCATCAAACTCAATCTCTTATATTAACAATATATTTTATTTTCTGACCAAATAGGCAATCGCTTAGGATGGATTAATATAAACTAGTCGAGACATCATATTTAGGCTAAATTAATTTCACATTTGGGTGACGTTTCTTCCAACCATAAACATCGCTTCCAGTTCTGGCTGATACTTTAAGTTTTTCGGAGAATCATTTTCTTTTTAGAACCCATCCATAATAGCCTACTAGCCTATTCCTCGCCTATTAAAACTCTCTTTGCTGACCAATGCGTATTTAACACTAAAGGGTCGATTTACGAAAGGTTTGCGTGTACAATGTCATGTGTAAAACTGTTACCACCCGCAAAAATGTAATATCAGCGAGCAAATGTGTGACTCCGTTTAGAGGGGTGGAATGGAATATCAGATTGAGAGACGTTTTCACACGTTTTGAAATAAACGTGTCGATTTAGCCCAGGTTTTACTCGGATATAGCCCAGGTTTTACTCGGATATAGCGTGGCTACATCCTAGCCGGTTAAAAAAACTTGCACATTTAAAACTATTTTTTGTTTTTCACGAAGACGCGAGACGGCGTTTCACGTTTTTTCGCCGACTTTACAACACAAAAATGTTCACTGGGATTGCGCGATAGCTTCGATTTTAAGCATATGGCTATTAAATTCCATTCTGTTTTTCTGTCGTGGGTATAGCAATTGCTGGCTGCCATGGTTTTTATTGTAGCATTCTAAGAAAAATATGTCATGCGCAACCTTTTTCTTGGCTGGCTTTATTTTTATGTTGACCTTGTCAATCACTGTTCTAGACTGTTGCCTAATGTGTTATGCGTGTTTGGCCAGAAATCAATCGTTTTTTCATAGATTCCTTGTAAAGATCATATTCAACATCTGAACAATCTTAAACCCTGCACTGTAGCCTACATGGCAACATCACGAACCTTTTACACCACGATTAACCTCGAGCCAGGACCTATTTTCCCACAATTTGGAAAGAAATTATGCTACATCTGACCAGAAGGACTTGGGGACGGGGTTATTTACTCACCTCCAACCTTTAAAACGGTCCCTTCACCGGCAAATTGGATGTAGCTGCTGAGGTGCTCTCCACAGTAATACCGTCCAGAATCCCCAGATTCCACCTGTGCAATCGTCAGGGTAACCCAAGTATTGTTTATTTTTTTGTTGGTGAATCGGCACGGCAATTTCTTACATTTAGAATCGATCATTTGTATCGACTCGTCCGAGTTCATTCGAACCCATCGGGTAAGATCTTCGTAGCAGGTACTGGAACACTGGCACTGGAGTGTGACGTCCTCACCCGTCGTGGCGAATAGGATGGAGCAAGAGGCAGAATCGGCTGTAATAAACAAAAAGGTATAATTAAAACACAATGTCTAAAAATTCCCAAAAGATTATCGAAAATGAAAAAATACAGATTAGACGTATTTAAAACATAGCATGTTATAATTTCGCATTGTTTAGTTCCATGTTTTCAAGTAGGCCTTAAAGCATCATAATTTTCTTGCATATTTGAATATGGTTAATTTAATACTCACTGCTGGACAGAACGAAGAGCAGGAGATACAGAACTCGTGGCATGTCTGCAGAACCAATGGTGTAAGTGTCTTAGTCCGGTTTCGTCTGACAGATATGACTGACTGCTTACAAATAGAACCTATGCGTGTCAGGTTAAGGTGCGCTTTCTCACGCTAGAAGCGAAAGGGGGAGTTTCCATTCGGAATGGAGCATACATTCGCCACACATGCATGCCATTTCGCAGCCATTTCAATAACTCGAAACTACAAAACCCACCGAATTTACGTGAAACAAACAGCCTGAAAAAGTACCACTTCAATGCAAGGCTGCGTCTCACCATCTCCGAAAATAACCGTTTACGCACGAACATCGTGTGGTTTTTAGATTTACCTGCTGCTTTAGAAAAAAAGCATTTGCAAATTCCAACCACATTCAAACCACATGTTATTTACTTGTGTGTACAGTAGGCTAGGCCTCTTAAGTGCGAGGCTGCGAGCGCAACTCCACGCATGCAAAGAAAAAACATAACGGCTCCTATGCTCTTAATGGAAAACAATGAGTAATTTCCTCACGCTCTCAATTTTATCATTATGCTAAGAACGCAATGTGTAATCATATACAACATATATACAGACTGGAGAATGGTGGTGGAGAGCGCTGTCTAACATGTCCAAAATCTCCCATAGGTTTTCAATTGGGTTGACATCTGGTGAATGCAAAAGCCATAGCATATATTCATCATTTGCATACTTCTCAAACCTTTCAGTGACCCCTCGTGCCCTGTGGATGGGGGCATCCTGGAAGACACCACTCCCATCAGGATAGAAATGTTTCATCATAGGATAAAGGTGATCACTCATAATAACTTTGTATGGATTTGCAGTGCCCCTTCCCTCTAAGGGGACAAGTGGACCCAAAACATGCCAGGATAACACCCCCCACAGCATAACCCTCATTTTAGGGGTGAAGCATTCAGGCCTGTACCGTTCTCTTGGTGTACGCCACACATGCACTCACCCACTTGTGGAGAATATGGTGAAGGATGACTCATCTGGCCATATCACCTTTTTCCACATCTCTGTAGACCAGTGCCTATGGTTTTTGCACCGCTGAACTCTCAAATGTGCATTCGTCTTTGTAATGAGGAGTTTATGCACTGCAACCTTACTATAACTCTATTTACTTTGGCTCCCCAGAGGCAATTTTTACCTAGTTTGTACTAGTTTTATTTAAATGTCTATATCTCAAATGTTCCCTGCACATCCATGGTTTAAAGTTCAAATTGAAGAAGAAGCTGTATGATTCAGAAATTTGCAACAGAATACATGAATTTCAGAATAGTCACATACAGTATATAACCATACCATACGTTGCCTAATGTATTTAAATACGTTTTTTTTTTAAGTACAAAAGCGTGTGTGCTTTTACGCAACAACAGCAACATATTTCAGCCCTAAGTGCGATAGGTGGTGGCTGTGGAAATGTGTTTTCAAAACAGAACAATATGGCGGCCTGTTAATAAACTTTATTTTATCCCACTTAAACGGTCCACTAAAATACGTTTCTGAAAACATTTGAGGCGAGAAATAGTCTATGCAGTTGCTAAATCTTGATTCATATTTGATCTAAAACGCCTACTTTGACCGTTTGATCCGAGTTTCGCGAGCAACGGCGGACGCATTAATTTGCCTAAAGTAGGTTTGGAATCTATCCTATTCAAATTCAGAACCGGCGAACGTAGCACACAGTCGCCGCGCCACATCCATCATGCACCGCGCGATCGCATCACATCCTCTCCATAGAAAATGAATAGAATGCGTCCGACCGATGCACCTCGCTGGATTTGGTGAGAATCCACCTTTTGTGAGGGTTTGTGCAGAATAACAATGAGCCAAACACGACAAAGGAAAAAGGGATATGAAGTCCCTGGCCGTAGCCAAACAATAACACACCCCTATAAAACGGGCTAGCCACATAAAACATGGGCAGAGAGGAGACTGAATAGCCACCACTAAATAAAATGGCGAGACACGGAAAGGAAAAACAAGGCACCTTCGGAGCGTGACTATAACGCCCGATAACTGGTGAAATAAACGAAATAAAAATAAAACTCACCCTCAGAAACGAGAGAGGGAAAGAGAAAAGGGAATCGAAAAAACGAATTCCCTTGACTTCAAGGCCAGAAAATATCTCAAGCTGCTAAACCAAAGAAATAATCTTTTCTTAAACTGCAGAGATTTTTTTTTTTTAAAACGACTAACCCTGACTTTGTGCAGGCACGAAATGATAACGAAGCATCCGGAAGCGTACCTAACAGGTAGGGAAACCGGTGAAAAGAATAATTAGCGGGGAAGAGCAAAATCCCAAGATGGAATGCGGGAAAAATCAGATAGATTCCTAACCGGCGCAGGGAGGAAGAAAACCGTAGCAAACGAGGGAGAAAGCCCAATAGTATGTGCCTGCAATACCGGAGCAGTGCAGGGACAGTCTCAGGGCCGGGACGGTGTCAGGACCCTAGTTTTTCGTGGCAGCGCCACCTACCCAATTGGATGACCACAACAGTGCAACCATGGCCAGGAGCAGTGCAGTGTCAGGGACAGTCTCAGGGCCGGGACAGTCTCAGGACCGGGACAGTGTCAGGACCCTAGTTTTTCATTTCACCTACCGAATTGCAGTGCAACCATGGCAGGACCGCAGTTCTTGCATGTCAATAATAAAGCTATATAAAAAATTTGACTTCTGGCTCCAAAAAGACCATAACTTTTACGTTAGATCTTTGTTTTGTTGCTGTATTCAATACTGTTCATGATTTCAGCTGTCCTTTTGGCACTAGATAGAGCTCATCAAGAGCTTTAATTTGACATAGTGTAGTATAATGGTTAAGGAGCTGGACTTGTAACTGAAAGGTTGCAGGTTTGATTCCCAGGTAGGACACTGCTGTTGTACCCTTGAGCAAGGTACTTAGCCTGAATTGCTTCAGTATATATCCAACTGTATGAATGGATAAATGTAATAAGAAGTTGTGTAAGTCGCTCTGGATAAGAGCGTCTGCTAAATGCCTGTAATGTAATGTAACATAGAACTCATTTTACCCCAAAATGCATTTATTTTACAAGGCAAATACAGTGGCTCACAGTACGAAAATTATGGGAATCATATGCTATGGCCTTTGCAGCCACTTGATCTCAACCCAATTTAACATTATTTTGGAAGAATGGTGTTGCTTCCCTCCAGTAGAGTTCCAGAGACTTGTAGAATATGCCAAGGCACAGATTTCTCACAGCCACCAATGGCGGTATCCAGAAAAAAACAGAAACATCTATTCTTTTAAGCTAGTACAGCTCCTATGTGTGTTCATCTCTTTAAATAAGATGGAAGTGGTTTCCAAGTGAAAATATAATGGAAGTAATATCTCACACAAGAAATTTGTCAATTGTTGAATTTTTTTTTGGGGGGGGGTTAAAAGCTCCCAGCATTGAGCATGCCAATTGCATGCTTTCTGAAGACTTGCAACATCTGTGGCATCGGGTCATGTGACAAAAACACACATTTGAGTGATCTTTTATTGTCCCCAGCAAAAGTTGTGTCAGTGTAATGGTCACGCCCTGTCTGGTGGTGGATTATCTAATTGAAGGAGAAATGCTTAGTAGCGTGAATGTAAACAAATTTGTGCACAAAATTGAAAACAGGGAAGCACATGGCAATTTTCAGAGGCTCCACTTTAATGTTCCCAGCGTTGTACAGTCCGCCTCATCGGAGGTTCACTGTTGGGCCTGGTTTCCTGTTCTGAGAGAGAGAGAGAGAGAGAGAGAGAGAGAGAGAGAGAGAACAAAATAGAAATAACATGTTATTGACATTTGACTTTTGGCATTGACATTTGACTTCCAAATGGGTTTTGGCCTTGCTCCATTTTGTTGGTTCGAACAAAGATGCCTTGCAGAACGGGCAGTGAATATTCTGTCCTGTATTGAGCTTAATCTGTGTCTGTGAAATCACTTCATATATACAGCACATGACAGAATCTAACACGTGTAAGTAGTGTAAGCCTATAGATGCAGAATACATAATAACTGCCTATTAAAATACCCAATATTACAAAACAATGTCCAAATGAAGAGACTGACTGATAACACATACAGTGGGGGTAAACAGGCAGTCAGCACAGTTTAGCTAATTATTAAGATTATTTAAACTTAATTAAAACGGTAAAACAATTAGTATTAAACAAACATTTACACTGAAGACAGTACTGCTGATGTAATGTAGCTGACAGACACAGATCATGTCGACATGCTCTTACCACCTTTTGAAGTTTAATCAATGTGTTGGCTAGAATTCATTAGCATAGTCAACTAGTTGGGCTTGCCAAAATCGCGCTACGGTTTCATTACACAAATAAACAAATGAGGCTTACGTCAACGTTAGTTCGTTTTGCAGCAAACTATCGGTAAACTAACGTTATAACAGATGATTGTTTGTAGTGCCTTTTAAATATGCTTCGATTATCTTGGAATCGAACATTAGCGTTAGCAAAGACTATCATAAGCTAACATAACTCGCACTTCGACTAGCTAGCTAACGTTAACTTTGCTGTCGGATTCAAGACACCAGAATTGTTTTTAACATTAAACAAATAAAACTTGATTCACTTCAGTTTTGTACTCACATTCAGATTGTCGTCCATCTTCTTGTTTCTCTTGTGCATGCGCAGGACTCTAGGGTCCTCAGACCGTCCCGGTCCTGACACTGCACCGCTCCGGTATTGCAGGCACACCCTTCTCGAGAAAGCCACAACCCATGACACCTTTACTCTCAAGAATGCAAAAGTGCGATATCACAGTTCACAGAAGGCACATTTATAATCAATGAGTATGAAGTTAGCCATACAAATTAATAATTGCATTGTAAACACATATCTTTACACATACCCATTTTACCCATTAAAAATAGATAAGAACAAAGACAATAAACTGCAATGAACACTGGTTTGGTTAAACATTTTTCTGGAAAGAAAAGAAAGGATCCACTAACGTGTAGGTTAACTTTACTGTTTTAAACACATTCACAATATTTAGCTTTCATTATTATTATTATTATTATGAGTTGTAGTAGTAGTAGTATTCATGGTAGTAGTAGTAGATTTAGATTTTGTATGTAGTAGCAGTATTGTTGAAAATAGTTTAAAAATAACTATAATAATAACTATTATTATTTTTTATTTATGTATTTATTGAAGGCTAACTCTAGTCTGGCAGCCTCAGGGTTGGCCAACATTGCATCCTGATCATATGGCAATGGATTAATAAACTTCTGTGACTATATGCCACCAGCCTTTTCAATTAAGTTTGTACACAGTTTAGATTTAAACATTTTACCATAGTCTATGCATTTGTTTGTAATTTTATTTTAAATATATATATATTTTGTCAACAATAATGGCATTGGTTTCTCCTCAAAGTTGCCTCAGCTTTTGTGCCCAGTTTTAATTGTTTCTTCTAGAAATGCGGGGTTTCTTTATGGCGCTCATACAAAATAAACGAAATATATTGCATCATATCTTTGTGTGCCTGCAATCATCATGACCAACACACTCCTGTCAGTCTTTTTGTGCTTTTAAAAGACCACTCCACTGAGAGCTGTGTTTCATACACATTCATCTTAACCATTGAGTTTAACAGCAGCGGATGTGATGTAGGCTGAAACAATACAGTCTGGACTGTGAAGTAGAAAAGCATTTTTATTCACATATTTATTGATGAATGATTGGTTGTGTCTTCATGAAAAATAGATAGAGGTCTTAAAATTCAATGAAGAAGCTTTATCACAAGGGGTCTGTCGAGGGTGGGTCACTTTTCACCCTGTGGACATGGGGCGCATACATAATATGAAGACAACACAAGGGTTAATACAGAATATATTTTATGTTGGTTTGCAATTGGCCTCTAATATGGGCCGGTCTAAGCTTTTCTAAAGATAATGACATTAGACCTTGATTAAGAGACTTACTGCAGTCACTCAGTGAAATGACATCACCAGTGGTTTTGAGTTAATCTGTGAAGGTGGTGGACCACTTCCCATGCATGGCTGCCTGAGAGTTGTTGTTCAGAGTTGTTGCCTGTACATAGTTGTTGTTTTTTGTTGCTGCAAGGCGATAATTAGAAATGTTTCCATGGTCTGATACAGCACCTCAGCCTTGACCACATGATTTTAGAGAAATAGAAAAAAGAAAACTTTTTGTTTGAAAATAGTCTTTGTAAAACATAATTTTCTCTTGTCAAGGTTTTTATTTATTTAATTCAGCAGTAAGTTTGTCACAAGAAAAATACAACTCACAGTACAATTGTACAACATACAAATGTAACCTAAAAGTAAGGCCTAATAAAACAATTAAACCCGATCATTCAAACTCAATCTAATATATGGATGTAGAGCTCCAAAACCAGCATTATACTATTATACGTATTATTATATATATATAAGTATATAGTGTACATGTATAAACATTTCTTGTGGTTGGTAGAGAAAGTGACGAAAGTGCACAGAATTATCCTCTAAACATTCAAGTATACAAGAGGTCACAAATATGCCAAAAATGACTCTCCACCACACAGAACTAAGTTGGTTATAAAAGCATATCAACAAGCCCCATTGCATTTTAGGCATTCAACCGATGTTCCTATCCAGAGCAACTAACATTCTTTGTCCACACAATAGATTTTTAGCTGGATATTTACTGAAGCAAAACAGGTACATTGTTCCACAGTGCAATGGTAGTGCCTCATCTGGGAATTAAACCTACAACACCTGAGTTACAAATCCAGTTCCCTAACAATCCTCCTCCTTCAGATCCCGTCATTGCTGTCCATTCCCTGATTGAGAGAGAGAAAGTGAGATGATTGATTTCAATAAAAGTCTAAATAATAGCTGCATAATTCATTTTTCATGCAAAACGACTTTATTTAGTGAAAGCACATTCTTCATTCCAGTATTAGACTGGATATACGGTACTTCAGTTGTATTGAATATCTGACCTGTGTTACAGGGTTCTGTTTCCACTGTCTCCAGGCCCACAGTCCACAGGCTGTCACGGTCACCAGCAGCATCACAGCAGCCAGGGGAGATAGATACAGCAGCAGCTGGCACTGATCCTCGCCTACAGAGCAGCATCCCAATATTACACAACAACTTATAATTAGGCAATGATTCTGAGGATGAGTGTGATAGATCTTAAGGAACATCTTGTGTGTATTATGCAGAACTAAATGTTTGCAGTTGTACCATCATAAAAGTGAAAGGAGCTGTACAATTACAAATTATTTAACAACTTACAATAATCATATGTTAATAATTAATTAGCCTGCCACTGACACTGTGATGAAAGTATTGATGTACTCTGGTTCCAATTTTGTTTTGCAAAATTATCATACCAATTTGCAGCGCCTTGCGGCAGCTTATTCTCTCTATGATTGATTGAAAGTAGATTGTAATAGAATTGAGGAACTTTAGAATTTGTTCTTGTTAAAAATACTGAGATGCACAAGAGGCATAAGAAGATCATAAGCTATGCTGGAAGCATTAAGTAGGCTACTGGGTGAACTAATATTACACCATTAAGCTAGTCACAATTATTATGTTGAAAAATTTGTGAGAGCAATAATCAGACAAAACGGGGTGTGATAAGCGAAAGAGAAAGAGCAGACAGGACCTGAAAAGATAAAGGGTACAACAGAAAGGGAAAACGTGTCCTTACTATCTTGCATGACCCGCGTTCGGATAATGACTCCGGTGCTGTGCTGACATGTACAGTTCAAACCACGGATCCCGTCTTCCAAAGAGAGGATGGAGGTCCGTATGAATGCACCGTGCTCATCTACAAAAGTTTCAGCCTTGGGCTGCAACAACTTCTGCCTTTCCTCGCCATCTTCTATTTCCCACTGAGGATCACTCCAGTGTGGGCCCCCGCCTTTCAATTCACATAGAACGGTCCCTGACGCGCGACTGAGGAACACCTGCATTACAGGGAGGCCCTTTGGATCTGAGGAGAAAGAGAGACTGGGGTAGCCTATAGCCTATAGAACGGGTCACCTGACATGATAATGGGAAATTACAATTATATGCCAGGTCATCACTGTTAATGAGAAAATAATCAACTGACCTACCTGGTAAAATAAATCTAATAATTATATGACATTGTTTGGTGGATACAGGGAGTATTAGCCTATGCCTTTCGTATCACGCATATGCTTAACTGATAACCTTCACTCATAGTGGATTTAGATTAACAGGCCAGTGGTACCCAACTTTTTCAAACCAAGGCACCCCGCCACCCCCAAAAAGAATAAATAAACTTTAAGCTAAAAATGACAGCATGAATATGTTATAAGAATGTATTTTAATGACCTGGCATAAATTATAAATATGTCAAATATGGAAATGAACAGATCGTGTGGCACCGGTAGCCTGTCATTACGGCACCCCACGGCTCCAACTTTGGGAACCACTGAACTAGGCTACAGAATGGTTTGACCTTACAGTTGAGAAGCATGTTTCTGGGCAAATTATTTTAAATACTGAGCTATTACCATAGCTATTTTCGTTTACGAAACGTGTTGAGATATGGATGAATTGACAATTCAACAATATCTTTATAAATATTATAGGTCTAAAGTTGTAAACCAAATAATTGTGTTATCCAAGCTAAGGTTGTTTTACATAGGCTCAAATAGAAAAATTCCTGTGCAAATTATGAGATAATCATTTGTTAGATGGGACTTTGAAAAAAAAGGCTTTTCTGAAAAGCTGCTTAAACAGTGTATCGACATCAGATAGCCTATTAACAGCCTGATTAATAGAACGGGTAAAATTAAAATACTGCGATAACTACTGTGGATTTCAAGATAGCGGTGCTGCAGAATTTGGGCTCTATGAAAATCGCTCAAATTACGACACGCGATAATTAAACAGGACAAGCTATCTAAGACCCGCTCTCAACAATCGCTCAGTCACTGAAAGGACAACGACAGTGAAAGGAATTTACCAAAAGAATGATTAGAACAGATTGACGTTACCAAGCTTTTTAAAAATTTAATTTAATTTAGGCTACCATATTTATTTATTTATTTATTTATTCATCAATTTAGCGAAATCAAACTCAATCTGACGTATTTTTGGACCCTTTGGACCGTAAATAGCCTACTTCTTGAGGTTTTTCTTTTCTTTCTCATTTTCAGTTAGGCTACATCAAATTATATCGCTAGTTAAGGCTAATTTCCCCGATTTAAGTATAGGCCTAATCTTATCAAATCAATGACGGAATATTTGACTGGTTATAGGGCTACTGTTGGTTAACGTTGAGATTTCTGTTTTCTGGGCTCTTACATCCACATGACAAAAGAAATGTCCATGAACAAAACAAACCAACGTTATAAGAAGCTCACTGCTTATAGGCCATTCACAATGATTACGATTAAATTATGAAATCAGAATTTACCCAAATTATTTAGACAAGTCCAATCACGATGAGTTTTATGTTCAGCTTCAATGTGTCCTCGATACTTAAAGTTCGTATATGCTACTGTTAGTAGTCTACCTTCAATTCCCACTGCTTAATCTATCCACAATCCTGAATGACGGACGTTGTGAGATTGACCTTTTTTTGACAATTTTCCGAGACAGTCCCACACATAGCCTAATTCCCCAACTATATTTTACTGCATCTTACCTGTTACGGCTATAACTGCGGGGAAGCCAGTTGTAAACTTTTCACCAGAACGCACCACGACGAAGTAGTGTCCGGAGTCGCTGATTGTCGCATTAGAGACGTTTAGATACGCATTCTCGGAGTTCTTGGGAAGCTCTCCAATGTAACGGTTAAATTTTGCGTTGAATGAGCTGAAGCGTACGAAGCGCTTTACCTTTCCACTTGGCCTCACACGGTACCAGCTGATGGACGTGTAATCGTTCGATATTTCCTTGACACGGCTGTGGATTGTCACAGTTTGCCAAATCTCTCCGAATACTATAGGAGCAGGGTTAACCAAAACTTCGGCAGTTTCTGAGAAACAGAAAACAGAGTTAATAGAATAGAATAGAAACACGTGGACATAATAGTAATAATAATAATAATAATAATAATAATAATAATAATTTACAAATACTCACGGTTGATGAACCTAATCAGCAAAACGATGAATAACAAAATCATAATGAAGAGATTAATTGTTTTCTCAAGGTATATGTTACTGTGAATAGCACGATGCCTGATGCCTAGGAATGATGAGCTTACCAAAAACAACTGCATGACAACCCCCCCCCCCCCCCTCTCTCTCTCTCTCTCTCTCTCTCTCTCTCACACACACACACACACACACACACACACACACACACACACAATTATCACCCTCTGCATACATATTTTGCAGTGGAAACTATAGATGGAAACGAACCTCAAGGTCAAAGCTGGTTTGGTTTGTTACATGACCTTAGGTTGACTGCTACAAAGAACAAAGGCCACACGTCCAAATACCAAATCGAACAAATTGTTCTAAATAGAACCCTAAAGAACCCTTATTTTTTAGAGTGTAGGGTAACTCTTCAACTACTTCGTGCAAAAGATCTTGATGCTTTACTCTTAACAATAATCCAGTATGCTTTTTATAATAATTATACATTTTTAAATATATAATAGGCTATTTAATAATATTTTATATTAACTTAGTTTGTAACGTTTATGTTCTTATTTAGGCTATCTGGCTGACACCAATACTCAAGGATACTTAATGTGAAAAACATGCAAAGTATGCGACAAACTACGAAGCGAAATGCAAAAAGAAAAACCGAGAGTGCAAATCAAACCAAATAGGTCAGTTATAAAATAAAAATCTACAGGGTACGTATCAGTGTGAATTTTACTAAGATTTTTTCCACTGCTCACAGTCAACAGTTTAAAAAGGGGTCAGTGTGAGACCCTCGGTGTGGTGGGCTTGCAGGCAGGTGAGTGGGAGGAAACGAAAGGCTCTTTCAACTGTAACTGGAGGTGTTATTGCAGAGGTGTGTCTTATTGTGTTAAGCACTTCCTGCAAAAAGCGCTTCTCATTGTGTTCTTATGGCTGCATGCAGTATTCGTATATCATTGTGTATTTTCTACGGTTTTTTAGGTGTTATCTGCACACATATTGCCCATTCAATCTTAGAGCATTTTACTGCAATTATTAGACAAATATTAGTATTGATACAGCATATATATGTACAGTATATGCATTTTACTTAATTGTGTAAGTCATAAAATACTTTACGAGCTAAGAATCACCAAGCACGTCAACTATCTGAGGAGCTTTGCGTCATGCAAAGTCTCCAAAATTTACAGCGGAAGTCTGATGGCAGACAACTCAGATCTCCATGCGGACACAGTTTCCTAAATTTCACAATGAACTTAACACAAAGTCCGTGAGCACAAACATTTCATGTATTTTTCCAGCAGGAAAAATATTCAGCTTCTCGGAAATGGTGCCAGGTGAGAGTGCCCCACACAGACATTAACTTCCCCGCAACACACACAAATCAAATCAAATCTAATCAAAATGTATTTATATAACGCATTTCAGAACTAGTTGTCACAATACGCTTCACAGAAAAACCCAGCCTAAAACCTCACAGAGCAAGCCAAAGGCAACAGTGGCAGGAAAAAACTCCCTGGTGTAAACACGCACACACACACACACACACACACACAAAACGAAAAGCAAACCATCCCTGGACAAGAATGCTGTTAAAGTAGAAAACAATGTTGCAAGCATGCATTGCAAAGGCTCTTGGCAGTCAAGTTTTTGAACGAGGTTAGTATATCTATACACAGCGCACATGCACGCGCATAAAACACATACACGGACACTCGCGTTTATATGCAGGGCATTTGTGTGATAGCTACTATGCTAAGGTTTGTCTAAGCTAAAAAAAAAAGAGTCTTCTTGATCATACACTTTATTTAGGTCTACTGTAGCATTTGGATGCAGCTTTCCAGACATTTGTCCGATAGAATTTATACAAGGTAACGTTCGATTACACAGCGCATGCTCTTTTACGACAAGGCCCTGGCTGAGTAGCGCTGATGACCATGAACATCCTAACTTTTAAACTATAGACTAGTACTACATTTTAATTGTGACACTCAGAAATAACGTATAAACCTTCATTTGTTGGGTTTTAACACACATTCAGAATGAAAGGCACGTATCTGAAGGTGGAATAATAACATCCCAGCCTTAGATGATGAGCAGTTGCAGGGAAATCCCTTCCCCCGTCAATTCGCTGCCTATACGGTCAAACCTAAAGTTAGACTATGTGTACTGTATTTATAATGCATGTGTGATTTTTCAAATAAGAGGATTTATTTATTTTAAAAATATATTTGGTTTACTTTGTATTACAATCCAAATAATTAGTTCAAACCTCTTTTAAATTAAAATGTATAGGCTACTTGTATTATAATTTGCAGAATTATTTGTTGCTAGTGTATAAAATAGGATAGCCTATGTATTTAGTGAGAAGTCAAAAACTTAAAAATATAGACGATACAATGTAATTTACCATAACATATGACTGTAAAAAACAAATTACTTTATTATACAATTTCCATGTAAAAAAAATTTTGTTAATAATTCAGTAGCTGTTTAAAGGATGTAGCCTATTTCCAAAACATTCACTCCGTATTAACTTGAATCACATGATTTATTTAACGATTAAAAAGCTCAGTTTTGTGCAATACATTTTAAACTACAATACTATATTAGCATTGTAGCCGATATATCCCAAGGTACAGTAACCGCCTTTGTATTAGTGTAGGCTACTATACAGAGGTGTAAAATCCAGTTTCAGGAAGTAAAAGTCATCCCCAGTATTTTGTTCCAATCACCTGGATTTGCTCATTTTCACAATTCTTCAGCCAGGAGGTAGAACTAATTATTGAAATCAGCTGGCTGAGTTCATGGGTGGAAGAAACACATGGCAGGACTTGCTAAATGTATGTATGTATGTAATTTTAAAATGTATTGTATGAAATGATAAATAATCAATAAAGTTATTTAAAAACCTAAATGTTCTGACCCCTGGATTTTACACCTCTGCTACTATAGTATAAATGAAACTAAACTAAACACCCAGAAGAACGAGCAGCAGTAGTAGGCTATTGTGTAGATATTGTTCTAGACAGTCTGCTTGGTATGAGAACAATAGACAAACAGGTTTAAAAACAATTATGTCAAAAAAGCACGGTACGACAAAGCGTACAAAATCACGGTGGTTCCGAGGTGAACTAGTGCAGCAATCAAGCAGAGCGTCCCTTGGAACAAGTGAAGAGCAGCGACGCACAGCGACAGCAGACCTCGTAGGAGACGAGAGACACCATCGACGAGCTCACTGACAGTTCCAATACTTTCACCGATGAATTGCGTGATTTTTGACGTAGGCCTATTAACTCCAGATGCATCTTCACTTGTCTTGTCCGATTTGCTCTCTCGCTTCCAGGCATAAATAAAAACTTTCCGGAGGCAGTGAAGCAGGTAAACGCAATGGCGGCGAAGAGATACCCGTATATGGATGAAAGATAGGAGAATGAGAGAGATGGAATCTGCCACACCGAGGAGACACCTTTTGAAATGGTCGACCGTTCGAGCTGAATGAGAGACAGAGACGGCTGTTAAAAACTTGAAACTGTAAATTGTAGCTATAGCTACTATATCCTGAATTGCATATCAGTATAGGCCTACTACAATATAGCATGAGTAGGCTAGGCTAAAATAAGGGGAGTGGGTGTTATCCTGCTCTAATTTCAAACCGCATCGCAACCATGCCATTTTTCTTACCATTAATTATAGCAAAGATCAGACCAGCAGTGCCCAGGACCACGCAGTACGTCTCCATTGCGTACCTTTCCCCGTTGTATATGTAGCCTTGGCAACCCGCGTTTCTCGTTCTGGGTTGTCTCTTAACGATTAGCCTATTCCAATCCATCGCTCGCGAAACGAAAACGAAACTACCGAATGCCAAATCAAAGACGGACACGTTAATATGGAATACTGTCTTTATTATGTAGGCGACCATATTTTCTCACCAAAACACTTCTGAGTAGCAGACATATAGGCCTATTGGCTATCCTCTCGAGACGCACTTTGTGTTCCCCTGACTTTTATTACCTAATGTAGCCTAAATACTCCCTTGACTCAGATTGTGAAATTATGATGTCCATGAAGCCAAAAGAGCGAACTACCGACGTTTTGAAATGTAGGCTATTAATTGACTAATTCACATATAGGCCTAGACATATCGCGCCGTTTCACGATTCAATACGATGCATTAACATCACATAACCTAATTTGAGGAATGGGTAGCCACAGTAAAAAGTTTAAATGTCCAGTGTTAATTGAACTGTATCAGAGTGGGCTACAAGTCCAATATAACCTACCATATAGGTTACTCCGTAAGGGATGATTTAACACGGAACATTTTCCTGTGTTTAGGCTTGTTCCACCCTTTGAAAGAGGGCATTCTGAGACGCTTAAATTGATACCACGTTATTGGTCAAAAGTTTGTTTCCAAAGTGCAAATGTAATTATTGATTGGTTTGAAATGATGGGAGGGGAATGTTCGCTGAAAGAAATGATCATAGGCTACGTGGATTGTTTTTAAGGAAGAACAACCCCCTTTCCCCCTTCTGTGTAGATTATTATCCCCACAGATAACTGCGCATTTATGGAAATGCACACTTTTTAATTATAGCCTATTGATAATCTGAACCGCTGTGCTCTTTTTTTATTGAACATATATCAACGGAAACGCTGCCTCTGAGCACTCATTAATTACAGACAGAAGCACAATGTTTTACTATCCAAACGTTTTACAATACCGTACAGGCTGTTTCTCTACTGTATGGTGAGTTTTACCGCTATTATTTGTGCTCACGTTATGATTTATAGCTTATAAAACACATCCATATGAATCGGTTTATATTCAAGAATTGTATCCTGAAGGTTGTGTATATCTCCCTATGCTGCGATTGATAGCATTACGAGTTGGCTATATTGGCAGATGATTCAGTTCGAGACTGTTACGTATTTGTCGGCAAAGTCCAGTTTTTTCTTTTTTTACCAGAAATGGCCCGAACTGGCGACAAAATATTTTTCGTAAAAAGTAGCCTACTCATAGCTATGGAGCCGATCCTGAGTGTTTTGAGAGATAATTTAACTTATGACTGAATTCCGACTATGAAGAGAGCAACGAATGTGTAAAAAAAAAAAATAACCCCCATCATAGCCCAGTGTTAAGCCATTGGGACCGTGTTGATTTAACACTAAACATTTTACTGTAGGCTAGAGCATACACTTGGGAGTGCTTTCAGTGCTCGGTTTTTTAGTTTCTCGATTAATATAAAAGTTTTTACCTTGAAATGTTTGGTTATTTATTTTTATTATGAGCTAAAGATTCAGACATTTTGGCATTGGCCATCTGCCTTCACGTGTGAAGTTGCGTCACAATTATGCCTCCTCTTGACAAAGCGTAGATTTTATGAGTGAAATTATTACTGTTTTTGAAATCGTTTCGATGAGTGAAAAGCCGTTTACAAATGTTGAAATAACTGCGCAATCAATTCAATTAGCCTACATAGTAGACACATTTTATGATAAACAAAACAATCAAGATATTAATCAAAATATTAAACGAGAATATTATCTGTCTTATATTCAAGTGTTCATTTTTTTTTCTTCATAAATGAGATTATTTCTTCAACTGACTTCTAATTCAGTAATTCAGCTACACCGTCCAAGCTTTTACTTTTTTGGTTCTGTAAAACAGGCGCGCCAGATTTCCAGACATAATAATGAACGAATTCACAAAACAAGAAAATGACCAATCAAACGCCTCTTTGGAAAGTAAATATTATCAAACCAGTGCATGTTCGGGGGGTCATACTGAGGTGAGGCACTACTTGTTTACAAAGTTTTGGCATCAAGGCGAATATGACAATATTTCAAAAGCCTCACAATTTCAAATGACAATAGATAATTCACCTGCGTTCTGCGAAACAAAAGTTCACCACACATAATTTATTTAATAAACAGACATAGGCCCATGATTCTGCGAATTAATTGCTGAAATGGATCATGTGTATATTATGTCAGTGGTTGTTAACCCTTTAATCGCAGCATTATTGCTTATTTTGTATTCAGGCTGGCAGCTACCAAAGCTATCAAAATTTCTCGGAGAGACTATCTGAAAGTCAACGTTCAAGGCACATGGTAATAGGAAAATGTGTTTATGAATGTGCATATGTGTGTGTGCACATAATTGTATGTAAATGTTTAATTGTGGCTGTCTGCTTTAAGCATCTGTGTTTCCAAATGCTGTTGTGTAAGTTTGTCTTCTTCTTTTTATTTTTGGTTTGTAATTCTTTTAGCCTATATGTTCATTTATAGGTATACCGAGCTTCTATGTGTATGTCAAGCATGTTTACGTGTTGTGTGTAGAAAACATTTCAGTACACATGTATTATCACAATTTTTTTTAGATATATTTGTGTTTTCCTTGACTTAATTGCTTTGTGTGAAGTTTTAAATTATGTTGGTGCTTACATGTTTACAGCAATGATATCATGGATTATGTACTGGTGCGAGCCCCGCCCCTCCAGCCAGGACTGCCCCGCCCCCGCTTCTCTCTCTACTTGTCCGTCCAGCTGCAGTATGGCATTATTATCATCTACCACCGCCAGTGTGCCATTCTACTGGGTGAGAAAGTGTACAGTAGATATTCCTTCTATTACTGCCCATTAACACTCAAATTAATCCACATGCTGTCTATATATATATACAAACCACAATTCTAAAAAAGTTGGGACAGTATGTAAAATGCACATAAAAGCAGAAAGCAGATTTGTAAATCTTTTTTTACATGTATTTAATTGAAAACAGTACAAATATAATTCCCAATTTGATGCCTGCAACACGTTCCAAAAAAGTTGGGACAGGAGCAAAAAAAAAAACATTCCACAGGTAAACAGGCTATGCTATCAGGACTGGGTATAAAAGTTCTCAAAGACTCTTGATATCTTATTTTCAGGTACTCTTACAAACAATACTATAACTTTTCTGCATTTTAATTGATCTCTATGGGAATTGGGGGGTGGGACTAGATTAAGCTGTAAATTACACTGGAATAGTATGAAACCCCTGGTTGGCTAAATGGCTTTTTACCAATCACTGCTTTCTGCTTTTATGTGCATT
This sequence comes from Ilyophis sp. 1 JC-2022, assembly GCA_022702515.1. Classification (NCBI taxonomy): domain Eukaryota; kingdom Metazoa; phylum Chordata; class Actinopteri; order Anguilliformes; family Synaphobranchidae; genus Ilyophis; species Ilyophis sp. 1 JC-2022. The sequence goes on from CM040406.1 coordinate 83,330,305, forward strand.
TTACACACTGTCCCAACTTTTTTGGAATTGGGGTTTGTCTGTACGTATGTGGCAGAGAGGGAGAGAGATATATTGAACACTGACGCAAATGTAAGGATTGACTGACTGACTGCTGATTGGCTGGGCTCTCCTGTACACTAGCGCTACCGTGAGGTGAAATAATAGAGTGGCGTGTATGCTTATAGAAGGTAATAATGTAATGCAGTCATGTGTGAGGGTGAGGATGGACCATGGCTCTGCACCAGCTACTTGGGGAGTACAGAGAGGAAATGCGTACATGTTTATGACGGTATCGGGCGGCTAAGTGTTACGACCACCGTGCGCTGACTGCTTGCTTTCTGCTTCCAGAGGAGATCCAGCAGACCATAGACAAACTGCTGCGCTCCGTCAATAAGATGAACATTGACCTGGCGGAGTCTGATAGGTGAGAGCCGCTGACATCACAGCACGACTGCTTTCGAACACATTTCACTGCTTTCTCCCAACTGCTGGGTGAGCTTTACTGACTTCGTTAAAGATTATGAAAGGTTGAATAAGGTAATATAAAGATTATGAAAGGTTGAATAAGGTAATATAAAGATTATGAAAGGTTGAATAAGGTAATACGATACATGTTTGGAAAGCTAGTAGATACTGGAGGTGCCCAGGTTTTTATTTTGCTGTTGCAAGTGGTAATCCAACATTACGTCCTGCTCTCTGTCCACCATGGGCAGTCACTTGTCCAGTCTTCCAACAAGCCTTCCAGGGAGTTCTTCCTTGTCACTGTTGATGTTGGCTTGTTTTATGGGGGTTTAACCTGAGGTACTGCAAAGCATATCGTGACAAATTTTTCCTAAAATGCATATGACTAAAATTGGATTTGATTTGAAAAATGAATTGATTTGAATTGATGTGGATGGAACACTGATAGTAACCTTGTTTGTTTGTCCTGTAGGCCGGCCCTAACTGTTCCTGACAGCCTGTCTATCCTGGAGGGAAGTGAGAGGGCCCTGGACCCCTTCTTTGGAGTGATGGGGTACACCCTACCCAGCCCCAGTACACTATTGCAGGTAGTACACCCTACCCAGCCCCAGTATACTACTGCAGGTAGTACACCCTACCCAGCCTCAGTACACTAATGCAGGTAGTACACCCTACCCAGCCCCAGTACACTACTGCAGGTAGTACACCCTACCCAGCCGCAGTACACTAATGCAGGTAGTACACCCTACCCAGCCCCAGTACAATAATTCAGGTAGTATACCCTACCCAGCCACAGTACACTAATGCAGGTAGTACACCCTACCCAGCCCCAGTACACTAATGCAAGTAGTACACCCTACCCAGCCCCAGTACACTAATGCAGGTAGTACACCCTACCCAGCCCCAGTACACTACTGCAGGTAGTACACCCTACCCAGCCCAGTACACTACTGCAGGTAGTACACCCTACCCAGCCCCAGTACACTAATGCAGGTAGTACACCCTACCCAGCCCCAGTACACTAATGCAGGTAGTACACCCTACCCAGCCCCAGTACACTAATGCAGGTAGTACACCCTACCCAGCCCCAGTACACTAATGCAGGTAGTACACCCTACCCAGCCCCAGTACACTAATGCAGGTAGTACACCCTACCCAGCCCCAGTACACTAATGCAGGTAGTACACCCTACCCAGCCCCAGTACACTAATGCAGGTAGTACACCCTACCCAGCCCCAGTACACTACTGCAGGTAGTACACACACACACACACACACACACACACACACACACACAACACACACACACACATACACACACAACACACACACAACACACAACCAGTTTGATACTGTAATGACTGAGGTTGTTATTTGTGTGCAATTGAAAGCAGTGGCAGGTTGCAGAAGATGCCTCTCCCCAGCGCCCCCTGGTGGAAAGACCTGGAACACAACAGAAGGACCGTGAGTGATAACAAGCCAGAAAAGAGGGATGTCAATAGTGGTATTCTGTGAGAGGCATAAGTTGTAGCCTCACAATAATAATAATAATAATAATAGCTGCAAGCAGCAATTAAGGGGACCATAGCCACCAATGCCATTACGTGTAACTGCCAGTGCTATTACGTGTAACTGCCAGTGCTATTACGTATAACTGCCAGTGCTATTACGTGTAACTGCCAGTGCTATTACGTGTAACTGCCAGTGCTATTACGTGTAACTGCCAGTGCTATTACGTGTAACTGCCAGTGCTATTACGTGTAACTGCCAGTGCTATTACGTGTAACTGCCAGTGCTATTACGTGTAACTGCCAGTGCTATTACGTGTAACTGCCAGTGCTATTACGTGTAACTGCCAGTGCTATTACGTGTAACTGCCAGTGCTATTACGTGTAACTGCCAGTGCTATTATGTGTAACTGCCAGTGCTATCACGTGTAACTGCCAGTGCTATCACGTGTAACTGCCAGTGCTATCACGTGTAACTGCCAGTGCTATTACGTGTAACTGCCAGTGCTATTATGTGTAAGTCTTTCATTTATTGTTGATTTTAGATGTCAACATTTGGTATCCATCCCGTCACTTTTGAAGCATAACATAATGTTGCAATGCAATACTTTGCAGAACGTAATTGCAGTTAGCATAAAATATCAAATTGTTTTATTCTGCTTTAAAGAATTTTCTCAATTTTCAAGCTAGAATTAATTAATATCAATGTTATACTCACATCTTGTGGCAATTATTTGTAACTGCGCTTTTTATTAAATACATTTCTGCTGGAAATGAACCCTTGTCGATGTACGTATACATTATCTGTTATTTACGATGCTAAACAATCTCCTACAGTTTATGGCACAAGCAAACACATTTCATTTCAATGCTTGTACTGTTTGTATTAAATTTCTGAAGACTATTGCAATACAGTAGTGTCAAGAAAAAACATATTTAATCTCAAAGAACACATAGTTTTAATTCCCTTTAAGGTATCAATCACACAAATTTCTACAAATCAATATATAGTATTTTAACATAAAGTCTGTGCAGTTGTTTATTGGTCACATGGAACTCATTACATGTGTATTGTGATTTGTGTATTGTATCCTTTTTTTGTACCAAAGGTCAGACAGTAGTCATCTGGCCCAAATTCGGTTCTGCAATATCACTGTAACTTTTTGTTATTTTAAGTAGCCTGAGATTTAGCAAACCTTTTTGCTCTTAATAATTTGTTGCGGTAGTATGCAAATTTATCAAGAGTGAATAGTTATTCATTTTCATTGAGTTTTGAAAGGTTTAGTGCAAAATGACATTTTTGTATGAGAACATAAAACTATTGAATGTAGTGCTTTGAAACTGCAGAATGTTTGTACACATAAAACCAAGTGACATTAATTAATTCTAACTTTCTGGCTTCAAGTGACATATCTACTGTATGTAATGTGATTAAAATATCTACTGATATCTGTCTTTTAAGACATTGGTGTTAATTGTAGTCTATGACACATTCATATGTCAAATTAATACAAAACGTCTTGCAATGGCATGTCACCCTTGGGCAACCTGTGGAATTTGGAAATTTTTCTAATGCAAAGCAATGCTTAATTTTGACTGGATTATGTAGGACAAATCAAAATGGCGGTAATCCACTGGATGCATGTTCTTCATGTGGCAATTAGTCACTGTGGCATCTTTGGAATATCTGTAAAATAATAGTGCTTTAAATTGGATTTTTTAAATATTTGGAGCTCCATAGTGCCACATTGTTTTTTTGATAACTATTAAGGGTTGCCATCATGATTTATGTGAGAATAAACATTCCAAGGTTCATCACTTCATCAAGTCATTTATAATTTATTTTCTTGTTGCAATAAGCCAAGCCCACATCCAAGTTAATTGGCTTACTGCTGTCACAATTTCTTCCATATCAACTTTGTTTAGGCAACATTTAGAGTGTTTTCTCTGTTTATGTCATATGCCAAGTTGAATGTAAATTTGACAAACCGTTTAGGAGGAGATCAATTATTTATCGATTATAGTGTTTGTTATTCACTTATTCGCTCCTTCAGTGCTTGGCCCCCCTAATAATAATACCAATAATAATAATAATAATAATAATAATAATAATGCTTTTTCATTCAGTTACTTTACCCACTTTGTGTTTATAGGAATCACTGCATCCCCTGAGTCTATCGCTCTTTGTGTTTATAGGAATCACTGCATCCCCTGAGTCTATCACTTTTTGTGTTTATAGGAATCACTGCATCCCCTGAGTCTATCACTCTTTGTGTTTATAGGAATCACTGCATCCCCTGAGTCTATCACTCTTTGTGTTTATAGGAATCACTGCATCTCCTGAGTCTATCACTCTTTGTGTTTATAGGAATCACTGCATCCCCTGAGTCTATCACTCTTTGTGTTTATAGGAATCACTGCATCCCCTGAGTCTATCACTCTTTGTGTTTATAGGAATCACTGCATCCCCTGAGTCTATCACTCTTTGTGTTTATAGGAAACACTGCATCCCCTGAGTCTATCACTCTTTGTGTTTATAGGAATCACTGCATCTCCTGAGTCTATCACTCTTTGTGTTTATAGGAATCACTGCATCCCCTGAGTCTATCACTCTTTGTGTTTATAGGAATCACTGCATCCCCTGAGTCTATCACTCTTTGTGTTTATAGGAATCACTGCATCCCCTGAGTCTATCACTCTTTGTGTTTATAGGAATCACTGCATCTCCTGAGTCTATCACTCTGGTAGAGAGGGAGCCTGTTGTTAGTCCTACAGTGGAGGTATTGAAATCACACAAACAATGTCACTGACAACATTAAATGTTATGTTTCATGCTTATTTTGTATGTTTGTCCTACACTCCATTTTCATCTCTCTGTACGCCCACCAGTTTGAAGGGGTGGACCTGCTGGAGGTTTCACCCACTCATATGGATATAATCGACATGCTGATGGAGCAGCAGGACCAATTTCCTGAAGGTGCGTTAAGGGGGGGGGGGGGGGGGGGGGGGGGGCTATAGTCTGTACCCTGTGGGACAACACTGCTGCAGGAAAACCCAAATTTGCGGCAGTTGTAGAACTGCCATACTTGACTCAGTCCCTTTAAAGAGGAGGACAGCGGAGGCAAAATTCTGTCTTTCAGAAGTGGAGGAGAGGGAGAAAGAGAGGGAGGCTGAGAGAACGAGAGAACAGCAACAGACCATAATCCCCACACAGTGAGTTAAAGGCATGAGGAGTGAGGTACCATTTGAGAAGAAAACAGAGGGCTGAAATTTTTTACTCATTCTCAGAGGTGTAAAATCCAGGTTCAGAAAGTAAAAGTATTTGTTAATTAGCACAATGCTTCAGCCAGGAGGCAGAACTAATTAGTGAAGTCAGCTGGCAGAGTTCATGGGTGGAGAAAAACCAACGCAGGACTTCTACTTTCTGACCCCTGACCTTTACCCTTCTGCTCATTCTGTAGGGGCTGTGCGTAAGCACACTCTCTGCACAGACAGGTGTGTGGGAATACAAGCGTTAATGCGCGTCATCACATTTGTTCAAGACTTCCAGAGGCCTCTTCGGCATTTTCTCAGGCAAACTGACTTGCCGTGTTCTTGCCGTCAGGCTGGGAGTCACGGTTCTGGCTGCTGAGGACCTCACCTGGGTGCCGGAGATGGAGGCGGGGCCGCTCGCAGAAACGCCTGCAGCGACCCCGCCCCCGGCCCCGCTGGAGACGACCCCACCTTCTGTCATTCCGCTGCCCTCTACCCCTGAGAGAGAGAGGGAACAGGAGGCGAAGCAACAGACAGTGAGCAGGAGGGAGGAAGAGCTGGAGCAAGAGAGGAAGAGACAGAGGCGGAAAGAGAGGGAGAGGGACACTTCCGGTCAGGAGGTGTGTGTTGTAGAGGAAGTGACACGTGCGCAGTGTTGGGTCTTTCAGAACGACTGGGCGGGAGCAGAGGGAAGGGTTCACAGCACTGCATCAGTGCCGTACCGATGTCACTTAGAGACCCGAGTCACGTTACTGTTCCATAGGTCCTCTCGATTATTTATAGGAATCACTGCATCCCCTGAGTCTATCACTCTTTGTGTTTATAGGAATCACTGCATCTCCTGAGTCTATCACTCTGGTAGAGAGGGAGCCTGTTGTTAGTCCTACAGTGGAGGTATTGAAATCACACAAACAATGTCACTGACAACATTAAATGTTATGTTTCATGCTTATTTTGTATGTTTGTCCTACACTCCATTTTCATCTCTCTGTACGCCCACCAGTTTGAAGGGGTGGACCTGCTGGAGGTTTCACCCACTCATATGGATATAATCGACATGCTGATGGAGCAGCAGGACCAATTTCCTGAAGGTGCGTTAAGGGGGGGGGGGGGGGGGGGGGGGGGGGGCTATAGTCTGTACCCTGTGGGACAACACTGCTGCAGGAAAACCCAAATTTGCGGCAGTTGTAGAACTGCCATACTTGACTCAGTCCCTTTAAAGAGGAGGACAGCGGAGGCAAAATTCTGTCTTTCAGAAGTGGAGGAGAGGGAGAAAGAGAGGGAGGCTGAGAGAACGAGAGAACAGCAACAGACCATAATCCCCACACAGTGAGTTAAAGGCATGAGGAGTGAGGTACCATTTGAGAAGAAAACAGAGGGCTGAAATTTTTTACTCATTCTCAGAGGTGTAAAATCCAGGTTCAGAAAGTAAAAGTATTTGTTAATTAGCACAATGCTTCAGCCAGGAGGCAGAACTAATTAGTGAAGTCAGCTGGCAGAGTTCATGGGTGGAGAAAAACCAACGCAGGACTTCTACTTTCTGACCCCTGACCTTTACCCTTCTGCTCATTCTGTAGGGGCTGTGCGTAAGCACACTCTCTGCACAGACAGGTGTGTGGGAAATACAAGCGTTAATGCGCGTCATCACATTTGTTCAAGACTTCCAGAGGCCTCTTCGGCATTTTCTCAGGCAAACTGACTTGCCGTGTTCTTGCCGTCAGGCTGGGAGTCACGGTTCTGGCTGCTGAGGACCTCACCTGGGTGCCGGAGATGGAGGCGGGGCCGCTCGCAGAAACGCCTGCAGCGACCCCGCCCCCGGCCCCGCTGGAGACGACCCCACCTTCTGTCATTCCGCTGCCCTCTACCCCTGAGAGAGAGAGGGAACAGGAGGCGAAGCAACAGACAGTGAGCAGGAGGGAGGAAGAGCTGGAGCAAGAGAGGAAGAGACAGAGGCGGAAAGAGAGGGAGAGGGACACTTCCGGTCAGGAGGTGTGTGTTGTAGAGGAAGTGACACGTGCGCAGTGTTGGGTCTTTCAGAACGACTGGGCGGGAGCAGAGGGAAGGGTTCACAGCACTGCATCAGTGCCGTACCGATGTCACTTAGAGACCCGAGTCACGTTACTGTTCCATAGGTCCTCTCGACTGTTCGGCAGACTGCGGTGTTTACCTCTTTCCCCCGAGTCACATTACTGTTCCATAGCTCCTCTCGACTGTTCAGCAGACTGCGGTGTTTAACTCTTTCCCTCTCAGCAGCCGGAGCCCGGCGCTGCCCCGAAGAAACATCGACGGAGGCGCCAGCTGCTCTTCATAGACGCACAAACTCAGATTCCCCCAAAGGAGCACCAGGAGGCAATACAGGATCCACTGACTGAGACCCAGTCCCTGGTACCACACTGACACACTCAGACCTGGTCCCTGGTACCACACTGACACACTCAGACCTGGTCCCTGGTACCACACTGACACACTCAGACCTGGTCCCTGGTACCACACTGACACACTCAGACCTGGTCCCTGGTACCACACTGACACACTCAGACCTGGTCCCTGGTACCACACTGACACACTCAGACCTGGTCCCTGGTACCACACTGACACACTCAGACCTGGTCCCTGGTACCACACTGACACACTCAGACCTGGTCCCTGGTACCACACTGACACACTCAGACATGGTCCCTGGTACCACACTGACACACTCAGACCTGGTCCCTGGTACCACACTGACACACTCAGACCTGGTCCCTGGTACCACACTGACACACTCAGACCTGGTCCCTGGTACCACACTGACACACTCAGACATGGTCCCTGGTACCACACTGACACACTCAGACATGGTCCCTGGTACCACACTGACACACTCAGACCTGGTCCCTGGCACCACACTGACACACTCAGACCTGGTCCCTGGTACCACACTGACAAACTGTGTGTGTGTGTTTGTGTGCGAGTCAGGTGCTCGTCGAGCCTCCCTCCAAAAGAAGCGTCTCTCCTGAGGAGCTCCTGAGTAATCCCTGCATTCGTGAGTGTCACAGTGTTCCAGAGCTGGGCTGATACTACAGTACTGAAGCCCAACAGCTTTCATACTGCAGATTCCTCAGCTACTTCATAATCTTCAGCTCTGACCTCAGGCCTTAAGTCCCAAACCCAGCATTATCCAATAAGTATTATATTAATATACCAATAAGTATTATATTAATATACCAATAAGTATTATCCAATAAGTATTTATTTGTACCTTCTCAGCTTTGAACACAGGCACAAAAAAACATTGCTGAAACTGGGGCCTGCTTTTATTGTTATAGGGCCTGTTATAGGGACTTTTAGAATGTGCTTTTAGAACACGCAAAACTAATAACACAACCAATGATTGGTGCAAAGCAAATGGTGTGACCAATCATTAGTCATGTTATTGGTTTTGCGTGTGCTCAAAGGTTTTGCACATGCTAAAGGTCTTAGTAAATCAGGCCCATAGTACATCTAATAGTCTTCAAGAAGCCAGTGGAGAGCCAGACCTCCGTCAGTGCCTCCTGTCCATCCGCCAGTATTTTGCAAACCAGCGCAACAGTGGCTGGGCCATACTCTTAACGGCTGATCCGCTTCTGAACAGCCTCGCCCCATCCGGCCGTTAACGGACCGCTGTAGTGCTGATTTCCAAAGCGCTGGAGGACTGGCAGCTGGGCTGACAGCGGGCAACTAGAGGGCTGCTGTATGCTTGCAGCGACACAATATCCTGTTAAAGACGTGAGGGTGGCCATCGCTTCCTGTGCTTACTCTGGGCCCCTCGCTTCATCCTCCAGCCCTTCACCCTGACATCCTGCATCTGTGGGAAAAGGCTGCGATCATCACCCCCCTCCCGAGCGTAGAGGCCAGGAAGAGGGCGTCTGAGAAAGAGACAGTGAGGGTGAAAGATAAAGAAGAGAGCGAGGAGATCAGCTCAAAAGAGGCAAGAGTGACTTGGATTGTTGTCTGTGTTTTTACTTGAAAAACAACCCATCTGTTTACTTTCCTGTCTTATTTGTATATGTGCGCTCTTATTCAATCTGAGTCTCCTTAGATAAGAGCCTTATGGCAAGGTGCGTACTTATTCAATCTGAGTTCCCTTAGATAAGGGTCTTATGGCAAGATGTGCTCTTATTCAATCTGAGTCCCCTTAGATGAGGGTTTTATGGCAAGGTGCGTACTTATTCAATCTGAGTATCCTTAGATAAGGGTTTTATGGCAAGGTGCGTACTTATTCAATCTGAGTCCCCTTAGATAAGGGTCTTATGGCAAGATGTGCTCTTATTCAATCTGAGTCCCCTTAGATGAGGGTTTTATGGCAAGGTGCGCTCTTATTCAATCTGAGTATCCTTAGATAAGGGTTTTATGGCAAGGTGCGTACTTATTCAATCTGAGTCCCCTTAGATAAGGGTCTTATGGCAAGGTGCGCTATTATTCAATCTGAGTCCCCTTAGATAAGGGTCTTATGGCAAGGCCATAAATGGTAGATGCCTTGACATGAGGCTGATGATGATTCTCTTTCTTTGTCCCCCTGTGTGTTCAGGTGCTGAAAGAGTTACTGGAGTCTGGACTGCCTCAGCCTGAGGTGTCAGGTCAGATATGATTTTTATTTTTGGTTCTAGGGTTCTCCAAGCGGCAGTTCCCCTCTTCAACCGCACACAGGTGACCTTTGTTCTGTAGGGACAGGGTTTGTCATCGGCTTCATCGGCTTAAGTACAGGAGAATTGCATTACTGCAATATCATTATTTCACATCAAGTTGTTTGGCTGAAAATAGTGCTTTCAGTGTTCCCCACTGATAAAGTGAGTGTAACCTCATTGCCATGGCTGCCTTTGTTCCAGTTTCCATTGAGCTGATGGGGGAGGTCTCCGACAGGGAGGTGTCCCCCTGGTCACCCCAGAGAGCAGAGGGTGAGGAATGGAGCGAGAGATGGGGAGAGAGAGAAAGAGAGAGGGATACAATGGAGAAGCAGGAGAGGGAGGCTAGGAGAAACTGGAGATAGTGTGTAAAGGAGAGGAGAATGTGAGAATGGGTCATTGGAGAGAAGGAGCGAGTGTATGGGAAGGGTAGAGACCAGACGAAGCAGAAGTTGGAAAGGGTTTTTCTTGTTTTTCCTGTGTGGCTAGGAATCTAAGCAGAATATGTTGTCTCACTGTCTTGTGTGTGTGTGTGTGTGTGTGTGTGTGTGTGTGTGTTTGTGCGAGTGTGTTTGTATTTGTGTTTGTGTGCCTGTTTGCTTGCGTGTGAGCAGGTCTCCTATAGGAGAGATTTTCTTGCCACTGGAGAGTATTCCTGAGGAGGGAGCGAGGCCTACAGAAAGAGAGATAGAGCAGGTGGCCGCAACTAAAGACAATCTAATGGGGTAATGTTCACTCGGTCCATATTCGCCCCATATGTGCCACTGTCTGTATCTCATTGTATCTGAGTGGCAGCGTCCCAATGTTCTTCACTCCTCTCCTCCTTTCCTCCAATCGTCTCCTACCCGGAAGTATGCAAAACTGCCTGAACATTTTGAGTACAAGTAGTTACGTGTACAGTATACGATGTACCTGACGTTGCGGTTTGCTTCGAGACATTCATCAATTTGTAACCATTTGTAATGAATATGTAGCTGACTCAGCAACATTAGATTAGGACATGAAGATCCGTTTCCAGGGCACGGAGGAGAGGAGGTGGTAGTGGAGGAAAGGAGGACGCACTTTTCAAGTAGGGCCAGGACCTCTCTGTATCTGCATCATGGAGTCTGAGGGGGCAGAGCTGAGCTTCACTTTCTGTCTTCCTCACAGGATACTGTGGAAGCCCCTACAGGAGCACAGGAAGGTCTCCTTCTACTCTTTACTGCCCCCTCTGGCTGATCGCAGCACTGTAGCCAGCTCCTTTTCTGCACTTCTCGGTGAGCTTAATTCCCAAGACATATCGGATGATTGTGCGCAGAACTGAGTGGCAGTTTGTGAACTGTGTTGATGGTATGGAGCATTTGTAAGTATTGTAAGTGTGTCACTTTTGTGTCCCCCCCTAACAGAGTTAGCTTCTGCAAGGATACTCAGTGTGGAACAAGAGGAATCCTATGGCACCATTATCATTGCACAAGGACCACTGTATGCGGAGGGGGATTGGGTGCCGCACACAGGCTGATAGACATGTCTACTGACACTCACAAATACAGTTCATACCATCTACACTCCCAGTAATAATGTTATTGAGAATGGTTTTATTTTAAGACATATTTGTTGTGATAAAAACAGATCAAATAGAGCACCTGGTGGAGTTTGGGTGTAATGTGTTTTTACCATTATGCATTTCAAAAGATTCATGTTAGATTCATGTCCCTGTTGTAAATGTTCTTTTTGTTAAAAGTATGGTAAAAATACAAATATTCAGCAGTGTCGAGCTTTACTGAGAGATGTACAATTGTTAAACTGTGGTTGTGATTACGTAGCTTTAGACTACAGGAAATGCATTGTACATGAATAAACCACTGGAGCTTTTGTTTAAACCTTGAATTTGACTGTCACATGATGTGTTTGTTGCAGTGGTGGATTTTTAGGGCTTTTTTCAGCTTTATTGGACAGCACAGCATAGAGGGGAGCGAGATAGAGGGAGGGAGAGACGTGCAACAGAAATGCAACAAAAGTCACACGGTCAGATACGAACTGCCGACGCCGTGTTTTTTCCCCCCCATGTTTTTGAGAAACACCATGTTGTTAAAGCACAGCTGCAAGACCACGATGCTTTACAGATTTGCAAGACCACGATTCAATAAATCACAAACATGAATTGATTATTAAACCAATTTACACCGCTCTGATCAGACAGCCAATTATTTTCATCCTAACAATCTGTATAAGTTATACAACTCTGACATGCAGCCTTAAAATACAATTTTTGTACATGTGTATTGAAATAATACATAGGGTACTAAAGTATCATTTTCCATAACCAAATGCAGACTACACAACTTGAAAAGGAATTATTGTTCATTCAATCCTGCCTTGTGGAATTCCTGGTAAAAAAATTATCTCAAACTTTCTTAAATGGGAGCCTTATGGTAAAGTTAATGCATACATATGCAATATAAAAAGTGCTTTAGCAAATATGCCAAATAATGGTAATGTTGTGCATGTTATACATTAGAAGTGAACCTTGAACATCACCCAGGATTGACGACTCTCATAACCTGTAATAGTATGGGTTTAGTCATACCATCAAGGACCTCAATAGATATAAGTCTCAACTGTTGTGCTATCCTTGACAATGCAAGACTCCGTTTGATCAATAAGCCAAATAAAACGTAAGTAGTTTGAAACCAAATCAAGGGGTGTCTCTTGGTCAGTGTAATGAGAAATTTTATTCAACTGTAACAATACAATTTGGTCTGGAATTGTAGACACGGACACACTGAGATGCACTTGGGCATAGACACAAAAAAAAAAAAAAAAAAAAAAAAAAACCTTAACGGTAATAGCATCTTAACGGCTGAAATGAACTCGCGGAGCATAGCGAGGGAGAGGGATGTGGATGAGAGATAGAGGGATGGATGGTTCTACAGTTCCACACACACACACACACACACACCCACCCACTCTCTCTCTCTCTCTCTCTCTCTTTCTGTCTCTGTGAGTACAGTCTTACTCAGCGATGGCTCACTGCTATGACTAACCTGCTGCATTGCTGTGTGCGTGACATTTTACAAGCTGAACGAGTCACGACCAACAAAAGAAGCTCCAGCCTCTATTCACAGTCTTTCGCTTTTTTAGTTTACCCTACGGTCAATGCTTTCCTTTTTGGGCCCCTATTTCTTTCTGTATATCTCATTGGTTCTTTCACCTGCCCCATCCAATCATATGCCTTTATTTTGTTATCATTTTCTTTCTTCCCATGGTTCCTTTTCTACCCTTTTCTAGTTCACCTCTCTCTCCCTGACCCCCTCCTACCTGTCGCTCTCCTCTTCTCCATATTCCTGTTTCTTTTTTTTATTCTTCTTCTCTTCCTCCACTTATCTTCCCCTCTGCCCTTTACTCTTCCCCTTTATGTTCTCTCCTTCCTTTCCCTGTCTCTCTGCTTCTCTCTCTCTCTCTCTGCCTTTCTCTTTTTTCTCTCTCTCTCTTTCTCTCTCAATTTTCAATTTTCAATTTAATGTTCTTTATTGGCATGAAATACATTGCGTAAATATTGCCAAAGCATTACACATACATACATATTAAAATATTAAAATACTAATAACAATAACAATAATAATAATAATAATAATAATTTTTTCATTATATATTGGAGAAAACAAAATATTGAGGAGCATATTAGTTGTTATTTTTTTGCAATTGCTAAGACACAATTTCTGAAAATAGAGCCCTCTTTGTCGAAACTCTACACACAAAAACCAAAAACTCATACACAAAATACTAAATATCTTACATCTCTTGCAAAAGCAAACACTTAATTCAAAACTATATAAACACTGCCAAAAATTGTATTTTTGCATCACAACTTTACACACAAACACCAAATAAATAGCTCTTTCCACATGCCAACCACACACTGGTTGCTAAGCATAAAACACTATTATCTAGAGTCTTTGGCATTTTAATTTGTAGCATGCTGTAAATATACACTATGGACACAAATGCAATGGGGAAACAAACAAATTTGTTTATTCTCAATAACATTTGTTTATTCTGAAGATTACAAGATCATTGAACTGGACACAGTAATACAGTATATTGAAATTAAAGTCCATCCTGTCTTCGATGTGCATCTGGCCACAGCGCCTCATCAACATCGCAAGCGATGTCCTCTCTTGCCAAACATCGGGGGAAGTACCGTCTTGAGTGGCGTATCCAGCCTTGGCATGGCTCCACATCAATGTCGCCACAGGCCTCTTCCATTGCCTGGAGGAGAGTTGCACGTTGGTAGGGTTGGCGGTCATACACCTTCCAACGCCACGCCGAAAAGAATTCCTCAATAGGGTTCAGGAAAGGTGAGTAAGGTGGAAGGGGGAGAACTTGAAATAGTGGGTGATTGTCAAACCAATTATGGACCACAGCAGACCGGTGGAAACCTACGTTGTCCCATATGACAACATATCTGGAGTGCCCTGGCACATTCCTCTGGTCATTGGGAATGATGATGTCATGCAGGGAGTCAAGGAATGCAATAATATGGGCTGTGTTATATGGGCCAAGAGTGGCATGGTGGTGAAAGACACCATTCTGACCAATTGCAGCACGCATTGTGATGTTTCCACCACGCTGCCCAGGAACATGAAAAATGGCACGTTGCCCGATGATGTTTCTTCGCGCAGGGACGCGCAGAGAGCTCAGAATCACGGGGCTTCGTCTGACATTCTTTCATCAAACGTGTCATTAAAGTGGAAACGTGCTTTTCTTGTATCTCATTCAGACGATTAAACTCCTGAAATTACTTTTTAAAAGCTGTAAAACTAAAAGATAAAATGTAATGCAAAACAAACACAATGGCAAGGGACGTGTGAAGTGTGATTCAGGCTTTATCTCCTGCCTTATAACACTAAGCATCTTGTTCCACAAAGCAGGATTATGGAGTTCTCCGGAAAACCCGGAACTCTCCCAAGTATGGAACATGGACTGAAGTAAAAAGAGCTGTTCCGGGTTTTACTCAGTGCAGTTATCCAGCTAACTCCGTAATTCTGCTTTCTGGAACAGGCCCCTGTTAATGCATGTTGTTTTGGGGGGTGATAAGCCAAGCTAACATAGCTCTGAGCTCTGCAGCTGACTCATGAGATGCACATGCAGGGTGTTCAGTGTTCAGTGTTGCCTGGCGTTGGCGGGTGACGTTGGCGTGTTCATGCCCTGCAGGGTGCGCCTTTGTGAAGTTCCAGGGTCACGCTGAGGCACAGGCTGCCATCAACACTCTGCACGGGAGCCGTACCCTGCCGGTGAGTCTGTCCTTCTGTCCGTCCGCTGCGCCCACAACGCGACGCCGCGGCGCCTCGTCACACTGCATACTTCCTGTGAGGCCATGAAAAAAGACACGTATGCAAACTTACATACAAGATGTTAAATATCTGGAGAATTGAGTGGAATCTGTAGAGCATTTGTTTTGGTATTTTCTGTTTGTCGACTTATTTTTGACAAAGGTTCAAGAAAGGTTATCAAGGCACGATGTTCCTCTTCACTTATTACTGGGCGACATATGAAAACACTCTCACGCAATACACAACATAATTATATTGCTGGGAAAAGTATTTATTGTTCGGTTGACATCAGTGGAGACTCTAAGAATTGAGAGATTCAAAAAAATCTCTCAATAATAAATAATAGTAATGATAAATTTAAATAAAGATGTCCTCCAAAGATGGGGGGTGGTGGCGGCGGATTGATAAAAAATTTTAAAATAATTTTTTTTAAATTACATTTTCATAGCTTATTTTTATTTATTTACTTGGAAGTAGTAAAAAAAAATACCACGCTCAGACTTGATTGGGTGCAAAATTACTGAAGAAAGTAATAAATCAAAGAAAAAATAAGGCTCCGCACACCAAAAGATGCTTTATAGTCGCCTTAGCGATAATTAAATTTTAGGACAAGATCACAAACATTTCAACACTGAAGAAAGCTTTAATGCTGAAACATTTGTGATCTTGACCTCAAATTAAATTATCGCTAAGGCGACTGTAAGGCATCTTTTGCTGTGCAGAGCCTTATTTTTTCTTTGATTTATTTATTTGCTTGTAACATTTGAATCATCTTTTATGCCTCTTGACCTGTGCTAAGACCACTGTGGCTGATGCTCTCACACGCCTCCAATGTGCTCACACGTTTTACACAGCTGGCACTAATCAGCAGAGAAGCGTATCCGTCGCTAGCTGACTTAACCCCACCCTTACCGACACTGTGTGCCCCTGCTCGGTCTGTTCATGCCATAGACGAGGTTCCAACCCGTGACTTTCAGGCCCAGCCTGCGCTGGTGACAAACATCTTTTGCCAGTTGAGCCATCTGGGCACCCTTAATTTTGTTAACTTATTGCAAAAGTCATACAATCACTCATTACGAGGCAGATGCAAATGTACCGTTTTCTGGCATGTATTGTGTATGTTGTGTCAGCGTGGTTATAGCATCTCTCTCTCTATCTCCTCCCTCTCTCTCTCTTTCTCCTGCTCTTTCTCTATGCCTCCCTCTCACTTTCTCTCTCTCCTCCCACTCCTTGTCTCTGCAGGGTGCTTCCTCCAGTCTGGTTGTAAAGTTCGCCGACACCGAGAAGGAGCGAGGATTGCGGCGTATGCAGCAGGTGGCCTCCCAGCTGGGCATCTTCAGTCCAATGACCTTGAACTTCGGAGCTTACAACGCCTACACACTGCTCCGAGGAGCCTGGGAGTGAGAGCGCCCTCGTCTCCTTTGCAGTCTTGGCGGTGTAACTGCAGCCCGTAGCCATTCATGCAGTTACATTCAGGAGAATCGCGGTAGAAACAGTGATAAATAATTAAACATTAATGTTTAATGAGGATAATGTTAACAGGTTGTGAGAGTGATATCTGTGGTAATGATAGTAATAAGAAAACAGGAAATATTTGCTTCCACATGGGCAGGGAGACACTACATCTGACAAGAACTAAACAGTCTCCTTCGGTGATTCCAACATAGCTGCAATAATCATAACAGTGCAGACCAGTCACAGACGGGAAATAATGCATTTCATCAACACAACACAGCCCTCCTGTTAGCTGATTTACTAATTACTGCTTTTCATGTTCTTTCCCTCTCTCTCCTTCTCACAGTTGGTCCAACAGCAGGCCCTGGTTGCACAGTCAGCGTACTTGTCGCCCGTGGCAACCGTTGCCGCGGTGCAGATGCAGCAGATGGCGGCTCTCAATGCCAATGGCATCATTGCCACTCCCATCACACCCATCACCCCCTCTTCGGGTAACAACTGACTATCAGTGCCATCTCTGTCAATGTCCCCATGCCTGCCTGTGTGTCCCACTGTGTAAATGATTGAGGTGCTCGTCTGTGAGTCCGTCTGAAGTGTACCCTCTCTATCTGTCCATCAGTCTATGAACCTCTCCATCTCTCTGTACTCCCCTCAGTGTGTCTCCGTGACGACCAAATGCTCTTATCTTCTAGTCATGCCCTGCCTCTCTCTCTTTCTTATGCACTATAGATTCTAGTAGCTGTCAATCACAATTTCTCCTGCACTGTGATTGGTCCTCCTGGTTTGCAGGTACAAATACCCCCCCAACAATCGCAGCCACACCTGTGCCAGCACTACCTCCACCAATTGGAGTCAACGGCTATAGCCCAGTGCCAGCCCCTGCCAATGGACTGCCAGCATCTGAAACATTGTACACCAATGGTGTTCATCCTTACCAAGGTTAAAATCCTCTCATACAGATTTGATAGAGCTCTTCAGTGTTCCTCTATATAATCAGAGTGACATGAGTCATGGTTAACCTTGAAGGATGTGATATAAGTACACTTTACACAATACTTAAATATTATATAAGTATTAATTTCAGGCTTTTCGATGTTCTCTTTTCTTGCATTATTCCCTCACATTTTTCTGTATCTTTCTCTCTCCCTCTTTCTCTCTCTCTCTTTCTCCCTCCTTCTTTCACTCTCTCTCCAGCTCAGAGTCCAGCTGCAGCCTTGGACCCCCTTCAGCAAGCTTATGCAGGCATGCAACATTATACAGGTGAGCCTGTGTGTGTATGTGTGTGTCTGTGCAGACGTATGTGTGTGTGTGCGCGTGTGTTTACATACATACATATGTGTGTGCATGCATACATATGTGCGTGTGTATGTGTGAGTGTATGTGTGTGTACATGTGTGTGTCTGTGCAGACGTATGTGTGTGTGTGCGCGTGTGTTTACATACATACATGTGTGTGTGTGCATGCATACATATGTGCGTGTGTATGTGTGAGTGTATGTGTGTGTACATACATACATATGTGTGTGTGCACATACATACATACATATGTGTGTGTGTGCGCGTGTGTGTCTTTTTAGAGCACTGGTCTCAGTCTCTCATTCAATCTCTTTACAGCGGCATACCCTGCTGCGTATGGATTAGTTGGCCAGCCTTTCCCACAGCAACCCACCCTGGTTGCCCAGCAACACCAGCAGCCCCAGCAGCCCCAGCAGCAGCAACAGCGAGAAGGTGATGCCACTTCCTGTCAGACTGACACTGCAGCCATCACACCGCCACCCTGGTGTTGTCTCCCCTCTGTTCCACTTGTTGGCCTTTCTCTCCCTGTCTAACTCCGGTGGTATTTCTACCTCATCCTGCTTCACTCTATTCCTTGCTATCCATCTCACAGTGTGAGATGAGCTCCATTTATCTGGCTCACAGTCCAACCATTTCCCCTTCCAGCTTCCTTCTCACATTCCCATCACGCCATTTTAATCTTCCCCTAATTCCCGCCTTCCAACCATCAGCACCTTCTCCTGCCCTCTGTGCAGTACAAGCCCTCTGTGGTTTGACTGACTTCTTTATTTGTGTGTGTGTGTGTGTGTATGTGTGTTTTTTTCTATCAGGTCCGGAGGGATGTAATATCTTCATCTACCACCTGCCCCAGGAGTTCACTGACTCAGAGATGCTGCAGATGTTCCTGCCCTTTGGCAACGTCATCTCGGCCAAGGTCTTTGTTGACCGCGCCACCAACCAGAGCAAGTGTTTTGGTGAGAGACACAGGCTGTGGGGG
This sequence comes from Ilyophis sp. 1 JC-2022, assembly GCA_022702515.1. Lineage (NCBI taxonomy): Eukaryota > Metazoa > Chordata > Actinopteri > Anguilliformes > Synaphobranchidae > Ilyophis > Ilyophis sp. 1 JC-2022. Next base: position 83,349,207 of record CM040406.1, read on the forward strand.
GAAGTTGTGGGGAAGTTGAAGGCAGTGGACGCCCCCTATAGTCCAAAGGCAGTGGACGCCCCCTATAGTCCAAAGGCTGTGGACGCCCCCTATAGTCCAAAGGCAGTGGACGCCCCCTATAGTCCAAAGGCTGTGGACGCCCCCTATAGTCCAAAGGCAGTGGACGCCCCCTATAGTTCAAAGGCTGTGGACGCCCCCTATAGTCCAAAGGCAGTGGACGCCCCCTATAGTCCAAAGGCTGTGGACGCCCCCTATAGTCCAAAGGCAGTGGACGCCCCCTATAGTCCAAAGGCTGTGGACGCCCCCTATAGTCCGATTATTGAACATTTTTCCCCGGGATGCTTTTGTCTGTGCTGCTTAAATGACTTTACAGTGATACAAATGAGCGAGGCAGCAGCTGCCTTTGAATGCCTGGAAACTCTTTCACTCTGACGTTGATGTTGTTGATCTACTTTATTGCTCACAGATATATTCATAATTCAAACAGAGACATAAAAACAAGGGCCAGCCACCAATACATTAGTGGTCAGTTAATGATTAGTTATGTACAGTGCAGTTTACAGGCCAAAAACATATTCCAATGACAAGTACACTGACACATTTATGGAAGAAGGCATGCACAGTGTAAGTGCCGTGCTGAGCAGGGCATGCTTGTGTGTAAAGACTCAGCCACATAAAAGTGTCTGCCAGACTGCCACACATATAGCAGGCTGTGATTTACATATCATTGTTATTGTATTCCCATAAACCAGGCCCACTGTGGTGTATCACTAATTCCACTGGCTCCTGCAGTAACCTCTTTTTTTTTGGACAAAACAAAAGCCACAATCCCTCAAAGGGCCTAAATAATCCGTCTGTGGAGCGATGTTAGCCGTGACGCTGTGTGACGCTAATCCTCTGCTCCGCTCCCCAGGCTTTGTGAGCTTTGACAACCCGGCCAGCGCCCAGACAGCCATCCAGGCCATGAACGGCTTCCAGATTGGCATGAAGCGACTGAAGGTGCAGCTGAAGAGACCCAAGGATGCCAACCGACCGTACTGAGGCTCCAGGAGACTGAGCGAGGTGAGGGAGGGAGAGAGGGAGGGGAGGAGTAGGACAGAGGAGTAGGGTGAGTGAGAGTGGGGTATGAAGAAGACGCAATAATGTGGCTTAAACAGAAGGGGAAGTTCAGGACACCTGTCAATCACTGCTCAATGGGAAAGACGATTGGTGGGAAAGGGGAAACTAGAAATAAGGGTGGGATTCAGGGACCTGATGGTAGGAAAGGGCAAGGGTAATTTTTCAGTTTAAAAGTTCAAAAGAAAAATTAACTATTAAATCATGTTTAATTCATGTTTAATAGTTAATGATCATTAAATTGAATTAGAATAAAACGATAATTAAAACAATAAAACAAATACTGTTTTTTTATTTATTTTTTACTTTTTATTTATCTTTTGTACTGTTTTTTATTTTTTCCTGAATACAACATACCACATCCAAGATCCTCCTGTCCAATCATAAATTGTGAAGACTCCGTCGCTATGGCTATGGTTACCTAGCAACCGATAAAGCCCTGACCCCCCTTCCTCTCACGTTGTTGTAAGTTTATTGGACTGTGTTGGTTGCCGTTGGCGATTGCCTGTGTTTGGGTTGCCGTGGCGATTGCCTGTGTTGGTTGCAGTTGGCAAATATGTTTGTTTTTTGCTCGTTGCCCTAGGCGACCGGCCATGCTGTGAACCGCATGCCGTGTTGCCGTGGCGACAATGGATTGTGTTTGGTGCACTGTGAGTTTATTTTGTATTTTTGCACATACTGATCAATTACTGTCACACTGAGATAGCGAATAATTTTATAATTGGCAATACAATCACTTATTGTAATTTCCACACTTTTTGATAATTTATGCCATTATCATTGTATTTACTAATATTTTTTGCAGTTTGTTTTTGATCAGTTTCCTTAGTGTGTTGATTGTTATTATTATCACGATTCCTATCACAATAAGTATCATTACTATTTTATGTGTTTTTGGTTGGGGTGGGGATTAATTTGTGCACACATACTGTGTGTAAGTATGTGAGAGTGTGAGCACTTGTGTGTATTTGTGTGTTCGTGCATGCATTGGAGTGTGTGTAGAAACTAATTGAATTGGAAATTCACTGGCGCGAGCGTGCACATGTATTTGCGCATACGTGTAAGCATGTGCTTGAGTGTGCATGTACGTGCGACAGTGCGTGTGCATGTGCGTGTGTACGTGTTTTTTGTATGTGGGAGTGAGGTTATTATCTGCGTTTGTCTGGATGTTTATGTCATATTCATGTCAGCACTCTCACACTGCTGTGTGTGCTAGACACGAAAAAAACAAGCCAATAATTCATTGATGAACACGGTGACAGGTTATGGAGTTTGCACCACAGTTTTGTGGGCACTGCCTCTGAGTCTGACGTATTTCTACTAGAAGTGCTGAGGCCCTGTTTGGATCAGAACTCCAACTCCCATCATGCCCACCACGCCACACTTTATTACAACCTGAACAGGACAGACGCTTGCAAGACAGCTGAACCAATGAATATCAAGTAGTGAAATGAATTGCACTGACGGGGCTTCCACACCAATGGGTGATTTTTCCTGGGTTGAAAAAAAAAAAAGCTTCAGATGATAATTACAGATAATCCATTATTCTGGTGTTTTACACACCACAGCTGCCTAGATCCCTGCAACATAATCACCAAGATATGTCCACTTTGGTGCCACTTTGCTTTTCCTGGGTGGAAATAAGCAGTGATCTTAGACAGTCCATTGAACCTGTCCCAAAAGCTCTTTACGTGATTGCAGGTTAATTTAGGTTTGGCAGCAATATGAACTAAATTTGGCCCATACTTATCTGTTCTGGAATGCAGCTTGTTCTATACCTCACTGGAAGATACTTAATTTTTAATAATGATCAAAATTTGTATTACGTAGTAATAATAATTAAGCATTCATCGCCCATATTTGTACATAAGGTGCTGTACGGTAGATATTATGCAGGATTACATTGATCTCTACCACACACTGAAGTGGACTATATGTGTAGATGGTGGTGGGATGAGTGTGGATTCAATTGAAGTTCTCATAGGTACCTCTTTCCCCTTTTCAGACTTCATGTCTCCCTTTTGTTCCCTCCTTCCATCTCTCTCTCTCTATCACTCTCTCCTTTCTAACTGTTTTACCCTAGCCTGTGTTATGAGGTAATGATCTGTGGTTGTCATGGTGAAACACGATGCCTTGTGCTGATTGGAAAACAGCCTTTTTGTCTAGGAATTCTGGGTAATTGTAACACAAATGAAAACATTCACAAAAAAATCTGCCTATAAATGGTGTGAGAAAACTCTTGCTTATCCCTTCTCTTGGCTTGTTAATTAGTTTGCAGTTTATTATTTAAATTCTCGTCAGGGTGCCCCATATGCCCAGCACATAGGGACAATCTTCCTTTAAAATTGTTTTAAAAAAAACAAACAAACAGAAAAAACTCTCCTTGTTCATACAATGCAATGCAACGACTCAAATAGACAGTCACGCCCAGGAAAAGGAGGAAAGTTTTATTTTAGACCTGATGCATCCAGCACCCATCCAGGTACAACTGATAATCTGAAAAATAGACTCTGGCACATGTGTCTACATTTAAAACAAGCCTTTGCAAACACAAAGCATAGTAACTCAAACACTTATTTTCATTACAGTACTTTTGTAAGTATAATTTTAAAACGCATACAAATGAGACTGGATTCCTGGGATGAACTGGAGTGTTATAGAAACTGTTTGGTTTGGAGATACTGGAGTGTTATAGAAACTGCTAAGTTTGGAGATACTGGAGTGTTATAGAAACGGTTTGGTTTGGAGATACATTATAAATAAGCATCTCAAGTATATTGCTTCAGTTGGTAGAAAATATAAAATAATTAGTTTATGAGAGAATGGACTGAAATAATGACAAATTAATATGCATGAGTATATAAATCACATTCCTGTTACCGAAGTTGCCCAGAATTCCTATACTGCAACTCCTGCCAGAGAGTCATGCATGTTGGGGATTTGTTTGCCTGCCAGTAATTATAGGATACAATTACATCACAACATACACATGCTCTTATTAATACAGGTCAACACACACACACACCTACATTCACACACACACGTGCACACACACACACACACAGACACACCTACACACATGCATGCACACACACACACACACACACACACACGTTGGACAGAAGTCTAGGTTTCATTTTGTGAGTTGCATGGGCACTTTGTGTGTAAGTGTATATAAGGCGTAGAGAGATATGTTTTTTTTTGAAAGACCTCAGTATGCCAGTGTATGTTCCAAAGTAGATAGTCTCAGTTTTTATGTCTATAGGGAGGGCTCTACAGCATTGACACTCCATGTTTCAACTCAAGTACAAAAAACCTTGGTTGAGAAGTGAGTTTGTCTATCAGTCAGAAGAATATATGAGATTACTAAATAAAAATATTTTGTCAAACATTTGTGAAAAGTACTGTTTCAAATGAGGGGTGTAAAATCTTATTAAATCTAAATGCAAAACACTTTGTCCTCAAAGTTTAGTAAGGAATTTAAGGAAGTCCTTCTCTTTTTGTATCAACATGTTTTGTTCAATTCAAAGCTCACCAAGCCTGTGATGTTGTGGAAGAATTGAAATTAATGAACACTTCACTGATATGTTAACTCAAAGTGGAGGACAGAGTGCATTGTGGTTAGAGTGACTCTATTGGACATTATTGGTTATAAAATGTGAACTGAACAGTTTGATAAGAGTATAACACAAACACCTGCTTCAATTAGAACTTCAAAATGTGTGAATTCAAACCTGTTTTATTATACTAAATTAAAATATACATGTATAATTAATGCATTCATGTGAACTTTACACCTTATATACAGCTGAAAAGCAGCCTTCATTTGAATCAGTGTTTTACAGTGAATCCATGGTTCACAAGTGGTTCACAGAAAAATCCCAGTCTTTAAATGGAGTTCAAACAAGGGGTGTGCTTAGTAACCTACAATCTGTAACTGTCAAACCATCAAAGCCAGCCTTTCTGTTCCAAGCACAGAAATCCCGCGTTGGTTTCACTCACCCCGTATCTCTGTAGACCCGTGCTTCGGTTCAGTGTTGACCCAACTTGTCTGCTTTTTCCCCTCAAAACCCAGGGATCCCAGATCTGTACAGATCACATGTGTTCGGCCCTTTCTGAGGCGTGGTAATCCAATTCATTATGAAACTATTACACATCACATAGCTCAGCAGTAATCATCTCTCCTGTACAGCAGAAGGTCGGCAGGACCTGAAATCCAGATCAGTGTAGTGTTGAAGGACAGTAAGGTCCACTGATTCCTGATGTGGTAACTGCAGTGATTTGTAAACTATAAGAGAGCTATTGCAGAGTCCACGCATACATGTGTTTATGCTCGCTGGGTCTGAGGGTTTGAGTGGGCAAACTGCCAGGAGACACCGGGTGACTGGAACACAAAGGGTTCATGCAACCAATGTATGTTTCTATGTTTCAGTCCGCATTTAAGAAATTCTCTCCCTCTCTCTCCCTCTTCAGAACAGGTGAAAATTCAGTAGATGCCTGTGGAGAGTTTCCAGAAAATGCAGCTTCAGACTACTGCTTAGTGTCTGTTCAGCATCAGGACATCCCATCTAAAGCTACAACTGCACAATCACGTCAGACACACGACTCGATGCTCACATATTTACCAATGTGTATGGACCAATGTACAAAACAAAACCAACAAACAAACAAAAAAAAACATATCCAGTGGAGAAAAAAAAGAACATGTCTGCAAGACAGACCTGAGACTCGTGTACAGACACACTGACAAAACACACAGACAAACTGACCCCAACCAACTTAAGAGACTGTCTAGGAGGAGTTTATTCCAGGTGTACAGCATGTGAAGAAGGGGGTAGAGGAGGAGTACGGAGAGACTGTATTAAAGACGAGTGAGGGGGCACTGTTGAAAAAAAGAGTAATTGAGTATAATATATTACTTCTTCTGGTCTATCATATGTTGTGAAGAGTTAGCTTCTCTTTCTGAAAAGGAAAAAAAAAACAGAAAAAGATTTGACACAGCAAGTGTAGTTTAGAATGACAAAGAAAAACGCTTATAACTGTAAATAATTTAGTTTAAGAAGAGTAAAGAAAAAAGAAGAAATGCAAAACTAAGAATCCTTTACGTAAAAATATGAAAAACAATGAGATACTATTATTATTGTTATGATCATTATTATCAAGGGATTGTTGCATTTAAAAATGGAAAGGGGTTGAAAAAGGTTCAACATATTTTCAGCTTAGTTTTGTCGATATGTGGGTGGGAGGGCAGAAAAGTTTTAATATTTGAAGTATTTTTTATTTATTAATTAATTTATGAATTCCTTTTTGATGAGGGGGTAAAGCACTGAGGAGAGAAGTTGGGGGAAACTTTTTTGATTTTCGAATTTTTTTAGAGAAATCCATTTTTGTGGGTCTGTATATCTCACACTTTGTAATTGCATAATTATAATTATGAATTGATCATTATAATGATTCTCATAATTTATTTCATATTTATTGCTTCTTGTTTTTGATCCAATCTCTCTTTTTAAGTTAAAATAAAAAACAAGTAATAATGACCACTGTGTCATTTTTGTTGACAGTGTGCTGTGTCTATGCAAGAGTATTCATAGGTGCCAATGGTGTCTGCTTATATAGGGTGCGTCCAAATATCTTTCACTCCTCACCTCCTTTCCTCCACTCCTCTCCTACAAGGACGTATGAAAAATAGCCTGTATGTTTCAAGTACAAGTATTTGCATGTACAGTATACAATGTACCTGACATTGCGGTTTGCGTTGAGACATTAATTCATATGTAACCATTCATATGTACTTAATTACGATGTAATCAGCAACATTAGATTAAAATACAAAGATCTGTTTCCGGGGCACGGAGCAGAGGAGGTGGTAGTGGAGGAAAGGAGGGTGCATTTTTCGAGTATTGGGATCCACCCATAGAGTTGGGGAGAATGGGGAATGGAGGGGTGGAGCAGGGAAAAGACTGGCCTGGATTCAATCAACATTGTCCTTAACTTGACTTATAAATAACTGCATTAGCTTTTTCCTTCACGGTTTGGTCTTTTAAATTTGTTGTGCACTGAAGTTGCCAAGCTATGTTTGTGAAGAAAAATTGATTTGTTTTTATAAATGTATTAATTCATTGTGAGCCAAAGTTAAGGACATGTTGATTCAGTCCAATGTGTTTTGCTCATTTTTATCCTTAACAAAAGAATCGCATTCTCAGCTAAACTGCAATTACAGTGATGCCCAGTAGAGGGCATGAAAGGCAGAAGTTGTGCTGAACCATAGGTGGCTCGTTCTTTATCCGTAAAATGGATGCTGTTTAAGCAAACCCTCTATATCCCTCTGTATCAGTTGTAATTAACTGTTTATTGATGAATGAGTGTGCACATTGTGAAGATGTTTATACACTGCGCATCACATTCTAATCAGGACAACAGGAAAGGTCGGGTTCCAGGGAGAAGTTCTCTGCTATCTTTTGCTATCTACTGAGTGTGACTGTACTGTTTAGCATTGGTCATTAATTAATAATTAAAAACAGTGTGCTGTTTTAAGTAAATTAGGTATTTATTGAACGTAAGTCCATAAGTAAAGAGGAGGCAGAAAAATCACTAGTCTACTTAAAACCTGTAGTGTGAACTAATAATGTAAGCATTTGAAAAAGACAACATGGGGGTAAATTCTTCAAGTCAATATACATGCATGTAAGTCCGTATGCTTAGCATGCGTGTGCCTGTGCATTGTATATATACAGTATTCAAATGATGCTCAATTGGTATTAAGGGGCCTAATGTGAGATTAAACTACCACCAGCAGCCTGCATTGTTGACACAAGGCAGGGTGGATCCAAGG
>CM040406.1:83357657-83425157 GCA_022702515.1 Ilyophis sp. 1 JC-2022
TCTTAGTAAATCAGGCCCATAGTACATCTAATAGTCTTCAAGAAGCCAGTGGAGAGCCAGACCTCCGTCAGTGCCTCCTGTCCATCCGCCAGTATTTTGCAAACCAGCGCAACAGTGGCTGGGCCATACTCTTAACGGCTGATCCGCTTCTGAACAGCCTCGCCCCATCCGGCCGTTAACGGACCGCTGTAGTGCTGATTTCCAAAGCGCTGGAGGACTGGCAGCTGGGCCGACGGCGGGCAACTAGAGGGCTGCTGTATGCTTGCAGCGACACAATATCCTGTTAAAGACGTGAGGGTGGCCGTCGCTTCCTGTGCTTACTCTGGGCCCCTCGCTTCATCCTCCAGCCCTTCACCCTGACATCCTGCATCTGTGGGAAAAGGCTGCGATCATCACCCCCCTCCCGAGCGTAGAGGCCAGGAAGAGGGCGTCGGAGAAAGAGACAGTGAGGGTGAAAGATAAAGAAGAGAGCGAGGAGATCAGCTCAAAAGAGGCAAGAGTGACTTGGATTGTTGTCTGTGTTTTTACTTGAAAAACAATCCATCTGTTTACTTTCCTGTCTTATTTGTATATGTGTGCTCTTATTCAATCTGAGTCTCCTTAGATAAAAGCCTTATGGCAAGGTGTGCTCTTATTCAATCTGAGTCCCCTTAGATAAGGGCCTTATGGCAAGGTGTGCTCTTATTCAATCTGAGTCCCCTTAGATAAGAGCCTTATGGCAAGGTGCGCTCTTATTCAATCTGAGTCCCCTTAGATAAGGGTCTTATGGCAAGGTGCGCTCTTATTCAATCTGAGTATCCTTAGATAAGGGTTTTATGGCAAGGTGCGTACTTATTCAATCTGAGTCCCCTTAGATAAGAGCCTTATGGCAAGGTGTGCTCTTATTCAATCTGAGTCTCCTTAGATAAAAGCCTTATGGCAAGGTGTGCTCTTATTCAATCTGAGTCCCCTTAGATAAGAGCCTTATGGCAAGGTGCGCTCTTATTCAATCTGAGTCCCCTTAGATAAGGGCCTTATGGCAAGGTGCGCTCTTATTCAATCTGAGTATCCTTAGATAAGGGTTTTATGGCAAGGTGCGTACTTATTCAATCTGAGTTCCCTTAGATAAGGGTCTTATGGCAAGATGTGCTCTTATTCAATCTGAGTCCCCTTTGATGAGGGTTTTATGGCAAGATGCGCTCTTATTCAATCTGAGTCCCCTTAGATAAGGGCCTTATGACAAGGTGCGCTCTTATTCAATCTGAGTCCCCTTAGATAAGGATCTTATGGCAAGGTGCGCTCTTATTCAATCTGAGTCCCCTTAGATGAGGGTTTTATGGCAAGATGCGCTCTTATTCAATCCGAGTCCCCTTAGATAAAAGCCTTATGGCAAGGTGTGCTCTTATTCAATCTGAGTCCCCTTAGATAAGGGCCTTATGACAAGGTGCGCTCTTATTCAATCTGAGTCCCCTTAGATAAGGGTCTTATGGCAAGGTGCGCTCTTATTCAGTCTGAGTCCCCTTAGATAAGGGTCTTATGGCAAGGTGCGCTCTTATTCAATCTGAGACCCCTTAGATAAGGGTCTTATGGCAAGGTGCGCTCTTATTCAATCTGAGTCCCCTTAGATAAGGGTCTTATGGCAAGGTGCGCTCTTATTCAATCTGAGTCCCCTTAGATAAGGGTTTTATGGGAAGGCCATGAATGGTAGATGCCTTGACATGAGGCTGATGATGACTCTCTTTCTTTGTCCCCCTGTGTGTTCAGGTGCTCAAAGAGTTACTGGAGTCTGGACTGCCTCAGCCTGAGGTGTCAGGTCAGATATGATTTTTATTTTTGGTTCTAGGGTTCTCCAAGCTGCAGTTCCCCTCTTCAACCGCACACAGGTGACCTTTGTTCTGTAGGGACAGGGTTTGTCATCGGCTTCATCGGCTTAAGTACAGGAGAATTGCATTACTGCAATATCATTATTTCACATCAAGTTGTTTGGCTGAAAATAGTGCTTTCAGTGCTCCCCACTGATAAAGTGAGTGTAACCTCATTGCCATGGCTGCCTTTGTTCCAGTTTCCATTGAGTTGATGGGGGAGGTCTCCGACAGGGAGGTGTCCCCCCTGGTCACCCCAGAGAGCAGAGGGTGAGGAATGGAGCGAGAGATGGGGAGAGAGAGAAAGAGAGAGGGATACAATGGAGAAGCAGGAGAGGGAGGCTAGGAGAAACTGGAGATAGTGTGTAAAGGAGAGGAGAATGTGAGAATGGGTCATTGGAGAGAAGGAGCGAGTGTATGGGAAGGGTAGAGACCAGACGAAGCAGAAGTTGGAAAGGGTTTTTCTTGTGTGGCCAGGAATCTAAGCAGAATATGTTGTCTCACTGTCTTGTGTGTGTGTGTGTGTGTGTGTGTGTGTGTGTGTGTGTGTGTGTGTGTGTGTGTGTTTGTGCGAGTGTGTTTGTGTGCCTGTTTGCTTGCGTGCGTGTGAGCAGGTCTCCTATAGGAGAGATTTTCTTGCCACTGGAGAGTATTCCTGAGGAGGGAGCGAGGCCTACAGAAAGAGAGATAGAGCAGGTGGCCGCGACTAAAGACAATCTAATGGGGTAATGTTCACTCAGTCCATATTCGCCCCGTGCCACTGTCTGTATCTCATTGTATCTGAGTGGCTGCGTCCCAATGTTCTTCACTCCTCTCCTCCTTTCCTCCACTCGTCTTCTACCCGGAAGTATGCAAAACTGCCTGAACATTTTGAGTACAAGTAGTTGCGTGTACAGTATACGATGTACCTGACGTTGCGGTTTGCTTCGAGACATTCATCAATTTGTAACCATTTGTAATGAATATGTAGCTGACTCAGCAACATTAGATTAGGACATGAAGATCCGTTTCCAGGGCACGGAGGAGAGGAGGTGGTAGTGGAGGAAAGGAGGACGCACTTTTCAAGTAGGGCCAGGACCTCTCTGTATCTGCACCGTGGAGCCTGAGGGGGCGGAGCTGAGCTTCACTTTCTGTCTTCCTCACAGGATACTGTGGAAGCCCCTACAGGAGCACAGGAAGGTCTCCTTCTACTCTTTACTGCCCCCTCTGGCTGATCGCAGCACTGTAGCCAGCTCCTTTTCTGCACTACTCGGTGAGCTTAATTCCCAAGACATATCGGATGATTGTGCGCAGAACTGAGTGGCAGTTTGTGAACTGTGTTGATGGTATGGAGCATTTGTAAGTATTGTAAGTGTGTCACTTTTGTGTCCCCCCCCCTAACAGAGTTAGCTTCTGCAAGGATACTCAGTGTGGAACAAGAGGAATCCTATGGCACCATTATCATTGCACAAGGACCACTGTATGAGGAGGGGGATTGGGTGCCGCACACAGGCTGATAGACATGTCTACTGACACTCACAAATACAGTTCATACCATCTACACTCCCAGTAATAATGTTATTGAGAATGGTTTTATTTTAAGACATATTTGTTGTGATAAAAACAGATCAAATACAGCACCTGGTGGAGTTTGGGTGTAATGTGTTTTTACCATTATGCATTTCAAAAGATTCATGTTAGATTCATGTCCCTGTTGTAAATGTTCTTTTTGTTAAAGTATGCTAAAAATACAAATATTCAGTGGTGTCCAGCTTTACTGAGAGATGTACAATTGTTAAACTCTGTGGTTGTGATTACGTAGCTTTAGACTACAGGAAATGCATCGTACATGAATAAACCACTGGAGCTTTTGTTTAAACCTTGAATTTGACTGTCACATGATGTGTTTGTTGCAGTGGTAGATATTTAGGGCTTTTTTCAGCTTTATTGGACAGCACAGCATAGAGGGGAGCGAGATAGAGGGAGGGAGAGACGTGCAACAGAAATGCGACAAAAGTCACACGGTCAGATACGAACTGCCGACGCCGTGTTTTTTTCCCCCCATGTTTTTGAGAAACACCATGTTGTAAAAGCACAGTTGCAAGACCACAATGCTTTACAGATTTGCAAGACCACGATTCAATAAATCACAAACATGAATTGATTATTAAACCAATTTACACCGCTCTGATCAGACAGCCAATTATTTTCATCCCAACAATCTGTATAAGTTATACAACTCTGACATGCAGCCTTAAAATACTATTTTTGTACATGTGTATTGTAATAATACATAGGGTACTAAAGTATCATTTTCCATAACCAAATGCAGACTACACAACTTGAAAAGGAATTATTGTTCATTCAATCCTGCCTTGTGGAATTCCTGGTAAAAAAAATTATATCAAACTTTCTTAAATGGGAGCCTTATGGTAAAGTTAATGCATACATATGCAATATTACAAAGTGCTTTAGCAAATATGCCAAATAATGGTAATGTTGTGCATGTTATACATTAGAAGTGAACCTTGAACATCACCCAGGATTGACGACTCTCATAACCTGTAATAGTATGGGTTTAGTCATACCATCAAGGACCTCAATAGAAATAAGTCTCAACTGTTGTGCTATCCTTGGCAATGCAAGACTCCGTTTTATCAATAAGCCAAATAAAACGTAAGTAGTTTGAAACCAAATCAAGGGGTCTCTCTTGGTCAGTGTAATGAGAAATTTTATTCAACTGTAACAGTACAATTTGGTCTGGAATTGTAGACACGGACACACTGAGATGCACTTGGGCATAGACACAAAAAAAAAAAAAAGGAAAATAAAACCTTAACAGTAATAGCATGTTAACGGCTGAAATGAACTCGCGGAGCATAGCGAGGGAGAGGGATGCGGATGAGAGATAGAGGGATGGATGGTTCCACACACACACACACACACACACACACACACACCCCCACTCTCTCTCTCTCTCTTTCTGTCTCTGTGAGTGCAGTCTTACTCAGCGATGGCTCACTGCTATGACTAACCTGCTGCATTGCTGTGTGCGTGATATTTTACAAGCTGAACGAGTCACGGCCAACAAAAGAAGCTCCAGCCTCTATTCACAGTCTTTCGCTTTTTTTTTTTTACTACAATCAATGCTTTTTTTTTTTTTGCCCCTTTTTCTCTTCTATCATTGGTTCTTTCACCTTCCTGCAATCATATGCCAATCATATTTTTTTTTTTTTTTTTTTTTCTTCTTTCCCATGGTTTTTTTTCTTTTTCTTTCTAGTTCACCTCTCCCTGACCCCTCCCCTCCTCCCCCTTCTTTCCTTCTCTCCTTTCTTTTTCTTCTTTTTTTTCTCTTCTTCTCTTCCTCTTCCTTTTTTCCTCTGCCCTTTTCCTTTACCCTTCCTTCTTCTCTCTCTCCTTTTTCCCCTCTCTTCTCTCTCTTTCTCTCTCTCTCTTTCTCTCTTTTTTTTCTCTCTTCTCTTTCTCTCTCTTTCTCTCTCAATTTTCAATTTTCAATTTTTTGTTTAATTCTTTAATTGCATGATTGCAAAGCGTAAATATTGCCAACAATTACAACATAATTAAATAAAAATAAAAATATAAATATAACAATAATAATACAAATAATAATAAATATATTTTTTTTTTATATATATTTAGGAGCAAATTTTATTATACAGTTTTTGTTAATTTTTAAGATTTTTTTTCAGAAATAAGACATAATTTCCACTAACTTTTTCACACAAAAAAACACTACAAACAAAAGCTCATACACAAAATACTAAATATCTTACATCTCTTGCAAAAGCAAACACTTAATTCAAAACTATATAAACACTGCCAAAAATTTTATTTTTGCATCACAACTTTACACACAAACACCAAATAAATATCTCTTTCCACATGCCAACCACACACTGGTTGCTAAGCATAAAACACTATTATCTAGAGTCTTTGGCATTTTAATTTGTAGCATGCTGTAAATATACACTATGGACACAAATGCAATGGGGAAACAAACAAATGTGTTTATTCTCAATAACATTTGTTTATTCTGAAGATTACAAGATCATTGAACTGGACACAGTAATACAGTATATTGAAATTAAAGTCCATCCTGTCTTCGATGTGCATCTGGCCACAGCGCCTCATCAACATCGCAAGCGATGTCCTCTCTTGCCAAACATCGGGGGAAGTACCGTCTTGAGTGGCGTATCCAGCCTTGGCATGGCTCCACATCAATGTCGCCACAGGCCTCTTCCATTGCCTGGAGGAGAGTTGCACGTTGGTAGGGTTGGCGGTCATACACCTTCCAACGCCACGCCGAAAAGAATTCCTCAATAGGGTTCAGGAAAGGTGAGTAAGGTGGAACTTGAAATAGTGGGTGATTGTCAAACCAATTATGGACCACAGCAGACCGGTGGAAACTTACGTTGTCCCATATGACAACATATCTGGAGTGCCCTGGCACATTCCTCTGGTCATTGGGAATGATGATGTCATGCAGGGAGTCAAGGAATGCAATAATATGGGCTGTGTTATATGGGCCAAGAGTGGCATGGTGGTGAAAGACACCATTCTGACCAATTGCAGCACACATTGTGATGTTTCCACCACACTGCCCAGGAACATGAACAATGGCACGTTGCCCGATGATGTTTCTTCCCCGGCGTCTGGTTTTGGCTAGATTGAAGCCAACCTCATCAATATATATATAAACATGCTGGTGTTCAGCAGCATCTAGCTCCATGACTCTCTGAAACAGTCAGGAAAAAGCATATTGAATGACAGAAAGGATACAGATATCAGTCCATATAGTGTAGCACAGTAATACAGTAAACTGGAATACAGTACCAATATTGTAATAGGCTAATATATAAAATGTAACTTACTTGTACATATTCATAGCGCAGTTGTTTCACTCTTTCAAAGTTTCTTTCAAACGGCACTCTGTACAGCTGTTTCATACGGAGTTGATGCCGCATCAGTAGACGGCCCAGTGTGGATAAACTTACCCTGTGTATGTTGTTGAATGTTGTGTTGTCAGTGATGATGTGGTGTTGCAGTTGTCGTAAAAGTATGCCGTTGTTTGCAATGACCATGTTTATGATTTGTTGTTCCTGTTCTTGTGTGAACAGGCGATTTCTTCCTCCTGTGGGCGGGCACCTTGCAATTCTGCAAAAACAGAATGCGAATGTTTAGGGTCTAAGATCCTTCTTATGAAATACTGTAAAATCATATAGAGGGTAGGATCTCTTACCTGTTCTCATTTCGAAATGTCCTGATGATACCTGCTACAGTGTAGCGGCTCAAATTAGGCTGGACCCTCTGACCAGCCTCCTGTAGACTCAAGTCATGGTTGATGACATGGTCAACCAAAGTGGCCCGGATCTCATCTGTGACAGTTCTTCTGACTTGTCCTCTCACTACTCTTCGTCCTCTGTGTCCTCTTCCTCCTCCTCCTGCTCCTCTTTCTCCTCCTCCTCTTACTCCTTCTCCTCCTTCTCCTCGTCCTCCTCCTCTTCCTTGTCTTCCTTCTCTTCCTAGTCCTCGTCGTCCTCCTCCTCTTCCTCCTTCTCCTCTTGCTCCTCTTACTCCTTCTCCTCCTTCTCCTCGTCCTCCTCCTCTTTCTTGTCTTCCTTCTCTTCCTAGTCCTCGTTGTCCTCTTCCTAGTCCTCGTCGTCCTCCTCCTCGTCCTCCTCTTACACGAACACCTCTTCCTCTAGCTCTCTCTCCAATATTGGCCTCCATTGTTGTGCACACCAAAAAGCTAATCTGAATCCTATTTATAGTGTTCAAGCTCTGATTTCTAAGTGATTGAATAGATAAGATATTGAACAGATAAGATATTGAACAGATAAGATATTGAACAGATAATATATTGAACAAATAGAATATTGAACAGATAAGATATTGAACAGATAGAATATTGAACAGATAAGATATTGAACAGATAAAATATTGAACAGATAAGATATTGAACAGATAAAATATTGAACAGATAAGATATTGAACAGATAAGATATTGAACAGATAAAATATTGAACAGATAAGATATTGAACAGATAAAATATTGAACAGGTAAAATATTGAACAGATAGAATATTGAACAGATAAGATATTGAACAGATAAGATATTGAACAGATAAAATATTGAACAGATAAGATATTGAACAGATAAAATATTGAACAGGTAAAATATTTAACAGATAAGATATTGAATAGATAAGATATTGAACAGATAAGATATTGAACAGATAAGATATTGTACTCTCTCTTTCTTTCTTTTTCTGTGTGTGTTCCTCTGGCTACGACTCTGACTCTCACACACTCCTCCTCTCTCTGTTCTAATCCTGTGTGTGTGTTCCTCTGGCTACGACTCTGACTCTCACACAGTCCTCTTTCTGTTCTAATCCTGTGTGTGTTCCTCTGGCTACGACTCTGACTCTCACACACTCCTCCTCTTTCTGTTCTAATCCTGTGTGTGTTCCTCTGGCTACGACTCTGACTCTCACACACTCCTCCTCTGTCTGTTCTAATCCTGTGTGTGTTCCTCTGGCTACGACTCTGACTCTCACACACTCCTCCTCTCTCTGTTCTAATCCTGTGTGTGTGTTCCTCTGGCTACGACTCTGACTCTCACACACTCCTCCTCTCTCTGTTCTAATCCTGTGTGTGTTCCTCTGGCTACGACTCTGACTCTCACACACTCCTCCTCTCTCTGTTCTAATCCTGTGTGTGTTCCTCTGGCTATGACCCTGACTCTCACACACTCCTCCTCTCTCTGTTCTAATCCTGTGTGTGTTCCTCTGGCTACGACTCTGACTCTCACACACTCCTCCTCTCTCTGTTCTAATCATGTGTGTGTTCCTCTGGCTACGACTCTGACTCTCACAAACTCCTCCTCTCTCTGTTCTAATCCTGTGTGTGTTCCTCTGGCTACGACCCTGACTCTCACACACTCCTCCTCTCTCTGTTCTAATCCTGTGTGTGTTCCTCTGGCTATGACCCTGACTCTCACACACTCCTCCTCTCTCTGTTCTAATCCTGTGTGTGTTCCTCTGGCTACGACTCTGACTCTCACACACTCCTCCTCTGTCTGTTCTAATCCTGTGTGTGTTCCTCTGGCTATGACTCTGACTCTCACACAGTCCTCTTTCTGTTCTAATCCTGTGTGTGTTCCTCTGGCTACGACTCTGACTCTCACACACTCCTCCTCTTTCTGTTCTAATCCTGTGTGTGTTCCTCTGGCTACGACTCTGACTCTCACACACTCCTCCTCTCTCTGTTCTAATCCTGTGTGTGTTCCTCTGGCTACGACTCTGACTCTCACACACTCCTCCTCTGTCTGTTCTAATCCTGTGTGTGTGTTCCTCTGGCTACGACTCTGACTCTCACACACTCGTCCTCTCTCTGTTCTAATCCTGTGTGTGTGTGTTCCTCTGGCTACGACTCTGACTCTCACACACTCGTCCTCTCTCTGTTCTAATCCTGTGTGTGTTCTTCTTGTTACAACTCTGACTCTCACACACTCCTCCTCTCTCTGTTCTAATCCTGCGTGCGTTTCTCTGGCCCTGGCTACGACTCTGACTCACACGCTCCTCCTCTCTCCATTCTAATCCTGTGCCTCTGTAATCCAGATCAACTGGCGGGTATTTTTAATCTCATCACTCCCCAATCCCAGTTGAGTGTGCGACGGGGCGTTTGCACATGTGCGTGTGGGTGTCTGTAAAAAAAGGGCGATAGAGAAACGCAGGCATTGAGCGATGGGAAAAGTGTGGCCTCCACAGAAAGAAGAACAGGTGCTTTCATTTATCTGATACTTCCAGCTTGTGTTAGCTGTTTCAAGCACAAAACAGGCTGATGTACACACACACACACACACACACACACACACAAAGATGCAAGCACTGCACTGTCATTCACAACCACAGCTAACATAAGTTCAAACCCATATGCAAAAGGTCTGTAAAACTTCTATAAAAAATGACATATACCATATACAAAACTTATCAAATAAATATGTGGTAAAGAACTAGCATATACATTTCCTACTAAAATTAAATAGTTCTCTAACATACATGGTACTTCCTATAAAAAACATTGAAAGATTGTATAAGAATTGTATGCAAATATACTATATAATACAAATGAACATATATGATTTTGCCAGTATGATCATATATGATTTTTACAGATCATATGGGAATAGAACACACATACATATATTGTATTCACAACAGCACACTTACTGTACACACTAAGAGCAGCACATACCGTGCACATGCCGTCCAATCAGACTCTGTTCTGTGTGTGGGGGAGATTATGTCTGTGAAAACAAGCTGAGCTCTGTGCCTGTGTGTCTCACAGATGAACCGTCCCATCCAAGTGAAGCCAGCAGACAGCGAGGGCAGAGGAGGTAAGACACACAAACACACCTGCACACTCACCTGCTCATCAGTATACCAGCCCTCTATCTCTCCTGTCCTTAGTGTCCACAGGCAGCTCTAACTGACCTAGTCATCAGTATACCAGCCCTCTATCTCTCCTGTCCTTAGTGTCCACAGGCAGCTCTAACTCACCTGCTCATCAGTATACCAGCCCTCTATCTCTCCTGTCCTTAGTGTCCACAGGCAGCTCTAACTGACCTAGGCATCAGTATACCAGCCCTCTATCTCTCCTGTCCTTAGTGTCCACAGGCAGCTCTAACTGACCTAGGCATCAGTATACCAGCCCTCTATCTCTCCTGTCCTTAGTGTCCACAGGCAGCTCTAACTCACCTGCTCATCAGTATACCAGCCCTCTATCTCTCCTGTCCTTAGTGTCCACAGGCAGCTCTAACTCACCTGCTCATCAGTATACCAGCCCTCTATCTCTCCTGTCCTTAGTGTCCACAGGCAGCTCTAACTGACCTAGTCATCAGTATACCAGCCCTCTATCTCATCTGTCCATTAATCTACAATACAGACTTAGCTTTTCCACTAACTGCCCTGTTCGTCAACACACCTGTTTGCTGACAGATATGTCCACTCAGTCATCTATAGACTAACACACCTGCAATTAAATGCACCGGCACACGCACCCACACACCTGTCCATTTGTTACGCCTTTGTAACAACACACCACACTTTCACACCTGTGTAAATTACCTGCCCATAAGGCTACCTGCCCATAAGGCTACCTGCCCATTGACTTTCTGTAGTTTACCTGTTGACGGCTGTATCTGGCCACACTTAACTCTTCGCTTAATCTCCTGACCGCTTAATCTCCATCCTGTATAATAATACCATATCAATTTATACACCTGTATGGACTAAAGAGCCTGATAAAACGCCTTCTCTGGCACAGTTGTGTATGGAGCAGGCCCAGCTTGAGAACGGATCCATTGGCAGGACCCACACAGACAGATTGGCTGATATAATTGGACACCAATGAAGCAAATCAAACCTACACAAATAGAAAAGCAAGTTCAGAGAGTGGAAAATCCAGGTTCAGAATATAAAAGTCAACAATATTTTGTTCCATTCACCTGGATTTGCTCATTTTCACAATTCTTCAGCCAGGAGGTAGAACTAAATGAGCTTCATGGGTGGAAGAAATGCATGGCAGGTTTTTTTTCTTTGTTTTTTTTTAACTTTCTGACCCCTGAACTTTCCACCACTGGTTAAAATACGCAATTATGATGGTTGGTCAGTTTTTTGTGGCATGCTCAGTTTACGTTGCCCTCTGGTGGTCAATACCAAAAATGCAGAGTGAATTTCACAATGGGAAAATCTTCACACTGCGGACTTCATGGATCCTTCCATATTTCGTTAAAGACAGTTTAGCATGTTCACATAATTCCAATGAAGTTGTATACGTATTATTAAGAGATCAAAGGTGCACATCTCAAAATCTTTTGGGATTTTGTAAATGTGCACAATGAACTGTTCGGTGTTAATTCCACTTTAACAGAGTCTAGGTGAGTCTAATAAGGATCACAGGTATCAGAGTTGATTAAACTCTGGACAGTTTACTGTGTGTGTGTGTGTGTGGTTCTGTGTAAGCCAAACCTCTGATCATTATCTGTTGTCTTTTTTGTATCTGTCTCCTCTTACCCTCCCAATCTCTTCCTCCCTTTCCTCCCACTGTCACCATCTCTACCTCCACCTCTCCTGTCTTTCCCTTCCCCTTTTCTGACCTTCCCCCCTTCCTCTCCCCCGGCGGCCCCTCCTCTTCCTCAGAAGACAGGAAGCTGTTTGTAGGCATGCTGGGGAAGCAGCAGTCGGACGAGGACGTGAGGAAGATGTTCGAGCCTTTCGGGAGCATCGACGAGTGCACGGTGCTGCGTGGCCCGGACGGCACCAGCAAATGTAACGAGGGGCGGGGCCAGGGGCAGGACCAAGGACGCGTTGAGAGGGACGCGCAGAGAGCTCAGAATCACGGGGCTTCGCCTGACATTCTTTCATCAAACGTGTCAGTAAAGTGGAAACGTGCTTTTCTTGTATTTCATTCAGACGATTAAACTCCTGAAATTACTTTTTAAAAGCTGTAAAACTAAAAGATAAAATGTAATGCAAAACAAACGCAATGGCAAGGGACGTGTGAAGTGTGATTCAGGTTTTATCTCCTGCCTTATAACACTAAGCATCAGGTAGTAGTGGTGTCAGTCCTGAGGCCTGTTCCACAAAGCAGGATTATGGAGTTCTCCGGAAAACCCGGAACTCTCCCAAGTATGGAACATGGACTGAAGTAAAAAGAGCTGTTCCGGGTTTTACTCAGTGCAGTTATCCAGCTAACTCCGTAATTCTGCTTTCTGGAACAGGCCCCTGTTAATGCATGTTGTTTTGGGGGGTGATAAGCCAAGCTAACATAGCTCTGAGCTCTGCAGCTGACTCATGAGATGCACATGCAGGGTGTTCAGTGTTCAGTGTTGCCTGGCGTTGGCGGGTGACGTTGGCGTGTTCATGCCCTGCAGGGTGCGCCTTTGTGAAGTTCCAGGGTCACGCCGAGGCACAGGCTGCCATCAACACTCTGCACGGGAGCCGTACCCTGCCGGTGAGTCTGTCCTTCTGTCCGTCCGCTGCGCCCACAACGCGACGCCGCGGCGCCTCGTCACGCTGCGTACTTCCTGTGAGGCCATGAAAAAAGACACATATGCAAACTTACATACAAGATGTTAAATATCTGGAGAATTGACCCATCTTCCTTATGTCCATTCTGCCAAGAAGAAGTGGAATCTGTAGAGCATTTATTTTGGTATTTTCTGTTTGTCGACTTATTTTTGACAAAGGTTCAAGAAAGGTTATCAAGGCACGATGTTCCTCTTCACTTATTACTGGGCGACATATGAAAACACTCTCACGCAATACACAACATAATTATATTGCTGGGAAAAGTATTTATTGTTCGGTTGACATCAGTGGAGACTCTAAGAATTGAGAGATTCAAAAAAATCTCTCAATAATAAATAATAGTAATGATAAATTTAAATAAAGATGTCCTCCAAAGATGGGGGGTGGTGGCGGATTAATAAAACATTTTAAAATAATTTTTTTTAAATTACATTTTCATAGCTTATTTTTATTTATTTACTTGGAAGTAGTAAAAAAAAAATACCGCGCTCAGACTTGATTGGGTGCAAAATTACTGAAGAAAGTAATAAATCAAAGAAAAAATAAGGCTCCGCACACCAAAAGATGCTTTATAGTCGCCTTAGCGATAATTCAATTTTAGGACAAGATCACAAACATTTCAACACTGAAGAAAGCTTTAATGCTGAAACATTTGTGATCTTGACCTCAAATTAAATTATCGCTCAGGCGACTGTAAGGCATCTTTTGCTGTGCAGAGCCTTATTTTTTCTTTGATTTATTTATTTGCTTGTAACATTTGAATCATCTTTTATGCCTCTTGACCTGTGCTAAGACCACTGTGGCTGATGCTCTCACACGCCTCCAATGTGCTCACACGTTTTACACAGCTGGCACTAATCAGCAGAGAAGCGTATCCGTCGCTAGCTGACTTAACCCCACCCTTACCGACACTGTGTGCCCCTGCTCGGTCTGTTCATGCCATAGACGAGGTTCCAACCCGTGACTTTCAGGCCCAGCCTGCGCTGGTGACAAACATCTTTTGCCAGTTGAGCCATCTGGGCACCCTTCATTTTGTTAACTTATTGCGAAAGTCATACAATCACTCATTACGAGGCAGATGCAAATGTACCGTTTTCTGGCATGTATTGTGTATGTTGTGTCAGCGTGGTTATAGCATCTCTCTCTCTATCTCCTCCCTCTCTCTCTCTTTCTCCTGCTCTTTCTCTATGCCTCCCTCTCACTTTCTCTCTCTCCTCCCACTCCTTGTCTCTGCAGGGTGCTTCCTCCAGTCTGGTTGTAAAGTTCGCCGACACCGAGAAGGAGCGAGGATTGCGGCGTATGCAGCAGGTGGCCTCCCAGCTGGGCATCTTCAGTCCAATGACCTTGAACTTCGGAGCTTACAACGCCTACACACAGGCAGTGAGTGTTGCTCTGAGGAGCCTGGGAGTGAGAGCGCCCTCGTCTCCTTTGCAGTCTTGGCGGTGTAACTGCAGCCCATAGCCATTCATGCAGTTACATTCAGGAGAATCACGGTAGAAACAGTGATAAATAATTAAACATTAATGTTTAATGAGGATAATGTTAACAGGTTGTGAGAGTGATATCTGTGGTAATGATAGTAATAAGAAAACAGGAAATATTTGCTTCCACATGGGCAGGGAGACACTACATCTGACAAGAACTAAACAGTCTCCTTCGGTGATTCCAACATAGCTGCAATAATCATAACAGTGCAGACCAGTCACAGACGGGAAATAATGCATTTCATCAACACAACACAGCCCTCCTGTTAGCTGATTTACTCATTACTGCTTTTCGTGTTCTTTCCCTCTCTCTCCTTCTCACAGTTGGTCCAACAGCAGGCCCTGGTTGCACAGTCAGCGTACTTGTCGCCCGTGGCAACCGTTGCCGTGGTGCAGATGCAGCAGATGGCGGCTCTCAATGCCAATGGCATCATTGCCACTCCCATCACACCCATCACCCCCTCTTCGGGTAACAACTGACTATCAGTGCCATCTCTGTCAATGTCCCCATGCCTGCCTGTGTGTCCCACTGTGTAAATGATTGAGGTGCTCGTCTGTGAGTCCGTCTGAAGTGTACCCTCTCTATCTGTCCATCAGTCTATGAACCTCTCCATCTCTCTGTACTCCCCTCAGTGTGTCTCCGTGACGACCAAATGCTCTTATCTTCTAGTCATGCCCTGCCTCTCTCTCTTTCTTATGCACTATAGATTCTAGTAGCTGTCAATCACAATCTCTCCTGCACTGTGATTGGTCCTCCTGGTTTGCAGGTACAAATACCCCCCCAACAATCGCAGCCACACCTGTGCCAGCACTACCTCCACCAATTGGAGTCAACGGCTATAGCCCAGTGCCAGCCCCTGCCAATGGACTGCCAGCATCTGAAACATTGTACACCAATGGTGTTCATCCTTACCAAGGTTAAAATCCTCTCATACAGATTTGATAGAGCTCTTCAGTGTTCCTCTATATAATCAGAGTGACATGAGTCATGGTTAACCTTGAAGGATGTGATATAAGTACACTTTACACAATACTTAAATATTATATAAGTATTAATTTCAGGCTTTTCGATGTTCTCTTTTCTTGCATTATTCCCTCACATTTTTCTGTATCTTTCTCTCTCCCTCTTTCTCTCTCTCTCTTTCTCCCTCCTTCTTTCACTCTCTCTCCAGCTCAGAGTCCAGCTGCAGCCTTGGACCCCCTTCAGCAAGCTTATGCAGGCATGCAACATTATACAGGTGAGCCTGTGTGTGTATGTGTGTGTCTGTGCAGACGTATGTGTGTGTGTGCGCGTGTGTTTACATACATACATATGTGTGTGCATGCATACATATGTGCGTGTGTATGTGTGAGTGTATGTGTGTGTACATGTGTGTGTCTGTGCAGACGTATGTGTGTGTGTGCGCGTGTGTTTACATACATACATGTGTGTGTGTGCATGCATACATATGTGCGTGTGTATGTGTGAGTGTATGTGTGTGTACATACATACATATGTGTGTGTGCACATACATACATACATATGTGTGTGTGTGCGCGTGTGTGTCTTTTTAGAGCACTGGTCTCAGTCTCTCATTCAATCTCTTTACAGCGGCATACCCTGCTGCGTATGGATTAGTTGGCCAGCCTTTCCCACAGCAACCCACCCTGGTTGCCCAGCAACACCAGCAGCCCCAGCAGCCCCAGCAGCAGCAACAGCGAGAAGGTGATGCCACTTCCTGTCAGACTGACACTGCAGCCATCACACCGCCACCCTGGTGTTGTCTCCCCTCTGTTCCACTTGTTGGCCTTTCTCTCCCTGTCTAACTCCGGTGGTATTTCTACCTCATCCTGCTTCACTCTATTCCTTGCTATCCATCTCACAGTGTGAGATGAGCTCCATTTCTCTGGCTCACAGTCCAACCATTTCCCCTTCCAGCTTCCTTCTCACATTCCCATCACGCCATTTTAATCTTCCCCTAATTCCCGCCTTCCAACCATCAGCACCTTCTCCTGCCCTCTGTGCAGTACAAGCCCTCTGTGGTTTGACTGACTTCTTTATTTGTGTGTGTGTGTGTGTGTATGTGTGTTTTTTTCTATCAGGTCCGGAGGGATGTAATATCTTCATCTACCACCTGCCCCAGGAGTTCACTGACTCAGAGATGCTGCAGATGTTCCTGCCCTTTGGCAACGTCATCTCGGCCAAGGTCTTTGTTGACCGCGCCACCAACCAGAGCAAGTGTTTTGGTGAGAGACACAGGCTGTGGGGGGAAGTTGTGGGGAAGTTGAAGGCAGTGGACGCCCCCTATAGTCCAAAGGCAGTGGACGCCCCCTATAGTCCAAAGGCTGTGGACGCCCCCTATAGTCCAAAGGCAGTGGACGCCCCCTATAGTCCAAAGGCTGTGGACGCCCCCTATAGTCCAAAGGCAGTGGACGCCCCCTATAGTTCAAAGGCTGTGGACGCCCCCTATAGTCCAAAGGCAGTGGACGCCCCCTATAGTCCAAAGGCTGTGGACGCCCCCTATAGTCCAAAGGCAGTGGACGCCCCCTATAGTCCAAAGGCTGTGGACGCCCCCTATAGTCCAAAGGCAGTGGACGCCCCCTATAGTCCAAAGGCAGTGGACGCCCCCTATAGTCCAAAGGCTGTGGACGCCCCCTATAGTCCAAAGGCAGTGGACGCCCCCTATAGTCCAAAGGCTGTGGACGCCCCCTATAGTCCAAAGGCAGTGGACGCCCCCTATAGTCCAAAGGCAGTGGACGCCCCCTATAGTCCAAAGGCAGTGGACGCCCCCTATAGTCCGATTATTGAACATTTTTCCCCGGGATGCTTTTGTCTGTGCTGCTTAAATGACTTTACAGTGATACAAATGAGCGAGGCAGCAGCTGCCTTTGAATGCCTGGAAACTCTTTCACTCTGACGTTGATGTTGTTGATCTACTTTATTGCTCACAGTGTCACCGGAAACACAACAGATATATTCATAATTCAAACAGAGACTTAAAAACAAGGGCCAGCCACCAATACATTAGTGGTCAGTTAATGATTAGTTATGTACAGTGCAGTTTACAGGCCAAAAACATATTCCAATCACAAGTACACTGACACATTTATGGAAGAAGGCATGCACAGTGTAAGTGCCGTGCTGAGCAGGGCATGCTTGTGTGTAAAGACTCAGCCACATGAAAGTGTCTGCCAGACTGCCACACATATAGCAGGCTGTGATTTACATATCATTGTTATTGTATTCCCATAAACCAGGCCCACTGTGGTGTATCACTAATTCCACTGGCTCCTGCAGTAACCTCTTTTTTTTTGGACAAAACAAAAGCCACAATCCCTCAAAGGGCCTAAATAATCCGTCTGTGGAGCGATGTTAGCCGTGACGCTGTGTGATGCTAATCCTCTGCTCCGCTCCCCAGGCTTTGTGAGCTTTGACAACCCGGCCAGCGCCCAGACAGCCATCCAGGCCATGAACGGCTTCCAGATTGGCATGAAGCGACTGAAGGTGCAGCTGAAGAGACCCAAGGATGCCAACCGACCGTACTGAGGCTCCAGGAGACTGAGCGAGGTGAGGGAGGGAGAGAGGGAGGGGAGGAGTAGGACAGAGGAGTAGGGTGAGTGAGAGTGGGGTATGAAGAAGACGCAATAATGTGGCTTAAACAGAAGGGGAAGTTCAGGACACCTGTCAATCACTGCTCAATGGGAAAGACGATTGGTGGGAAAGGGGAAACTAGAAATAAGGGTGGGATTCAGGGACCTGATGGTAGGAAAGGGCAAGGGTAATTTTTCAGTTTAAAAGTTCAAAAGAAAAATTCAAATTAAATCATGTTTAATTCATGTTTAATAGTTCATAGTTAATTATCATTAAATTGAATTAGAATAAAACGATAATTAAAACAATAAAACAAATACTGTTTTTTAATTTATTTTTTACTTTTTATTTATCTTTTGTACTGTTTTTTATTTTTTCCTGAATACAACATACCACATCCAAGATCCTCCTGTCCAATCATAAATTGTGAAGACTCCGTCGCTATGGCTATGGTTACCTAGCAACCGATAAAGCCCTGACCCCCCTTCCTCTCACGTTGTTGTAAGTTTATTGGACTGTGTTGGTTGCCGTTGGCGATTGCCTGTGTTTGGGTTGCCGTGGCGATTGCCTGTGTTGGTTGCAGTTGGCAAATATGTTTGTTTTTTGCTCGTTGCCCTAGGCGACCGGCCATGCTGTGAACCGCATGCCGTGTTGCCGTGGCGACAATGGATTGTGTTTGGTGCACTGTGAGTTTATTTTGTATTTTTGCACATACTGATCAATTACTGTCACACTGAGATAGCGAATAATTTTATAATTGGCAATACAATCACTTATTGTAATTTCCACACTTTTTGATAATTTATGCCATTATCATTGTATTTACTAATATTTTTTGCAGTTTGTTTTTGATCAGTTTCCTTAGTGTGTTGATTGTTATTATTATCACGATTCCTATCACAATAAGTATCATTACTATTTTATGTGTTTTTGGTTGGGGTGGGGTTTAATTTGTGCACACATACTGTGTGTAAGTATGTGAGAGTGTGAGCACTTGTGTGTATTTGTGTGTTCGTGCATGCATTGGAGTGTGTGTAGAAACTAATTTAATTGGAAATTCACTGGCGCGAGCGTGCACATGTATTTGCGCATACGTGTAAGCATGTGCTTGAGTGTGCATGTACGTGCGACAGTGCGTGTGCATGTGCGTGTGTACGTGTTTTTTGTATGTGGGAGTGAGGTTATTATCTGCGTTTGTCTGGATGTTTATGTCATATTCATGTCAGCACTCTCACACTGCTGTGTGTGCTAGACACGAAAAAAACAAGCCAATAATTCATTGATGAACACGGTGACAGGTTATGGAGTTTGCACCACAGTTTTGTGGGCACTGCCTCTGAGTCTGACGTATTTCTACTAGAAGTGCTGAGGCCCTGTTTGGATCAGAACTCCAACTCCCATCATGCCCACCACGCCACACTGTATTACAACCTGAACAGGACAGACGCTTGCAAGACAGCTGAACCAATGAATATCAAGTAGTGAAATGAATTGCACTGACGGGGCTTCCACACCAATGGGTGATTTTTCCTGGGTTGAAAAAAAAAAAGCTTCAGATGATAATTACAGATAATCCATTATTCTGGTGTTTTACACACCACAGCTGCCTAGATCCCTGCAACATAATCACCAAGATATGTCCACTTTGGTGCCACTTTGCTTTTCCTGGGTGGAAATAAGCAGTGATCTTAGACAGTCCCTTGAACCTGTCCCAAAAGCTCTTTACGTGATTGCAGGTTAATTTAGGTTTGGCAGCAATATGAACTAAATTTGGCCCATACCTATCTGTTCTGGAATACAGCTTGTTCTATACCTCACTGGAAGATACTTAATTTTTAATAATGATCAAAATTTGTATTTGTATTACGTAGTAATAATAATTAAGCATTCATCGCCCATATTTGTACATAAGGTGCTGTACGGTAGATATTATGCAGGATTACATTGATCTCTACCACACACTGAAGTGGACTATATTTGTGGATGGTGGTGGGATGAGTGTGGATTCAATTGCAGTTCTCATAGGTACCTCTTTCCCCTTTTCAGACTTCATGTCTCCCTTTTGTTCCCTCCTTCCATCTCTCTCTCTCTATCACTCTCTCCTTTCTAACTGTTTTACCCTAGCCTGTGTTATGAGGTAATGATCTGTGGTTGTCATGGTGAAACACGATGCCTTGTGCTGATTGGAAAACAGCCTTTTTGTCTAGGAATTCTGGGTAATTGTAACACAAATGAAAACATTCACAAAAAAATCTGCCTATAAACGGTGTGAGAAAACTCTTGCTTATCCCTTCTCTTGGCTTGTTAATTAGTTTGCAGTTTATTATTTAAATTATATAGCAGCTCGTCAGGGTGCCCCATATGCCCAGCACATAGGGACAATCTTCCTTTTAAAATTGTTTTTAAAAAAACAAACAAACAGAAAAAACTCTCCTTGTTCATACAATGCAATGCAACGACTCAAATAGACAGTCACGCCCAGGAAAAGGAGGAAAATGTTATTTTAGACCTGATGCATCCAGCACCCATCCAGGTACAACTGATTATCTGAAAAACAGACTCTGGCACATGTGTCTACATTTAAAACAAGCCTTTGCAAACACAAAGCATAGTAACTCAAACACTTATTTTCATTACAGTACTTTTGTAAGTATAATTTTAAAACGCATACAAATGAGACTGGATTCCTGGGATGAACTGGAGTGTTATAGAAACTGTTTGGTTTGGAGATACTGGAGTGTTATAGAAACTGCTAAGTTTGGAGATACTGGAGTGTTATAGAAACGGTTTGGTTTGGAGATACATTATAAATAAGCATCTCAAGTATATTGCTTCAGTCGGTAGAAAATATAAAATAATTAGTTTATGAGAGAATGGACTGAAATAATGACAAATTAATATGCATGAGTATATAAATGACATTCCTGTTACCGAAGTTGCCCAGAATTCCTATACTGCAACTCCTGCCAGAGAGTCATGCATGTTGGGGATTTGTTTGCCTGCCAGTAATTATAGGATACAATTACATCACAACATACACATGCTCTTATTAATACAGGTCAACACACACACACACCTACATTCACACACACACACACACAGACACACCTACACACATGCATGCACACACACACACACACACACACACACGTTGGACAGAAGTCTAGGTTTCATTTTGTGAGTTGCATGGGCACTTTGTGTGTAAGTGTATATAAGGCGTAGAGAGATATGTTTTTTTTGAAAGACCTCAGTATGCCAGTGTATGTTCCAAAGTAGATAGTCTCAGTTCTTATGTCTATCGGGAGGGCTCTACAGCATTGACACTCCATGTTTCAACTCAAGTACAAAAAACCTTGGTTGAGAAGTGAGTTTGTCTATCAGTCAGAAGAATATATAAGAGATTACTAAATAAAAATATTTTGTCAAACATTTGTGAAAAGTACTGTTTCAAATGAGGGGTGTAAAATCTTATTAAATCTAAATGCAAAACACTTTGTCCTCAAAGTTTAGTAAGGAATTTAAGGAAGTCCTTCTCTTTTTGTATCAACATGTTTTGTTCAATTCAAAGCTCACCAAGCCTGTGATGTTGTGGAAGAATTGAAATTAATGAACACTTCACTGATATGTTAACTCAAAGTGGAGGACAGAGTGCATTGTGGTTAGAGTGACTCTATTGGACATTATTGGTTATAAAATGTGAACTGAACAGTTTGATAAGAGTATAACACAAACACCTGCTTCAATTAGAACTTCAAAATGTGTGAATTCAAACCTGTTTTATTATACTAAATTAAAATATACATGTATAATTAATGCATTCATGTGAACTTTACACCTTATATACAGCTGAAAAGCAGCCTTCATTTGAATCAGTGTTTTACAGTGAATCCATGGTTCACAAGTGGTTCACAGAAAAATCCCAGTCTTTAAATGGAGTTCAAACAAGGGGTGTGCTTAGTAACCTACAATCTGTAACTGTCAAACCATCAAAGCCAGCCTTTCTGTTCCAAGCACAGAAATCCCGTGTTGGTTTCAGACTCACCCCGTATCTCTGTAGACCCGTGCTTCGGTTCAGTGTTGACCCAACTTGTCTGCTTTTTCCCCTCAAAACCCAGGGATCCCAGATCTGTACAGATCACATGTGTTCGGCCCTTTCTGAGGCGTGGTAATCCAATTCATTATGAAACTATTACACATCACATAGCTCAGCAGTAATCATCTCTCCTGTACAGCAGAAGGTCGGCAGGACCTGAAATCCAGATCAGTGCAGTGTAGTGTTGAAGGACAGTAAGGTCCACTGATTCCTGATGTGGTAACTGCAGTGATTTGTAAACTATAAGAGAGCTATTGCAGAGTCCACGCATACATGTGTTTATGCTCGCTGGGTCTGAGGGTTTGAGTGGGCAAACTGCCAGGAGACACCGGGTGACTGGAACACAAAGGGTTCATGCAACCAATGTATGTTTCTATGTTTCAGTCCGCATTTAAGAAATTCTCTCCCTCTCTCTCTCTCTCTCTCTTCAGAACAGGTGAAAATTCAGTAGATGCCTGTGGAGAGTTTCCAGAAAATGCAGCTTCAGACTACTGCTTAGTGTCTGTTCAGCATCAGGACATCCCATCTAAAGCTACAACTGCACAATCACGTCAGACACACGACTCGATGCTCACATATTTACCAATGTGTATGGACCAATGTACAAAACAAAACCAACAAACAAACAAAAAAAAACATATCCAGTGGAGAAAAAAAAGAACATGTCTGCAAGACAGACCTGAGACTCGTGTACAGACACACTGACAAAACACACAGACAAACTGACCCCAACCAACTTAAGAGACTGTCTAGGAGGAGTTTATTCCAGGTGTACAGCATGTGAAGAAGGGGGTAGAGGAGGAGTACGGAGAGACTGTATTAAAGACGAGTGAGGGCACTGTTGAAAAAAAGTAATTGAGTATAATATATTACTT
The DNA here is from genome assembly GCA_022702515.1 of Ilyophis sp. 1 JC-2022. NCBI lineage: Eukaryota > Metazoa > Chordata > Actinopteri > Anguilliformes > Synaphobranchidae > Ilyophis > Ilyophis sp. 1 JC-2022. Next base: position 83,380,615 of record CM040406.1, read on the forward strand.
CTTCTGGTCTATCATATGTTGTGAAGAGTTAGCTTCTCTTTCTGAAAAGGAAAAAAAAAAACAGAAAAAGATTTGACACAGCAAGCGTAGTTTAGAATGACAAAGAAAAACGCTTATAACTGTAAATAATTTAGTTTAAGAAGAGTAAAGAAAAAAGAAGAAATGCAAAACTAAGAATCCTTTACGTAAAAATATGAAAAACAATGAGATACTATTATTATTGTTATGATTATTATTATCAAGGGATTGTTGCATTTAAAAATGGAAAGGGGTTGAAAAAGGTTCAACATATTTTCAGCTTAGTTTTGTCGATATGTGGGTGGGAGGGCAGAAAAGTTTTAATATTTGAAGTATTTTTTATTTATTAATTAATTTATGAATTCCTTTTTGATGAGGGGGTAAAGCACTGAGGAGAGAAGTTGGGGGAAACTTTTTTGATTTTAGAATTTTTTTAGAGAAATCCATTTTTGTGGGTCTGTATATCTCACACTTTGTAATTGCATAATTATAATTATGAATTGATCATTATAATGATTCTCATAATTTATTTCATATTTATTGCTTCTTGTTTTTGATCCAATCTCTCTTTTTAAGTTAAAATAAAAAACAAGTAATAATGACCACTGTGTCATTTTTGTTGACAGTGTGCTGTGTCTATGCAAGAGTATTCATAGGTGCCAATGGTGTCTGCTTATATAGGGTGCGTCCAAATATCTTTCACTCCTCACCTCCTTTCCTCCACTCCTCTCCTACAAGGACGTATGAAAAATAGCCTGTATGTTTCAAGTACAAGTATTTGCATGTACAGTATACAATGTACCTGACATTGCGGTTTGCGTTGAGACATTAATTAATATGTAACCATTCATATGTACTTAATTAAGATGTAATCAGCAACATTAGATTAAAATGCAAAGATCCGTTTCCGGGGCACGGAGGAGAGGAGGTGGTAGTGGAGGAAAGGAGGGTGCATTTTTCGAGTATTGGGATCCACCCATAGAGTTGGGGAGAATGGGGAATGGAGGGGTGGAGCAGGGAAAAGACTGGCCTGGATTCAATCAACATTGTCCTTAACTTGACTTATAAATAACTGCAAGCATTAGCTTTTCCCTTCACAGTTTGGTCTTTTAAATTAGTTGTGCACTGAAGTTGCCAAGCTATGTTTGTGAAGAAAAATGTATTTGTTTTTATAAATGTATTAATTCATTGTGAGCCAAAGTTAAGGACATGTTGATTCAGTCCAATGTGTTTTGCTCATTTTTATCCTTAACAAAAGAATCGCATTCTCAGCTAAACTGCAATTACAGTGATGCCCAGTAGAGGGCATGAAAGGCAGAAGTTGTGCTGAACCATAGGTGGCTCGTTCTTTATCCGTAAAATGGATGCTGTTTAAGCAAACCCTCTATATCCCTCTGTATCAGTTGTAATTAACTGTTTATTGATGAATGAGTGTGCACATTGTGAAGATGTTTATACACTGCGCATCACATTCTAATCAGGACAACAGGAAAGGTCGGGTTCCAGGGAGAAGTTCTCTGCTATCTTTTGCTATCTACTGAGTGTGACTGTACTGTTTAGCATTGGTCATTAATTAATCATTAGAAACAGTGTGCTGTTTTAAGTAAATTAGGTATTTATTGAACGTAAGTCCATAAGTAAAGAGGAGGCAGAAAAATCACTAGTCTACTTAAAACCTGTAGTGTGAACTAATAATGTAAGCATTTGAAAAAGACAACATGGGGGTAAATTCTTCAAGTCAATATACATGCATGTAAGTCCGTATGCTTAGCATGCGTGTGCCTGTGCATTGTATATATACAGTATTCAAATGATGCTCAATTGGTATTAAGGGGCCTAATGTGAGATTAAACTACCACCAGCAGCCTGCGTTGTTGACACAAGGCAGGGTGGATCCAAGGATTTATGCTGTTTATGCCAAATTCTGCACCTACCATCTGCATGGCACTGCAGAAATTGAGATGTGTCAGACCAGGTGACATTTTTCCAATCTTCAATCATCCAGTTTTGATGATGACATGCCTACTGTAGCCTTTGATGATTACATGCCCATGCGTTATGTGTTCAGAGATGCCCTTCTGCAAACAAAGTTTTAAACGGCTATTATTTGGGCATTTGTGGCCTTTCTGTTAGCTTGACGGAGTCTGCCCATTCTCCTCTGACCTCTCTTATTACCAAGGTGGTTGTCCCCACAGAGCTGCTGCTCGCTGGATGTTTTTTTTTGTTTATAGCACCATGCTCTGGAAACTCTAGAGACTGTAGTGTGTGTGAAATCCCCAGCACCCAGCTCTGAAACTCTAGAGACTGCAGTGTGTGAGAATCCCAGGGGGGAGTGCTGTTTTAGCACCCACATGCTGGAAACTCTAGAGAGAGAGTGTGTGTGATGAGACAGGCCAGGAGGGCAGCTGTTTGAGCACCATGCTCTGAGAAAGACAGAGGTGTGTGGTGTGAGAGGGCAGGGGCAGCAGTTTATAGCACCATGCTGAAACTCTAGAGACTGCTGCTGTGTGAAGAATCAGAGGGAGGCAGCTGTTTAGTGCACCATGTGCTGGAAACTCTAGAGATGCAGTGTGTGGAGAAATCCCAGGCAGGAGGGCAGTGTGTTATAGCACTCTGAAACTGAAGAGACTGTAGTTGTGTGAAAATCCAGGGAGCAGAGGGTTTACAGCACCATGCTCTGGAAACTAAGAGAGACAGTGTGTGTGAGAATCAGGAGCAGAGGGGAGGCTGTGCCATGCACTGGAAACTCTAGAGACTGCAGATGTGTGAGATGTCAGGAGGGCATCTGTTTATAGAGTGTTGTTTGCACAACCTCTAGGCTGTTTATAGCACCATGCTCTGGAAACTCTAGAGACTGTAGTGTGTGAGAATCCCAGGAGGGCAGCTGTTTCTGTGACGCAGGAACCACCACTTCTGGCACCAATAATCATACCATGGTCAACTTAGATCACACATCTTGCCCATTCTGATGCTTGGCCAACGAACAACTAGACTCAACAACTCCTCACCAAGTCTGCATGTTTTATATACAGTCAAGCCGGAAAGTCTGCACACCCCTTTCACCTTCTCCATGTTTTATTACGTTACAGACTTATACTACAATAGATTGAGTTCATTTTTTTGCCTCAAACATCTACACACAATAGCCAATAATGACGAAGTGAAAACAGGTTTTTAGAAAATATGCAATTTTATTTCACTGACAAAAATAGGTTATTTAGGGGTTACATATCTGTACACACCCTTAGCCTAATACTTGGTTGCTGCACCTTTGGCAGCGATTACAGCTTCAAGGCGTCTTGGAAAAGAAGCTACGAGCTTGGCACACTTGTTCCTGGACATTTTTGCCCATTCCTCTTGGCATATCCTTGCAAGCTCCGTCAGGTTGGATGGGGAACGTCGGTACACAGCCATTTTCAGCTCTTTCCACAGATGTTCAATTGGATTCAGGTCTAGGCTCTGGCTGGGCCACTCAAGGACATGCACAGACTTTCTCCAAAGCCACTCCTTTGTTCTCTTGGCTGTGTGCTTCGGGTCGTTGTCATGTTGGAAGGTAAACCTTCGCCCCAGTCTGAGGTCCAGAGCGCTCTGGAGCAGGTTTTCTTCAAGGATCTCGGTGTACTTAGCTGCATTCATCTTTCCCTCTATCAGGACTAGTCACCCCGTTCCCGCTGCTGAAAAACATCCCCACATCATGATGCTGCCACTGCCATGCTTCACTGTAGGGATGGTATTAGCCAGGTGATGAGCGTTGCCTGGTTTCCTCCAGACGTGACGCTTGCTATTCAGGCCAAAAAGTTCAATTTTGGTTTCATCAGACCAGAGAATCTTGATTCTCATGGTTTGAGAGTCCTCTAGGTGCCTTTTGGCAAACTCCAAGCGGGCTGTGATGTGCCTTTTACAAAGGAGGGGCTTCCGTCTGGCCACTCTACCATAAAGGCCTGATTGGTGGAGTGCTGCCTGGATGGTTGATCTTCTGAAAGGTTCTCCCATCTCCACAAGGATATGCTGGAGCTCTGTCAGAGTGACCCTCGGGTTCCTGCTCACTTCCCTGGCCAAGGCCCGTCTTCCCCGATTGCTCAGTTTGGCCGGGCGGCCAGGTCTAGGAAGATTCTTGGTAGTTCCAAACTTCTTCCATTTACGAATGATGGTGGCCACTGTGCTCTTTGGGACCTGTAAAGCTGCAGAGATTTTTTTGTACCCTTCTCCAGATCTATGCTTTGACACAATCCTGTTTCTGAGGTCTGTCAACTGTGGGACCTTATATAGGCAGGTGTTGGCAATCCCCAATCATGTCCAATCAATTGAATTTATCACAGGTGGACTTCAATTAAGTTGTAGAAACATCTCAAGCAGTATCAATGGAAACACAATGCTCCTCAGCTCACTTTTGGGTGTCATATCAAAGGGTGTGCACACTTGTGTACATATGATATTTTACATTTTTATTTTTAATAAATTAGCACAAATGTCTAAAAACCAGTTTTCACTTTGTCATTATGGGCTATTTTGTGTAGAATTTGTGAACTCTACATTAAAAATGAACTCAATCTATTGTAGAATGTCTGTAACATAATAAAACGTGGAGAAGGTGAAAGGGGTGTGCAGACTTTCCGGCTTGACTGTATTGCAACCACATGATTCGCTGTTTCAAGAAGCAGGCTATTTACAAACCCCAATTCCCAAAAAGTTTGGACAGTATGCAAAATGCAAATAAAAGCAGAAAGCAGTGATTTATTTTAAAAAAAAAAATTTATACATTTATTTTTGTAAATGTACGCCAATTCTGAATTTGAGGCCTGCAACACGTTCCAAAAAAGTTGGGACTTTTTGGAACATTCCACAGGTAAACGGGTGAATAGGTAACAGGTGAAGCTATTATGACTGGGTATAAAAGGAGCATCCACAAAGGCTCAGGCGTTTACGAGCAAGGTTGAGGTTCTCCACTTTGCGAAAAACTGCGTGAGTGAATAGTCCAACAGTTTAAGAACAACATTTCTCAACGCATGATTGCAAGGAATTTAGGGATTTCACCATCTACAGTCCATAACATTATTAAAGATTCAGAGAATCTGGAGAAATCTTTGTGCATAAAGAGCAAGGCCAAAAACCAATATTGAATGCCCGTCGATCCCTCAGACGGCACTGCATTAAAAACCGACATGCTTCAGTAATGAATATAACCACATGGGCTCTGGAATACTTCAGAATACCGTTGTCGGTAAACACAGTTTGTCACTGCATCAACAAATCCAAGTTAAGACTACTACGCAAAGTGTAAGCCATACTACATCCAGAAATGCTGCCGACTTCTCTGGGCTCCAGCTCATCTGAGATGGACAGATGCAAAGTGGAAACGTGTGCTGTGGTCTGATGAGTCCACCTTTCAAACTGTTTTTGGAAATAATGGACGTTGTGTTCTTCGGGCCAAAGAGAAAAAGTACCATCCCGACTGTTACCAAGGCAAGGTTCAAAAGCCAGCGTATGTCATGGTATGGGTGTGTGTTAGTGCCAATGGCATGGGTAACTTGCACATCTGTGAAGGCACCATTAACGCTGAAGGGTACATATGCATTTTGGAGCAACATATGCTGCCATCTAGATGACGTCTTTTTCAGGGATGTCCCTGAATGTGTGGCGCATTATGAAGCGCAAAATACGACAAAGTAGACCCCGACTGTTGAGCAACTGAAGTCTGTAAATGAAAGATTTCAGTTTTCAATTTTTAATACATTTGCAAAAATTTTGAGACAAAAAATGAACTCAATCTATTGTAGAATATGTCTGTAATGTAATAAAACGTGGAGAAGGTGAAAGGGGTATTCAGACTTTCCGGCTTGACTGTATATCAAGCAAGAATGGGAAAAAAATTCCACTTTCAAAACTACAACAATTATTTTCCTCAGTTCCCAAAAGAGATTACTGAGATTACCCAGGGGTAAAACGAATTGCCCCTTGGGATAATAAAAATAACCTTGACCTTGACCTGTCCCAACTTTTTTGGGACGTGTTGCAGGCATCTAATTTAGAATGAGCGTAGTTAGTTAAAATATTAAACATCAAAAAGGATTGGATGTTCAAGTTGTCAATGTAAGCCTATAGACCTACCTTCGAAACTCCACGGGTAGGAGACAGTCCATACTTCTCCCAAACCTGCCCTACATTGAAAGGCCATAGCTACAAATGACAGCCGCTAATGAAGCTGCGTTTCACTGAATTTTTGGGGCAGGTTCTATATGGAATTCTATCTTGGTAGTGTATGCGCAATAAAATCGCATTAGTGTCACACAGAAGGCCATGTGGAATGTGTTGGAGCTTTTATAACCAGCGAAGAATCGCCGGTTTGTGTGGAAATCACGGGGTATGTTGCTAGGCGCACCTAAATAAATAAATATAGAGGGGGTAACTGCTCCTCCCTATAGAGCATGGCTTTAATCACTTGGAAAATTAAACGTTTCTTTTTCAGTAAACCACTTCAAAAAGAACTATATGCATTTAATTGTTTCAAGATGATTTACTGCTATCATATCTCTGCTTAGGAATTTATGATAAGGTAATTATAGTCTCTCGAGAAAACTCACCTCAATAATTTCAGTCCCATGCATAGGCTACCAGTAGCCTACCAGCTCAATTCAATCACCGTTTTTAAATATAGGGCTAGCTACTCCACAGTCACCCGGTCCCTTTCTCGCGCACAACCTCAATGGCCCCGCCCTTTGTACCTTGCACATGGTTCATGCACCACATTGTCACATAGCCAGCATGAGGGAAATCGTGTGTTCGCGTTTAGCCTAATCCTGAAGAGTTGGGAGTTCTTTTTTGAACTGGGAGTTCTCTTCGTGCTTTCGTGTGCGTTTAAACGTCACTCTATTACCCCTCCCTCTCCTTGTCTATCACCCCTCCCTCTCGGATCATTTTCTGTCCTCTCGTCTGATACGGGGCTGACCGATGCGTGTTCTTGGCGGAGAACCGTTGCTTTTCATCACCGGCGGAGAAGAATAAAAAGTGGAAGTTATCTTTAAAAGAATAAGCTTGGATTCTCATCCTCATCAATGAGAACACTTACAGACACACGAAAACAATTCAAAAAATAATCAGTGGGTCTTCCACCATTTTCATTTAATTATTATGTTTTTACTAGCTATCTAAACGGTTTCATTTTATTTTTTATTTTATTTTAAATATGCAGATAGCTAAGCTGACAGAAAGGTCGGACCGTAAACCCAAATAGGCTACGGACACACCGGTCCACTAACAGACTGGGATCCGGCGGCGACCTCGCAGGCGCTATAAATTACCGATTGGCTTCAAGACCAATCGGTTCTTCATCAACAGCTAGCATCATCAGTAACGATTTATTGGGTTTAGTAGGCTACATATTTAATCCTTGTGTTCACCTTCTTGCCTGCGTGGACCTGGGTGGACTCTGACTGAAGTAAGTAGCCACTGTTACGTGAATTAATAACTGTTATACCTGTAGGCTTTATGCTACTATCACGTGCACGTTTATAGTTATTCTAATAATTTCCTCTTGGCTGACAGTACGCTACACGGTTGCTCAGTTAGCTGCACACTGTTTTCTTGTGTATCAAGTTATTGAATCTGTACATCTGTCTAACCACAGTACAGAGTTCAAGTAAACAATGCCCTATTGACATGTTACCCTAAATACTCGGGTCAGTGCACACTCTGCCCATAGATCTCACGTTGGAATAGACAGACTGCTAGACTATATAAACTATTTCAGACGATGCAACAGCCAAAGGGCAACACTGTAGGCTATACACAGACACCTGTGTTCACCTCACAGGTCACTCATAGCTAGCTTCACTCTACTTGTACCCACTATATGAAAATACTTGGTACAGGATAGGCATAGGCATGGTAGGCTAAAGGTTATATAGGCCTATAAGTCAGAAATCAGTGCAGTGTAGGCTACAGATGCTGAGCAGCATATCGTGTAGTCCTATAGTCAACTGTATGAATGAGGAGGTGTCCTGTCCGATCATAGCCACATTTGGCTACGCCACTGCAACAGATGATTGATTAGAGTGTGTAACTAGGCTATATGATTGTGAAATCTAATCAGAATCAATTATATTCTTGGTAACGTTCAATTATACGCTGAGGGAGAAGGGGCAAACCGAGTCTCTCGAGAGTAGGCCTACGTAGCCTAGGCTATACAAAAACAACGTGATAAACGAAGGTCGTGAGTTTGGGAGCTTCCTTCAGTCATTACCCGCCCCGATGCCGCATACAGCTAATGGATAAAATATGCACTGCTGTGAGCCAAGAGCCTGTCTCATCGTGTTATTCATATGAATTGTATGCGCCTAGCGACAAAGTTAGCGGCTGCAAAGTGAAATGTGTTAAATCTGCAGAATTTCTAGCGTGTAAAAAAGTTCTGAAACTGTCTGAAGCTGTCGGATATTTTAAGCTTCTGCGAGTAGAAGAAAAAAAACTTTGTTAAACTGTTGCCGTAGCCTACATCAACATCATTTCCCACTTTTCTGCAGTAGCCTTTGTTTAAATCAACACCAATACGCTGTTGAACTACTGTTTATTAACTTGCAATGCATATCATAGCCAGTTAGCCACCGATCATTTCCTCCGCTGCGTTTCCTCTCCCCTCCCTGTTTCCAATAGGTCATAGAGATCCTATAAGCATACATTAACGAGAGTGATACAGCTTTAATGTCTTCCTGGCGGTCCATTTCATATTTATTTTAATCATATTTCATTGAGAACACATTCAATTATCCCTTGCAAATCAGTTTTAAACATTTTAATATTTAAGCTGCTAAACCAATTTTAAATGGTTCCCATATGTTATTGTACAAAACATGTCTCTTGCATTACACATAACTTTAAATCTCTTTGACACCCTTAGTAAAGTTCAATAGTTGCAGTTTTAGTATAATCTGATGACAAAGTTATTAAAATACATTGTTACAGTAATCTTAGAAACGACCGTTGTTATTCACCACTCCACCACAAGCAAGTAAGAACGTACACAGTGAGTAGTGGATTGTTATGTAGCTTATAAACTCAAGTGGGATCATACTGTAAATGGTTAGCAAGTAGGCTATAGCTGGGAATTACATCATTTGGGTTGACTCCACCAATGTGAATGAATTAAATCTGACCCAGACTGGCCTGGAGATGGTAGATGGTAGTGAAGAGGAATCCACAGTGCAATGTATTTGAATTTTATTGTGCTGTACATATTCACTTGGATTTAAGTATGTTTGGCTGTGCCTGTGCCTGTGTGTGTGCGCGCGCGTGTGTGTGTGTGTGTGTGTGTGTGTGTGTAGGTGTTTTACCTTGCAGATGTGGCGTGCATCCATGTCACTTCATTTAAAGCCGCTGATCCCTTACTGAACCAATCTCACAGTGCAGCTGAAGGCTTTAACATTGACAGCCTCATGCTTAAATATGAAGGCAAATATAACCAGGAATGTTAATTTAATTAAATTTATAGTTGAATAATGTTGCAAGTTTTTTTATTTTTACCAACAAAAAAAAAGGTGTTTATATGGCGTGATAAATCAGGAAATATCACTGGAAGAAATATCAGCAATGGTATATGATTGGTATATGATTGGAACAATCTTGGAAGAATGAAATTTTCTTTTGTTTGAAACTTCTAAGAAAACAATCAAAGGGTTTCTGTTGTGTGAGGAGAAGGTGTGGGAGATGGCCATGCGTAGTGGTTGATTCAAAATGATGACAGGGCACAATGGCTTAAAAAAAGGAGTAATCAATTTCATTGTAACATGGTATTCATTTGTTTTGTAGTTTACCTTGGGCTGCTAGAATTGCTCATATATTATTATTACACGGCGAGCTTTACTGACTCAAGTGAAGCGGCTCTCAAGGTAAAAAAAGAAAGAAAAAAGTGGGCATCACTTTCTGCTGAGGCACTTGTTCTTGTTAGGGAACTGGGCTCGCACCTCAAAGGTTGTAAATTCGATTCCCAGGTGGCACACTGCCATTGTACCCTTGAGCAAGACACTTAACCTGAATTGCTTCGGTAAATAAGACGTGTAAGTTTTTTTTTGGATAAGAGTGTCGGCCAAATACCTAAAATAGCGTAGCCTATAATGTAAATGCAAGTCGACTGTCCTGTCTGTGGCCAGGCAACATTAACAGGGCCAGACATAATTGGCCCAAGCTCTGCCCCAGGGAGGGAGTGTCTTAGTTGGCAGGGTGTCTTCTATCTCATCGCTCAGTAGCAGCTCTCCTGGGTGGATCAGGCACTGAATGTGGGCCTTGTAGCAAGGGGATGGGCCAACAGTCCTGAATGGACATTTCAAAGTGGGGTTTAAAAGGAGACGAATATACTTGGTATGTCAATCCTTGTTGGCCGAAGTTAAACCAAGTTAATTGTGTTGATTGATCTGGCTGAGTGTTTGCACGATGCAGAAGGGCCTAAATACAGCAGTACACGTTCTAAAATTGCACAGCAAAATGTGCTCTGAAATTTCAGTTTTTGCTAGATTTTTTTTTTAAATTGTATATTTTATCAATAATAATGAATTATTAAGTGAGATATTTATGAGGCTCTAGTCTTTAGTGGTACTGTGAACTCTCTTTAGATGATTCAGTGGAACTTCCTCTTACTCACAGAACATTCAAACTGATGAGATGACACAATATTGTAAATATTTAATATATAAATCCATGGTGGTGAGTAGTGAGTACTCGTAGTATTTCAGATATATGTAAACTCCAAGCCAAAAGGGCATATTTGTTTTCCATCTGAAAGCTCCTGGAGCATTTGCACAAAAGCAAAAAGGCAAGCAGTGTCATCATTGGCTCAGAGCAGTGTGGTCAGTCCAGTCACATGATACTGTCAGCCAATAAATGGCTGACAAAGGCTGCCATAAAGAAATATATGGTGCTGCACGCTGGATCCCGTGCCTGGCCCAGAGCATCTCTGTGGAAGGGGAAGACCCTCCCCCCCCCCCCAGTGGTCTTACCGTTGTTACTGTGCATGCATTTATTTCAGACATTGTCTCATGTTTCATAATATTTTAAGTGACACACATCTGCAGGATACCACTAAGCCCTTGGTATTCCTTGACCGTACTAAGAGAGGATTGGCTAGATACAAGCTGGAAGGCCATAATATTGTATTCCTGTGGTCTCTGAGCATTTCCCTCCATTCCGGTCCACATTTATTTTTATTTGAGCTTACAGCCACAGCGTCCCACAGTCCACTTGACTTGGGCCCAGTGTCCTTGGCTCTTCCCTGTGCTGCAGCCTTGTCATTTTCAACTGGGGGGGAGGTCATCCCTGTGAGTAGCACATTGGCACGCCTTAACGGCTGAAATGAGGAAATGGTGATCAATGTCCCATGATGCACGGAATTCAGCGCGCACATTAATGCAACAGTTCAACAATGCGCCTAATGTTGTGCAAGCACGCCGGCCATAGTTTCGCAGGGTGAAGGCAGCGCTGCGTTGTGGTGTGGACACCAGACATGCGAACCCGGAAAGGAGGTGGATTCAAGTCCTGCAGACGACACTAACGTAGCCGTGAGCCTGTTTCCTTTTTCTGTATCTCTTGCCAAAACCCATCTGGTTAAATGTAAATGTGCTGGGTGTAATATGGGGAAATGGTTTTATGCGGTGCGGCCGCGGTCCTGTTATGGCTAGTTGTGCTTAGCATGCTGTGCTAAGAGGCAGCTGTTCTATCCCCGGCCGACCACCCTGTTTGCTGCTGCAAAGTGCTCTGCCATGTAAGTGGGTCAAAGAATTGGTGAGCTGTGTAAATTGCAAGCCTTGTTGCCCCTATCTTAATGGTGCCTTAGATGCAAAAGCCATGTCTTGAAATGAAATGGGTGTTTGCCAAACAACTGGTAATACATAATTTAAGGGCCTATGAAATATTTCTTTTTCTATTTAAAAATACGAATTGTACTCATTTCTACAGCCCGCGTGCTCTCACGTTAAGACTTATCTGTATATTCATAGTTATCTTATCTATATATAAATTCATAGCTGATAGTGATTATCCTCACTGGTTTTCTGCAATGTTATGAGCGTATGATTCATATCCAGGGATTGCATTAGACCACTGTGCTCACATTCTTGTTTCCCATACGTTTGGATATCCTTATTTCTAGCTGTAAATCCTGCTGCATACTTGTATGAGAGCCAAACCTTGCTATACGTATTTGCCTGGATTCTGCATCTGTCATCTGGAGTTAGAATCCACCCGGTGCGGGGGTGGGGGTGTTGGGGGGGGGGGGGGGGGGGGGTGTTGGGGGGTGGGGGTCAGTCAGCACATTTATGAATCACTACTATTTTAATTAACTCTTTTTCGCTCTCTTTCTTTCTTTCCCTCCCTCATGCGCTAACGTGTGTGTTAGTCAACAACCAGGCATTAAACATTTGAACGTTTTTTAGATAAACTTGTACTATCCGCTCAGTGTGTGTATATATTAGCTGTACTCCATGATAGGAGTCCAAATGGTTGCGAAATATTTTCGTTAGTTGCTCTGTACTCCCCTGGGGTGATAATCCAGAATAGGGCATTTGTCGCTCTCCATTCACTTCTATAGGGCAGCTAAAACTGTCTCAAAATGACACTTCTAGCACACTTTGGACATGGCCAGGTAACTACACAACCAGTTCCATTTTGCTTTAAAATTAAAGAGCACCCATGCTATAGCTAACATTGTGAATGAATTGGCTAGCTTGTTATCGAACGTTAGTGTTATTAAAAAAGAATAAAAAGCAACAGTATGCATGTGTAACGTTAGTTAGATTCATTTGTGTGAGCTGAATGGCAGGGTTGCCAGACTAGGGTATTTTTCCCTAAATGTAGGGAATTTAAAAAATTCATAAGGGAAGTTTTAAAGAAAAAATGTATGGGAGTCAATGACAGATAGGGAATTAAAAGGAGGTATGGGTGGAAATTATGAGAAAACCGTACGGAACACAACTGAAGATGGAGGGCGGAATTAATTCAAGCATCTGGTAACACTGCTAGATGGCCAACAACAAAGTGGGCGTTGACAGTTTACTAGCATTAGCTGCTAGTTGGGTATTGATCAACCCCATACCTGCAGCTACACATCTAAGTTGGAACGTAGTCAGATCACAAACTAGCTAGTAGTTACCACGACTACCTCTAACTAGCTATTCTAGTAGAGCATTAGCGAGGTAGAACCCTCAGAACTCACAAAGTACAACTTGCTAAAGCCAATAACTAATGTTAACCCGCAAGTCCAATAACGTCAAACTATCGTGTGTAGATAGCAAGTCAACTTGGTAGAGCAGTAACTTGCCATCTGTCTCTCATTAACGCAACATATTTGGTAGGCCTAAATGTTAGCTAGTTACATAATGGGTAGCCATGTGTTACGGCTACACATAAACGTTACCCATCTAACGTTAGTAACTTTGAAGCGTGTGAAATGTGCACACGCACTAGTAGGAGACTAACGTTAACTTCAATAGACTCCGTAGCTAACATTACTGATTATGGGTAACGTTACATGCAAGTTAGTGGGTAACATTGACGTTACGTTAGTAGAGGGATATAAATGAGTTTAAGATTTGTCGATTTAACTTTAGAAGACACAGAAATGCTAGCGTTAGCTAACGTTGTTTACTTAGCCAACTACACTGGGTACGTTATCAAGTCATATTTCGGAAAACGGGGCTTTGCGTATTTCGACATAAGAAAGACCTAACTTAGTGCAACGCCAAACATCTTTGTGTACGCTACATATTTCGCTCCATATTCATCCACTGGAGTCCGCCATTTTATGCGAACCCAACACGGCTCTACGTACAACTGAAACGACCGCCATCTTACTCGCTAGCTGTTGGCTAACATTAGCTGTAGCTCTGCGACGGGAGAAGACTGCAGGCTGCTGGAAGACGGGGGAGTACTGTACTGAAGTACGCCGTTTTATTTGGCACGACGGCCTATTCAGCTCACAAGCATATTTGTTACCGTTATCTGTAGACAGATGGGGTGGTATGTATTATTTATTTTACCGTTTTAGCAGCGAGGCCCGTCCACTTATCCCACAGGAAATCCGTGCTGTCGTGTCTCCGAGTTCGAATCCGTTTTTTCCCCGTTCCTCCTCCTCTTTCGCGCGTTCACTCTCACGCTTCTCTCCTTGGCTGACGGGCGCGCTCATGAGACCTATATGGAGCGTCACTACCTAGCCAAAAAAGTCACTGTTCAACCCGTCATGCATAGTGCCCACTGTACAAGCCTCTGGAGGCAGTGTTATGATCTGGAGTTGCTTCAATTGGTCAGGTCTAGGCTCAGCAACGTTATGCAGCAATAAACTTAATTCAGCTGGGTACCTGAATGTACTGAATGACCAGGTTATCCCATCAATGGGCATATTCCAGGATGACAATGCCAAGATTCATCGGGCTCAAATTGTGAAAGAGTGGTTCAGGGAGCATGAGGAATAATTTTCACACATGAATTGGCCACCAGAATCCTGACCTTATACCCATGGAAAGTCTTTGGGATGTGCTGGAGAAGACTTATCGACTATCCCGTCGTCAATACAAGATCTCGGCCAAAAATGAATGCAACTCTGGATGGAAATAAATGTTGTGACGTTTGCATAAGGTTGTCGAAACAATGCCACGACGAATGCGTGCCGTAATCAAAGCTAAAAGCGGTGCAACTAAATATTAGTGTGCGCAACTTTCTTTTTGGCCAGGCAGAGTATATCTCGATGCTATGGAGTGTGTTGAACTCAGTCGTGACCCCTAAATTATTTTTGGCATAGTGCCCTGCACTACATTCATTTTACGGAAGGGCCTATATTAAACATATGTAATTTTCTAAAATATTTTTGGGATATTGTTCATTGAAAACGTAATTTAGGCCTATTTTTGTCTATACAATCTGTAAGACTGAAAAAGGCATTATCAATCATAAATCCTTGCAGCTGGTGGTGATTTCCTTGAGGGTGCAAGAAAACAATTTACCTGGTGGCCTGAGAACCTTTTCCTCTGACCTCTCACGGCCTCGTAAACTACACCTGGGGTTGAGCCTACAACTGGACATCAGAAGGAAACGGCATCCGAATGACGCTGGGAACTCAGGCCTGCTCACAGGTCTTTTATGGCCTAGATTCTGGACTGAATGGTGAACATATTAAACAAAGCTGTATATGTATATTGAATCATATGTATGTGCATGTAAATTGGTAATTGTGGAAGTATAAAGTAATTGTGGATAATATGATAAATGTGGTGAACCTGGATAATACTAATTGAAGTGTGTGGTATGTGAAAGTATAGGAGGGGGAGAAATAAAGAATGTGAAAGGAGGATTGTATAGGTTATCAGGGATGCGCTTGTCCATATAAGTGTCTGGAACCTAGAGTGGCCATCACCGGGACCTCACCTGATATCTAGATATGATAGAGAAGATCATAAGATATATAGGCATTGTTATAGGCATTGAATGTGTTCGTGTTTGCTCTCACAGTTTTAACCAGTGATTATTTGTCATTAATAAATTACCATGTTTTCATATCAACTGCATCTTTCTTTTAATCCTTAATCCAATTGTCTGCATGATCTGAGCTGCAACGTTCCAAGCTAATGACCTCCCTGCCTGTTATCCAATTCTTTTTATATTTAACGTGCGTGGCTCTCATCCATCTTATACCCTTTTCAGCCTAAATTACGACTGAAGACTCAGGGGGACAATTCTGACCCAGGACCGACTGATCAGTGGCCTGGTACAGACGTGGCGTTCTCAAGTTGGGTAGGCAGACAAGTGACGGCCCACAACCAGGGTTGGGCAGTGTATGGTTCTGGTGATTTGATGTGAAGAGAACCCATGGGCATTCTACGCCGGTTCTTGTCAAATTAGTCTTAAGGAGCCCTTTAAATACACTCAGAGTAGTGCATGGTTCTGGTGATTTGATATGAGAACCCATGGGCGTTTTACGCCGGTTCTTGTCAAATCTGCCTTAAGGAGCCCTTTAAATGTACTCAGACCTGGGCTCGCAACTATCTATGATAAATGAATATCATGTATTGTGTTGGCTAGACCCCCAACCTCTGCGTTCGCCACCGAACTGAGCTTCAGCAATAATGTTGATTCCGGCAAACATATATTGAAGTAATGATGGTACCTAAGGGCGAGTTGAGTGTAACCACTCCGAGCTCCACGCATGTTTTCCTGGCAGTTTGGCGTACAAGATATTCCTTACAGGGAGTTTCTGGTCAGCTAAATTGCTGGTTCTTCATCCTTGGTGTGGTAAGTAACACAATTATCTTATGTATTAACATATACTAGGGAGAGTTGTTGTTGTTTCACCACATCTAGAGGCTGTTTCGGGGATTTACATATAAGTGCAAAGTTTCCTTTTATCCGTGGAATAGTGAGGTTGCAGTCCTCACTGTCATATGTATGCAAGGTTGACACTGTCATTCTAAAATGCAGAAGTCATATATGCAATTAGGTCACTATAATGACAATATCATTTTAAAACCCTAGAATGGGTAAATTAAAGATGATATATATATATATATGTGTGTGGATGTATGTATGTATATATGTAGGTATGTGTATATGTGCGTGTATATGTATATGTGTACGTATGTGTATGTATATATATCTAATATATATATATCTATTAGAACAATGGCATATTTGGCACTGCTCTAAAATCCAGCAGGCCAGGCTTTCATAGGAAAGCACATCTTTAAAAAACTGCATGCCATTTTTGCAGAACTATATAAATGGATCATTGGCTATTTTCATGTAAAAACAGAAGTCTTTCTTCTGTAGGTACTTTTTTCCCCCCATATTGGTGTCTTCCTTTGTTGTTAATTTGTGTCTTAAGCTATACATCTGTGAAACCATAAGGCTAAAGTGTAGTATACTTGCTTTAAATCTATAAATTATGCCTGGGCATGTCATGTAGGAAATGTTGGGATTCACTAATATACCTACTTGGGTGCCCATTCAGTTAACTGAGGCATATTTATTAAATTTCATGGATGTATTTTTGTGTACATTTCCCTAGCACAAAAACATGTGTTAGAATGTCTGTCTGACGCCAATAAGCCAGTTAATGCTTTAAAATTAATCAAATGCCATTCATATTTGCCCTTTTCATTTAAAAGCTGATGGTAGGGTCATTTTCTAGCACAGACTGGCTTACTGGTCTCTTTTTGTGTTATTTTTCCTCACTTCCCCCTCTCTCTATCTGGCTTGTTGAAGATCTTTGTTTTTTTTAAAGAGAGGTGAACCTACATTCTTTAGAGAGTGTATGATTATTTGTTTTCAATCATCAAGACCTGGCTATAACCACATCACATTATATTACATTACATTACAGTCATTTAGCAGACGCTTTGATCCAAAGCGATTGACCATTCTTTGATCTGAGTAAGATGGGTGGAAATACCTGTAGGGGCCGTAAAGACATTCAAACCTCGTTTAGGAAACCTGAACCATAAACAGGCAACCCTGGTGTAGCACTAGAGCAAAGTTTACAACACATTTATTAGTGTAAAAGGATCCACCCATCCAATTCAGAATATCACCTTAGATTCACTTAGCACCATGACGACAGTACACACCTTGCACAGTTGCATAAGAGACAACCTCTGTTAAACAGACAAGGCTGGTAAAAACGGTAAATGTTTCTATACCCATAGCAAAGTGGGATAGGGACCAGACCGTCGGTTCCCAACCGGGTGGCTGATTACCACTACGGGGCTCGGTGTGACACTGAGCTAGGGATTTCTATCGACTGGATCACTGGCCGGTCGGGTCGCATAGAGCAGTAAGACCATGAGTTGCGTCCCTGTAGTGGAACACATGAGTTGCGTCCCTGTAGTGGAGCACATGGCCACTGCGCTCCAGCCTGGAGCTGCGCCCGACAGAGAGGGAGGCTCGAAGGAGCTAAGTGAAATCTGCACTCAACACCACTATATCAACACACATCCAAAACCACATAACTGCAGCACATATAGAACAATGTACATTCAGACATATGTGTTTTGTTGTGTAAAACCAAAAGTTTTGTATATTTCAATGCTCTCAACAACATACAACTTTGTTGTTACATTGTATTTTACAACTGTAAAATCATTTATAATGAATGACTGTTTCAGTTAAACTGTTTTCTGTTTCGGTCTATTTCCATCCTGGTTTCAAGCATGCAATGGGGGGGGTAATAGAGGGCAATACAATATAGTATAAATACAGTATGTTATATATGCAATAGGCATACGGTATTAAAAATTCAAACCCAATTTCCCTGTCTGTCAGTTCTGTGTAGACATTCCATAATTCCGCATCCCTTCATACTTTGATTAACCTTACAAAACAGATGCGTAGATAGCAAAGAGTATCACTGAATTGTTCAGAAAGCCTCCACATTTGTCATATTTACATGTAAGCTTCCACATTTATCATATTTGCATGTATTGATGTTTGTATAATACAGCTACTGTGATGTAATCCAGCAGTCCAGGTGTCGGATGCACTGTGGGATGATTGTTCAACAGGTAAATGAACTATCACCTCCACCGGCCCAGGTAGAGGTGAACATGGCCAAAGAACAGCGGAAATCCTGTCCAACTCCTCTACCCGCTCTGCCCAGGGTGCCTACACATGGTGGGACTGGGTGTTCTGAGGATGCGTCATTGCCAGCGCCCTCATATGTGCCTTCACCCTGGTGCAGTGCTGCTATTTCCGACACCTCATCTACTCCCTTAGGCAGGGGGTAGGCACCCCGAACCTAGGGGAGAACAGGCGGTGGCGGAATTGCAAAGTTCCGAGGGCACGTTAAAAATGAGATATAGTGCTGGGGAGAAGACTGAAGGCCCCCGTGTCTGATGAAGTATGAATTGACATACTGCCATGGTACCGTCTAGTCGGCGTAGTTGTCGCATGTAAGTATGCAGGCACTGCGTGGTACGTGGATGACAGTCCACACCTAGCAGAGTTGATCTCTGTGAACAGGCAAGGCTGGTGAAAACGGTCAAAGTTTCTATGCCCATAGCAAAGTGGGATAGGGATCAGACCGTCGGTTCCCAACCGGGTGGCTGACTACCACTACGGGGCTCGGTGTGAAACTGGGCTGGGGATCGCTATCGACTGGGTCACTGGCCGGTCGGGTCGCATAGAGCAGTAAGACCATGAGTGGCTTCCCTGTAGTGGAGCACCTGAGTGACATCCCTGTAGTGGAGCACATGAGTTGCATCCCTGTAGTGGAGCACCTGAGTGACGTCCCTGTAGTGGAGCCCATGGCCGCTGCGCTCGGCTCAATGTACAGTCAGGCCACTGTAAGCTGAAACTGAATGCGTTAGTAAGCGAGCAGTGCACTCTGTGATCAGGGTTTCTGAAAAGGAGACACCTGGGAAACAGAGAGGCTGAATCTCGTTCACTCAGAGGAATCTGGTGGAAGGAACTCAGTGGAAAGAAATGCAGCCTGGAGCTGCGCCCGAGAGAGGGAGGCTCGAAGGATTTAAGTGGCGCACCCCAACCCATGCTGCATTAGTTCTCAGCCATCTCCAGTTGCCAACGCTGCTGGGACTGGGACCATAGACACCAGCATGGAACCAGCGCCACTCTCAATGACCCCTTGGGACTGTGTTTGTTTGTCCCACGGGGCCAAACGGGGGAATCTGTAAGACTGAAAAAGGCATTATCAGTCATAAACCCTTGCAGCTGGTGGTGATTTCCTTGAGGGTGCAATAAAACAATTTACCTGGTGGCCTGAGAACCTTTTCCTCTGACCTCTCACGGCCTCGTAAACTACAGCTGGGGTTGAGCCTACAACTGGACATCAGAAGGAAACGGCATCCGAATGACGCTGGGAACTCAGGCCTGCTCACAGGTATTTTACGGCCTAGATTCTGGACTGAATGGTGAACATATTAAACAAAGCTATATATGTATATTGAATCATATGTATGTGCATGTAAATTGGTAATTGTGGAAGTATAAAGTAATTGTGGATAATATGATAAATGTGGTGAACCTGGATAATACTAATTGAAGTGTGTGGTATGTGAAAGTATAGGAGGGGGAGAAATAAAGAATGTGAAAGGAGGATTGTATAGGTTATCAGGGATGCGCTTGTCCATATAAGTGTCTGGAACCTAGAGTGGCCATCACCGGGACCTCACCTGATATCTAGATATGATAGAGAAGATCATAAGATCACGCGCCGTCATTCAAAGAGTCTTATTACTGTCACTAGATTGGGAGAGGTAGACTCTGTTTCTCTCCATGGAGGGGGGTCCCTGGGTGGTGAAACTTATCTTCCTGCCAGACCTTATTTGGACAAAGGGACTTGTGGAGTGTGCATACCGGCGCTGTACTGCATTTAAGGACATCCCAAAGGGATATTCGAGGAGAATCTGCTTAACAGTTCTCCTGGTACCATAGTCACACCGTACGGAATCACTTGGTGATATACTTTGTTTGTGAACTTGTTCATGTTTATTTGTCTTGGCAGCATGTTATCCTGTGTTTAGTTATAGGCATTGCATGTGTTCGTGTTTGCTCTCACAGTTTTAACCAGTGATTATTTGTCATTAATAAATTACCATGTTTTCATATCAACTGCATCTTTCTTTTAATCCTTAATCCAATTGTCTGCATGATCTGAGCTGCAGCGTTCCAAGCTAATGACCTCCCTGCCTGTTATCCAATTCTTTTTATATTTAATGTGCGTGGCTCTCATCCATCTTATACCCTTTTCAGCCTAAATTACGACTGAAGACTCAGGGGGACAATTCTGACCCAGGACCGACTGATCAGTGGCCTGGTACAGACGTAGCGTTCTCAAGTTGGGTAGGCAGACAAGTGACGGCCCACAACCAGGGTTGGGCAGTGTATGGTTCTGGTGATTTGATGTGAAGAGAACCCATGGGCGTTCTACGCCGGTTCTTGTCAAATTAGCCTTAAGGAGCCCTTTAAATACACTCAGAGTAGTGCATGGTTCTGGTGATTTGATATGAGAACCCATGGGCGTTTTACTCGGTTCTTGTCAAATCTGCCTTAAGGAGCCCTTTAAATGTACTCAGACCTGGGCTCGCAACTATCTATGATAAATTAATATAATGTATTGTGTTGGCTAGACCCCCAACCTCTGCGTTCGCCACCGAACTGAGCTTCAGCAATAATGTTGATTCCGGCAAACATATATTGAAGTAATGATGGTACCTAAGGGCGAGTTGAGTGTAACCACTCCGAGCTCCACGCATGTTTAACCAAAATTCTAAATTATAATTATAAATGTAGTCAGATAAACGAGTAAATAAAATAATATTTCTAAATAACTTTTACCTTTTCCCACAGCAATAGTGGAATACATCACGTTTAAACTTTCGCTCCGAGCTATTCCCTCATTGGTCTAGTAATTGCGGATTCTACACAATTTTGTCTCATGAGTGTCTGGCTTTTGATTAGACAGACATAATTTTAGATACATTCTACAGGTTGTTTCCTGCACGTGTATTTTAAATATAAATTGTGCGAGGACCACAACAAAATGAAATAGATTGAAGTAGGTCATGACCAATATCATTGTTTTTGCTTGTATGAATGAGAATATTTGAAACTGTAATGCTACCACATATGAGAAACAGCATGTTTCTATATCGAATCATGTGAATTCATGTTTCTGTTTCAGATTTATTCACACCCATACACTCGTACATTTACAAATGTTTTAAGGTCTGGACTTGATTTCCTCCTTCTCAGTACAGGTGCAGCTCAAAAAATTTGAATATCGTGAAATATTTTTTGTCACTCATTTCAGAGTGAGAAACTCATATATTATATAGATTCATTACACAGAGCAAAAAATCACACAAAAACAAAGAACATATGTGGCAATGACATATGTCATGCCAAAAAAAAAGATAATTGGAAAGAGAGAGAGGCGGGGGGGGGGGTTAAGGGTGCCTGAAAATGCGTGATTGGCTTTAGAAGGACTCTCTCGGACCTACAATATGTGACATCCCCATTATGGACATGGTTATCTTCCTGGGCATTAACATTGCTAAAAACACCAACAATATGAGGGATGTAAACTTTGATCCTACTACTGATGCAATTAAGTATAATTTATTTCATGGTTAGCAAGAGATGTTTCCCTGAAAGGCAGGAATCTTTAAAAAAGAAAAGAAAAGCAGTCTTTCCAGTGTGTCATACATTTTTACAGCACTAGAGGACCCTAAAACTCTATGTCATACTTTGGATAGTTTAGTATATAATTTAATCTGGAAAATAAACCCCATAGAATTGAGCAATATTTTATCAGCAATAAAATTAAGGATAGAGTTCTGAACATGTTAGGTTTTACTCTTTTTTTTAATGAAATCATAAAAATTTGATGACTAAAAAGATACATGTTTAGCCCCCATTGTTTTCTGATTATACCGTCTTGCCAACGTAGATTTTTGGTTGAATGACTGTACAGAATTGTCTGTATTTGTTTGCCTTTCTGCCCTTTTTTCCACAGGGAGTTTCTGCAGTATCAGTGGGTCTTTCTGCATCTCTTCATCTGAAGGCGTCTGAACATCTCTTTCTGTTTTTCACTGTATTCTTCACTCATGTTTGTATCTCACTTCACTATACACCAGTCTGTCTTCCTGTCTGTTCTTCTGTCTTTGTCGTCTATCTGTCCTGGGTTGTTTCTTGATATCCAGCTGAGCATAGGTGATATTCGAGGTGACATCTCTCTGGAAAGACACACATAAATGTGATTTGTTATTTTAACTAAATTAAATACTTGATGTTATTGAATGATGCTGATAGTGTGACAGTACATGTGAAATGCTTACGCAAGAGTCGGACATCGGTGACGCCTCGGCCGCTGCTAGTTCTGAACCTGCAACACAGGTGATTTCTTCCAGTCTCTGTATGTGGCATGTATTGGCATGTCATTCACACATTCTCTGCTTCAATATTAGGGGAACTGCGTACCTTTGTGCTGGCAGTGGAGACAGTGACAGCTGAGCAGGGTGAGGAGACACATACAGAGAACACAAAGCGCTATTTCTCCATATATGACTTGATTGCACCACTCTGAAAATCACATTAAAAAACATAGTGGACTTTTATAACAAGTATACACAAACCTACTAACAATGAAGGCTATAACATTACATTTACAATGACATGTTGTACATAGTCATTGTGAAACATAGTTATGCAGTACAGCAGGCTATAGTGGGCCACTGCCATGGAAATCTCTATGGAATCAAACTCTGTTTCACGTGCAAAAACATCAATGGACAGCAGATGGCGGTGTTGCATTAGATTGCAGTGTGCCATGATGTCATGCTGGTTGCCCAACGTGTACCTGCATGTGCATGTTTAGCTTTTTAAAAATAGAATATAAGCACAGTCTGTTAATGTTTATTTATAAATATCCACAATATGAAATAATTTAATTACATTTATAGAGAGTGGGAAAGATAGGTAACACACACACACACACACACACACACACACACACACACACACACACACACACACACACACACACACACACATACTAACCAGGGTCAGCATGGATTTGCTGAAGGAAAGAAAACGTTGGGCTCTGAAGAGAGAAATTCACCCCAACCTGGACCTCACACCACAATTCTTCATCCATCTCCACCATCTTATCCAAATGCATCTTCTTATGTAGGAGGTGTGAATCCTCATACTCGTCCATCTCCCCCCGGTCAGACGTTACTATTAATCCAATCTGTAACCGGCTCTCTACCCTGTACCTGTAAACAATAAAGCTAAAAATTAGAGAGAAGCATCGGCTACTTGTACAAAAAGTTCCTTTCCTTATAACCTCAACGGCAGAAAGAAGTGGACCTTATTTCTCAACTATGCAACTAGTTTTTGTTCAGAGATATTGACAAGATTACAGTTTGACAGGCCTTTATCAACTATGTGAATTATTGGTCATTAATAAAATAAGGTTGCAAAAACAAAAATTGTGATATTACAAGTATTATAATTATATATGCATGTTCTATTACAATTGAGGCCAATTATGTCCTGCTCTGTGGACTCCTGGTTATACAGACAATGATATAGGACAGATTCAGACCTATGGGTTCTTATGCTAGACTAGAGGTCCCACCCTTCACTGCAAAACGTTCGCTGAACCACACTTTACCCCCACTTACCCTCTCTCAGTGTCTGTCAAAGACCAGGTCTGACCAGCTTGCACCCATGATTCCCGAGAGGACTGCCAGAAGACATTGACCCAGGGGGCACTGAGTCCGGTCACAACGCAACGCAACTCAGTATGCTCTACATCCGGAAAGTTCTTCCAGTCTAACTTTGAATTTGCATCAATCTGGTTCATCCATTCAGACATCCACTCTTGACTATTGTTCGATGTTTGAGTTTTATTCCAATCCAGCTCTGGGTTTCCACCCTCACCCATCCATTCCGTCAGCATATGTACTTCACTGCTGTTCGTCCAGACATCTGCTCAAGAATAATAGTGGAGTAGATAACACCAGAGATTTAAAAAAAGAAAGTAGTGTCAATTTGCTACACAATCTCCCTTCATCTTACTGAATAATTTCTGTGTTTACTAATATATAATTAAATAGAGAACAGAATACAATTGACCAACAACCTACCTGCTGAAACTTTTTGAAATTGAACAATCTGCCATGACTGAATAAATGCTCCCCACAGTTGCGTCTGGATGATCGTTTAATTAGCCTCATACACTCTCAAAAAGGATATGTTGATATCCAAAATACTTTTTGCGTTACTTTCAACATATTGTGTTTAATTACACTATGTGTTAAAAAAAAACAGCTTGTGTTGAAAAATAACACAAAATGTGTAAAAAAAAAAAAAAGTATTTTTAAAAATGAGGCTAGTTGGGCTATGTGTTGTTTGAACATTGGCACAGTGGAACTATACAGTAGCAATAATCATCCTGATTTGCAGGTACAGGTTACATTTCATCTTCAGGTTGAATTTTTTGCCCAAAAGCAAATATTTATTTCTGCTACGAGAGGGGCCCTATTCTGCCTCTTTTTTACTGCTAAGAAAAACCATTAAAATATATATATTTTTGTTATTGCACTCTATTTTAAAGTAATAACAATATTCCACTCGCTAAAAATATTATACTTTATTACAATAACTTTAGTATAATGTATAAAGTTATTACCATATGCGCAAAAAAAGGTTATTAGCAGTTCCTACATTATCCAACAACCACCCCTCTTTCAAAGTCTCTACATTTATCAAAAGGTGGGATGGCCATCCCTTGCTATGAGGAGAGAGCAACATTGAATTTTATTTATTTATAAAGCTCTCCTGCAGAAATGACCTTCCTACCTGATATCCCTCTTGAAATACGGAACCACAAACTAAAATGAGGGATTCCTGAATTAGGGAAAACTGCTTTCAGTTTTTACATTCCTCGCAAATGGAATAAATTACTAGATTAACTAAAATTGGACTCACTCATTCCAAATGGGAAATTTAGGTAAAAGATTTAAGCCATGCGCACAGAGCAGTGCACATGTTTTTTGTAATTTATATCTTAATTGTATCGTTGGAATATGCATTTTATTGTATTATTATTATTATAAATATTATATTATTTATTTATTTTAATTTAGTATTATTGTCTTATGGTATTATTGTATTATTTTGTAGTATTATTATTGTTTTTATTTTCTGTTTTCAATATACACAGGGGCACCCTTGTGAAAGAGAATTATGTTCTCAATGGGATTTCCCTGTTTAAATAAAGGAAATTATTTATTATGGGCCGGTTATTACCCTACTTTATGAGTTTGTATTACATGATGCGCAGTTGTTACATTATGTGTCGTTTGGTTGCATTATCAGTTCTTACATGCCACTCTAGCTGATGATGTTTTTCCTGTAGACTTCTATGCCATCTTCTTAGCCACTGTTCCTCACGAAACATCAACGGTCACTGAAGGTCCTGTCGAACATGTTCCAACAACCACCCCTCTTTCAAAGTCTCTGAGATATTTTTCCTTTTAGCCAAAATGGGCACGTGTGTCACAACCATGAGTATACTGGGATTTTAATTGCTGAATTAATTCAGGATCCACAGCTTTGCCTACGCCTCATTTATTCAAGCGTTTGCTTCATTCTGTCAGTTACATACAAATATGCATTCCATTATTTTGAATTAGTTACATTTAAACATTTTCATGTTTTTGAAAAAGTATATGAGTATTTAATGTGAGTGCCTCAAACAGGAATTTTTCAGTAAAACCTTTCTCCATTAGGCAAAAAAATCCTTTCTATTAACATTATTGTGTCATATTGGAATTTTTGATACATTTCCCCCTTTTCGTTAGTTTTATGTCAATGTATTCTTTCATTTTCATGTTTGTAGACTAAAATGACCTTTAAAATATGTATTTTCTATTTCTGTATAGCTATATTATTGTTGTTTTTTGCAATTTCATTATTCGTTTGTAGTGATTTTTGATTTTTGCTAACACTTGCTTTTTAAGTCATAAAAATTGATGGAAAACTAATGTTTTAAATTCACTCAAGTATCTAGGTCACGTTCATTTTGTGAATAGATTTCGTTGTATCAATCCTTTTGTTTTCTCTGAGCTATGTTGCCTCCACTCATCAAACTCAATCTCATATATTAACAATATGTTTTATTTTCTGACCAAATAGGCAATCGCTTAGGATGGATTAAACTATGTTTCACATACTAAATTAATTTCACATTAATTAATTTTCACACCATAAACATCACTTCTAGTTCTGGCTGATACTTTAAGTTTTTCGGAGAATCATTTTCTTTTTAGAACCCATCCATAATAGCCTATTCCTCGCCTATTAAAACTCTCTTTGCTGACCAATGCATATTTAACACTAAAGGGTCGATTTACGAAAGGTTTGCGTGTACAATGTCATGTGTAAAACTGTTACCACCCGCAAAAAATCGTCCGAGGTGATCACCGCTTAATATCAGCGAGCAAATGTGTGAATCCGTTTAGAGGGGTGGAATGGAATATCAGATTTTCACACGTTTTGAAATAAACGTGTCGATTTAGCCCAGGTTTTACTCGGATATAGCGTGGCTACATCCTAGCCGGTTAAAAAAACTTGCACATTTAAAACTAATTTTAGTTTTTCACCAAGACGCGAGACGGCGTTTCACGTTTTTTCGCCGACTTTTCAACACAAAAATGTTCACGGGGATTGCGCGATAGCTTCGCCATTATGTTTTTCTGTCGTGTGTATAGCAATTGCTGGCTGCCATGGTTTTTATAGTAGCATTCTAAGAAAAATATGTCACGCGCAACCTTTTTCTTGGCTGGCTTTCTTTTTATGTTGACCACGTCAATTACTGTTCTAGACTGTTGCCTAATGTGTTATGCGTGTTTGGCCAGAAATCAATAGTTTTTTCATAGATTCCTTGTAAAGATCATATTCAACATCTGAACCATCTTAAACCCTGCATTGTAGCCTACATGGCAACATCACGAACCTTTTACACCACGGTTAACCTCGAGCCAGGACCTATGTTCCCACAATTTGGACAGAAATTATGCTACATCTGACCAGAAGGACTTGGGGACGGGGTTATTTACTCACCTCCAACCTTTAAAACTGTCCCTTCACCGGTAAAATGGATGTTGCTGCTGAGGTGCTCTCCACAGTAATACCGTCCAGAATCCACAGATTCCACCTGTGCAATCGTCAGGGTAACCCAAGTATTGTTTATTTTTTTGTTGGTGAATCGGCACGGCAATTCCTCACATTTAGAATCGATAATTTGTATCGACTCGTCCGAGTTCATTCGAACCCAGCGGGTAAGATCTTCGTAACAGATACTGGAACACAGGCACTGGAGTGTGACTTTCTCACCCGTCGTGGCGAATAGGATCGAGCAAGAGGCAGAATCGGCTGTAATAAACAAAGAGGTATAATTAAAACACAATGTCTAAAAATTCCAAAAAAAGTAATATTGAAAATGAAAAAATACAGATTAGACGTATTTAAAACATAGCATGTTATAATTTCGCATTGTTTCGTTCAATGTTTTCAAGTAGGCCTTAAAGCATCATAATTTTCTTACATATTTGAATATGGTTAATTTAATACTCACTGCTGGACAGAACGAAGAGCAGGAGATACAGAACTCGTGGCATGTCTGCAGAACCAATGGTGTAAGTGTCTTAGTCCGGTTTCGTCTGACAGATATGACTGACTGCTTACAAATAGAACCTATGCGTGTCAGGTTAAAGTGCGCTTTCTCACGCTAGAAGCGAAAGGGCGAGTTTCCATTCGGAATGGAGCATACTTTCGCCACACATGTATGCCATTTCGCAGCCATTTCAATAACTCGAAACTACAAAACCCACCGAATTTCCGTGAAACAAACAGCCTGAAAAAGTACCACTTCAATGCAAGGCTGCGTCTCACCATCTCCGAAAATAACCGTTTACGCACGAACATCATTGTGTGGTTTTTAGATTTACCTGCTGCTTTAGAAAAAAAGCATTTGCAAATTCCAACCACATGTTATTTAATTGTGTGTATAGTAGGCTATGCCTCTTAAGTGCGAGCGCAACTCCACGCATGCAAAGAAAAAACATAACGGCTCCTATGCTCTTAATGGAAAACAATTAGTAATTTCCTCACGCTCTCAATTTTATCATTATGCTAAGAACGCAATGTGTAATCAAATACAACATATATACAGACTGGAGAATGGTGGTGGAGAGCGCTGTCTAACATGTCCAAAATCTCCCATAGGTTTTCAATTGGGTTGACATCTGGTGAATGCAAAAGCCATAGCATATATTCATCATTTGCATACTTCTCAAACCTTTCAGTGACCCCTCGTGCCCTGTGGATGGGGGCATCCTGGAAGACACCACTCCCATCAGGATAGAAATGTTTCATCATAGGATAAAGGTGATCACTCAGAATAACTTTGTATGGATTTGCAGTGCCCCTTCCCTCTAAGGGGACAAGTGGACCCAAAACATGCCAGGATAACACCCCCCACAGCATAACCCTCATTTTAGGGGTCAAGCATTCAGGCCTGTACCGTTCTCTTGGTGTACGCCACACATGCACTCGCCCACTTGTCGAGAATATGGTGAAGGATGACTCATCTGGCCATATCACCTTTTTCCACATCTCTGTAGACCAGTGCCTATGGTTTTTGCACCACTGAGCTCTCAAATGTGCATTCGTCTTTGTAATGAGGAGTTTATGCACTGCGACCTTACTATAACTCTATTTACTTTGGCTCCCCAGAGGCAATTTTTACCTAGTTTGTACTAGTTTTATTTAAATGTCTATATGTCAAATGTTCCCTGCACATCCATGGTTTAAAGTTCAAATTGAAGAAGAAGCTGTATCATTCAGAAATTTGCAACAGAATACATTAATTTCAGAATAGTCACATACAGTATATATATATATATATATATAACCATACCATAACATACGTTGCCTAATGTATTTAAATAAGTTTAAAAAAAAAAAAAAAAGTACAAAAGCGCGTGTGCTTTTACGCAACAACAGCAACGTATTTCAGCCCTAAGTGTGATAGGTGGTCGCTGTGGAAATGTGTTTTCAAAACAGAACAATATGGCGGCCTGTTAATAAACTTTATTTTATCCCACTTAAACGGTCCACTAAAATACGTTTCTGAAAACATTTGAGGCGAGAAATAGTCTATGCAGTTGCTAAATCTTGATTCATATTTGATCTAAAACGCCTACTTTGACCGTTTGATCCGAGTTTCGCGAGCAACGGCAGACGCATTAATTTGCCTAAAGTAGGTTTGGAATCTATCCTATTCAAATTCAGAACCGGCGAACGTAGCAGAGTCGCCGCGCCACATCCATCATGCACCGCGCGATCGCGTCACATCCTCTTCATAGAAAATGAATAGAATGCGTCCGACCGATGCACCTTGCTGGATTTGGTGAGAATCCACCTTTTGTGAGGGTTTGTGCAGAATAACAATGAGCCAAACACGACAAAGGAAAAAGGGATATGAAGTCCCTGGCCGTAGCCAAACAATAACACACCCCTATAAAACGGGCTAGCCACATAAAACATGGGCAGAGAGGAGACTCTGAATAGCCACCACTAAATAAAATGGCGAGACACGGAAAGGAAAAACAAGGCACCTTCGGAGCGTGACTATAACGCCCGATAACTGGTGAAATAAACGAAATAAAAATAAAACTCACACCCTCAGAAACGAGAGAGGGAAAGAGAAAAGGGAATCGAAAAAACGAATTCCCTTGACTTCAAGGCCAGAAAATATCTCAAGCTGCTAAACCAAAGAAATAATCTTTTCTTAAACTGCAGAGAGATAAAATAAATAAAAATAAAACGACTAACCCTGAGGCACGAAATGATAACGAAGCATCCGGAAGCGGAAGCGAGAGCCTTAAATACCTAACAGGTAGGGAAACCGGTGAAAAGAATAATTAGCGGGGAAGAGCAAAATCCCAAAACGGAACGCGGGAAAGATCCGATAGATTGCTAACCGGCGCAGGGAGGAAGAAAACCGTAGCAAACGAGGGAGAAAGCCACAACCCATGACACCTTTACTCTCAAGAAAGCAAAAGTGCGATATCACAGTTCACAGAAGGCACATTTATAATCAATGAGTATGAAGTTAGCCATACAAATTAATAATTGCATTGTAAAGTTTACACACATCTCTTTACACATATATACCCATTTTACCCATTAAAAATAGATAAGAACAAAGACAATAAACTGCAATGAACACTGGTTTGGTTAAACATTTTTCTGGAAAGAAAAGAAAGGATCCACTAACGTGTAGGTTAACTTTACTGTTTTAAACACATTCACAATATTTAGCTTTCATTATTATTATTATTATTATTATTATGAGTTGTAGTAGTAGTAGATTTAGATTTTGTATGTAGTAGCAGTATTGTTGAAAATAGTTTAAAAATAACTATAATAATAACTATTATTATTTTTTATTTATGTATTTATTGAAGGCTAACTCTTGTCTGGCAGCCTCAGGGTTGGCCAACATTGCATCCTGATCAAATGGCAATGGATTAATAATCAATGCTTGTGGCATGAAACATTGTCAGTCATTTCCTGATGATTATGGAAATGACTTCTGTGACTATATGCCACCAGCCTTTTCAATTAAGTTTGTACACAGTTTAGATTTAAACATTTCACCATAGTCATGCATTTGTTTGTAATTTTATTAAAAATATATATATATTTTGTCAACAATAATGGCATTGGTTTCTCCTCAAAGTTGCCTCAGCTTTTGTGCCCAGTTTTCATTGTTTCTTCTAGAAATGTGGGGTTTCTTTATGGCGCTCATACAAAATAAACAAAATATATTGCATCATATCTTTGTGTGCCTGCAATCATCATGACCAACACACTCCTGCCAGTCTTTTTGTGCTTTTAAAAGACCACTCCACTGAGAGCTGTGTTTCATACACATTCATCTTAACCATTGAGTTTAACAGCAGCGGATGTGATGTAGGCTGAAACAATACAGTCTGGACTGTGAAGTAGAAAAGCATTTTTATTCACATATTTATTGATGAATGATTGGTTGTGTCTACATGAAAAATAGATAGAGGTCTTAAAATTCAAAGAAGAAGCTTTATCACAAGGGGTCTGTCGAGGGTGGGTCACTTTTCACCCTGTGGACATGGGGCGCATACATAATATGAAGACAACACAAGGGTTAATACAGAAGATATTTTATGTTGGTTTGCAATTGGCCTCTAATATGGGCCGGTCTAAGCTTTTCTAAAGATAATGACATTAGACCTTGATTAAGAGACTTACTGCAGTCACTCAGTGAAATGACATCACCAGTGGTTTTGAGTTAATCTGTGAAGGTGGTGGACCACTTCCCATGCATGACTGCCTGAGAGTTGTTGTTCAGAGTTGTTGCCTGTACATAGTTGTTTTTTTTTTTGCTGCAAGGCGATAATTAGAAATGTTTCCATGGTCTGATACAGCACCACAGCCTTGACCACATGATTTTAGAGAAATAGAAAAAAGAAAACTTTTTGTTTGAAAATAATCTTTGTAAAACATAATTTTCTCTTGTCAAGGTTTTTTTAAATTTAATTCAGCAGTAAGTTTGTCACAAGAAAAATACAACTCACAGTACAATTGTACAACATACAAATGTAACCTAAAAGTAAGGCCTAATAAAACAATTAAACCCGATCATTCAAACTCAATCTAATATATGGATGTAGAGCTCCAAAACCAGCATTATACTATTATACGTATTATTATATATATATAAGTATATAGTGTACATGTATAAACATTTCTTGTGGTTGGTAGAGAAAGTGACGAAAGTGCACAGAATTATCCTCTAAACATTCAAGTATACAAGAGGTCACAAATATGCCAAAAATGACTCTCCATCACACAGAACTAAGTTGGTTATAAAAGCATATCAACAAGCCCCATTGCATTTTAGGCATTCAACCGATGCTCCTATCCAGAGCAACTAACATTCTTTGTCCACACAATAGATTTTTAGCTGGATATTTACTGAAGCAAAACAGGTACATTGTTCCACAGTGCAATGGTAGTGCCTCATCTGGGAATGAAACCTACAACACCTGAGTTACAAATCCAGTTCCCTAACAATTATTACGCTCCTTCAGATCCCGTCATTGCTGTCCATTCCCTGATTGAGAGAGAGAAAGTGAGATGATTGATTTCAATAAAAGTCTAAATAATAGCTGCGTAATTCATTTTTCATGCAAAACGACTTTATTTAGTGAAAGCACATTCTTCATTCCAGTATTAGACTTGATATACAGTACTTCAGGTGACGGTTGTATTGAATATCTGACCTGTGTTATAGGGTTCTGTTTCCACTGTCTCCAGGCCCACAGTCCACAGGTTGTCACGGTCACCAGCAGCATTACAGCAGCCAGGGGCGATAGATACAGCAGCAGCTGGCACTGATCCTCGCCTATAGAGCAGCATCCCAATATTACACAACAACTTATAATTAGGCAATGACTCTGAGGATGAGTGTGATAGATCTTAAGGAACATCTTGTGTGTATTATGCAGAACTAAATGTTTGCAGTTGTACCATCATAAAAGTGAAAGGAACTGTACAATTCCAAATTATTTAACAACTTACAATAATCATATGTTAATAATTAATTAGCCTGCCACTGACACTGTGATGAAAGTATTGATGTACTCTGGTTCCAATTTTGTTTTGCAAAATTATCATACCAATTTGCAGCGCCTTGCGGCAGCTTATTCTCTCTATGATTGATTGAAAGTAGATTGTAATAGAATTGAGGAACTTTAGAATTTGTTCTTGCTAAAAAATACTGAGATGCACAAGAGGCATAAGAAGATCATAAGCTATGCTGGAAGCATTAAGTAGGCTACTGGGTGAACTAATAATACACCATTAAGCTAGTCACAATTATTATGTTGAAAAATTTGTGAGAGCAATAACCAGACAAAACGGGGTGTGATAAGCGAAAGAGAAAGAGCAGACAGGACCTGAAAAGATAAAGGGTACAACAGAAAGGGAAAACGTGTCCTTACTATCTTGCATGACCCGCGTTCGGATAATGACTCCGGTGCTGTGCTGACATGTACAGTTCAAACCACGGATCCCGTCTTCCAAAGAGAGGATGGAGGACCGTATGAATGCACCGTGCTCATCTACAAAAGTTTCAGCCTTGGGCCGCAACAACTGCTGCCTTTCCTCGCCATCTTCTATTTCCCACTGAGGATCACTCCAGTGTGGGCCCCCGCCTTTCAATTCACATAGAACGGTCCCTGACGCGCGACTGAGGAACACCTGCATTACAGGAAGGCCCTTTGGATCTGAGGAGAAAGAGAGACTGGGGTAGCCTATAGCCTATAGAACGGGTCACCTGACATGATAATGGGAAATTACAATTATATGCCAGGTCATCACTGTTAATGAGAAAATAATCAACTGACCTACCTGGTAAAATAAATCTAATAATTATATGACATTGTTTGGTGGATACAGGGAGTATTAGCCTATGCCTTTCGTATCACGCATATGCTTAACTGATAACCTTCACTCATAGTGGACTTAGATTAATAGGCCAGTGGTACCCAACTTTTTCAAACCAAAGCACCCCTTCATAGGCACCCCTTCAAACCAAACCAAAGCATAAATAAATAAACTTTAAGCTAAAAATGACAGCATGAATATGTTATAAGAATGTATTTTAATGACCTGGCATAAATTATAAATATGTCAAATATGGAAATGAACAGATCGTGTGGCACCGGTAGTCTGTCATTACGGCACCCCACGGCTCCAACTTTGGGAACCACTGAACTAGGCTACAGAATGGTTTGACCTTACAGTTGAGAAGCATGTTTCTGGGCAAATTATTTTAAATACTTAGCTATTACCATAGCTATTTTCGTTTACGAAACGTGTTGAGATATGGATGAATTGACAATTCAACAATATCTTTATAAATATTATAGGTCTAAAGTTGTAAACCAAATAATTGTGTTATCCAAGCTAAGGTTGGAAACCTAAATAGTTTTACATAGGCTCAAATAGAAACATTCCTGTGCAAATTATGAGATAATAATTTGTTAGATGGGACTTTGAAAAAAAGGCTTTTCTGAAAAGCTGCTTAAACAGTGTATCTACATCAGATAGCCTATTAACAGCCTGATTAATAGAACGGGTAAAATGAAAATACTGCGATAACTACTGTGGATTTCAAGATAGCGGTGCTGCAGAATTTGGGCTCTATGAAAATCGCTCAGATTACGACACGCGATAATTAAACAGGACAAGCTATCTAAAACCCGCTCTCAACAATCGCTCAGTCTCTGAAAGGACAACGACAGTGAAAGGAATTTACCAAAAGAATGATTAGAACAGATTGACGTTACCAAGCTTTTTAAAAATGTAATTTAATTTAGGCTACCATATTTATTTATTTATTTATTTATTCATTAATTTAGCGAAATCAAACTCAATCTGATGTATTTTTGGATCCTTTGGACCGTAAATAGCCTACCACTTGAGGTTTTTCTTTTCTTTCTCATTTTCAGTTAGGCTACATCAAATTATATCGCTAGTTTAGGCTAATTTCCCCGATTTAAGTATAGGCCTAATCTTATCAAATCAATGACGGAATATTTGACTGGTTATAGGGCTACTGTTGGTTAACGTTGAGATTTCTGTTTTCTGGGCTCTTACATCCACATGACAAAAGAAATGTCCATGAACAAAACAAACCAACGTTATAAGAAGCTCACTGCTTATAGGCCATTCACAATGATTACGATTAAATTATGAAATCAGAATTTACCCAAACAAATGATTTAGACTAGTCCAATCACGATGAGTTTTATGTTCAGCTTCAATGTGTCCTCGATACTTAAAGTTCGTATATGCTACTGTTAGTAGTCTACCTTCAATTCCCACTGCTTATTGTGCTTAATCTATCCACAATCCTGAATGACGGACGTTGTGAGATTGACCTTTTTTTTGACAATTTTGCGAGACAGTCCCACACATAGCCTAATTCCCCAACTATATTTTACTGCATCTTACCTGTTACGGCTAGAACTGCGGGGAAGCCAGTTGTTAACTTTTCAACAGAACGCACCACGACGAAGTAGTGTCCGGAGTCGCTGATTGTCGCATTAGAGACGTTTAGATACGCATTCTCGGAGTTCTTGGGAAGCTCTCCACTGTAACGGTTAAATTTTGCGTTGAATGAGCTGAAGTATACGAAGAGCTCTACCTTTCCACTTGGCCTCACACGGTACCAGCTGATGAACGTGTAATCGTTCGATATTTCTTTGACACGGCTGTGGATTGTCACAGTTTGCCCAATCTCTCCGAATACTATAGGAGCAGGGTTAACCAAAACTTCGGCAGTTTCTGAGAAACAGAAAACAGAGTTAATAGAATAGAATAGAAACACGTGGACATAATAGTAATAATAATAATAATAATAATAA
Organism: Ilyophis sp. 1 JC-2022; assembly: GCA_022702515.1. Lineage (NCBI taxonomy): Eukaryota > Metazoa > Chordata > Actinopteri > Anguilliformes > Synaphobranchidae > Ilyophis > Ilyophis sp. 1 JC-2022. The sequence continues at coordinate 83,416,662 of CM040406.1, forward strand.
TAATAATAAGTTACAAATACTCACGGTACTTGATGAACCTAATCAGCAAAACGATGAATAACAAAATCATAATGAAGAGATTAATTGTTTTCTCAAGGTATATGTAACTGTGAATAGCACGATGCCATGTAAACTATTCCGTCATTTATGGAATGATGAGCTTACCAAAAACTTTGCCAAACCAAAAACAACTGCATGATAACCCCCCCCCCCCTCTCTCTCTCTCTCTCTCTCTCTCTCTCTCTCTTTCTCTCTCTCTCTCTCTCTCACACACACACACACACACACACACAAACAATTATCACCCTCTGTATACATATTTTGCAGTGGAAACTAGATGGAAACTAAAGGTCAAAGCTGGTTTGGTTTGTTTCATGACCTTAGGTTGACTGCTACAAAGAACAAAGGCCACACGTCCAAATACCAAATCGAACAAATTGTTCTAAATAGAACCCTAAAGAACCCTTATTTTTTAGAGTGAATAGGGTAACTCTTCAACTACTTCGTGCAAAAGATCTTGATGCTTTACTCTTAACAATAATCCAGTATGCTTTTTATAATAATTATACATTTTTAACTATATAATAGGCTATTTAATAATATTTTATATTAACTTAGGTTGTAACGTTTATGTTCTTATTTAGGCTATCTGGCTGACACCAATACTCAAGGATACTTAATGTGAAAAACATGCAAAGTATGCGACAAACTACGAAGCGAAATGCAAAAAGAAAAACCGAGAGTGCAAATCAAACCAAATAGGGCAGTTATAAAATAAAAATCTACAGGGTACGTATCAGTGTGAATTTTACAAAGATTTTTTCCACTGCTCACAGTGAACAGTTTAAAAAGGGGTCAGTGTGAGACCCTCGGTGTGGTGGGCTTGCAGGCAGGTGAGTGGGAGGAAACGAAAGGCTCTTTCAACTGTAACTGGAAACTCAAATCAAAACGGTCTGGGCGGCAGAGGTGTTATTGCAGAGGTGTGTCTTATTGTGTAAAGCACTTCCTGTAAAAAGCGCTTCTCATTGTGTTCTTATGGCTGCATGCAGTATTCGTATATCATTGTGTAATTTCTACGGTTTTTTAGGTGTTATCTGCACACATATTGCCCATTCAATCTTAGAGCATTTTATTGCAATTATTAGACAAATATTAGTATTGATACAGCATATATATGTACAGTATATGCATTTTACTTAATTGTGCAAGTCATAAAATACTTTACGAGCTAAGAATCACCAAGCACGTCAACTATCTGAGGAGCTTTGCGTCATGCAAAGTCTCCAGAATTGATAGCGGAAGTCTGATGGCAGACAACTCAGATCTCCATGCGGACCCAGTTTCCTAAATTTCACAATGAACTTAACACAAAGTCCGTGAGCACAAACATTTCATGTATTTTTCCAGCAGGAAAAATATTCAGCTTCTCGGAAATGGTGCCAGGTGAGAGTGCCCCACACAGACATTAACTTCCCCGCAACACACACAAATCAAATCAAATCTAATCAAAATGTATTTATATAGCGCATTTCAGAACTAGTTGTCACAATACGCTTCACAGAAAAACCCAGCCTAAAACCTCACAGAGCAAGCCAAAGGCAACAGTGGCAGGAAAAAACTCCCTGGTGTAAACACGCACACACACACACACACACACACACACACACACAACGAAAAGCAAACCATCCCTGGACAAGAATGCTGTTAACGTAGAAAACAATGTTGCAAGCATGCATTGCAAAGGCTCTTGGCAGTCAAGTTTTTGAACGAGGTTAGTATATCATCTATACACAGCGCACATGCACGCGCATAAAACACATACACGGACACTCGCGTTTATATGCAGGGCATTTGTGTGATAGCTACTATGCTAAGGTTTGTCTAAGCTAAAAAAGAGTCTTCTTGATCATACACTTTATTTAGGTCTACTGTAGTATTTGGATGCAGCTTTCCCGACATTTGTCCGATAGAATTTATACAAGGTAACGTTCGATTACACAGCGCATGCTCTTTTACGACAAGGCCCTGCTGAGTAGCGCTGATGACCATGAACATCCTAATTTTTAAACTATAGACTAGTTTAAAAATCTATAATCTATAGTCTAGACTAGGACTAGATTTTAATTGTGACACTCAGAAATAACGTATAAACCTTCATTTGTTGGGTTTTAACACACATTCAGAATGAAAGGCACGTATCTGAAGGTGGAATAATAACATCCCAGCCTTAGATGATGAGCAGTTGCAGGGAAATCCCTTCCCCCGTCAATTCGCTGCCTATACGGTCAAACCCAAGAAATACCAATTTTTCTACTACCTAAAGTTAGACTATGTGTACTGTATTTATAATGCATGTGTGATTTTTCAAAAAAATATATTATTTATTTATTTATTTAAAAAATATATTTGGTTTACTTTGTATTACAATCCAAATAATTAGTTCAAACCTCTTTTAAATTAAAATGTATAGGCTACTTGTATTATAATTTGCAGAATTATTTGTTGCTAGTGTATAAAATAGGATAGCCTATGTATTTAGTGAGAAGTCAAAAACTTAAAAATATAGACGATACAATGTAATTTACCATAACATATGACTGTAAACAACAAATTACTTTATTATACAATTTTCATGTAAAATTATCATTTTTTGTTAATAATTCAGTAGCTGTTTAAAGGATGTAGCCTATTTCCAAAACATTCACTCCGTATTAACTTGAATCACATGATTTATTTAACGATTAAAAAGCTCAGTTTTGTGCAATACATTTTAAACTACAATACTATATTAGCATTGTAGCCGATATATCCCAAGGTACAGTAACCGCCTTTGTATTAGTGTAGGCTACTATACAGAGGTGTAAAATCCAGTTTCAGGAAGTAAAAGTCATCCCCAGTATTTTGTTCCAATCACCTGGATTTGCTCATTTTCACAATTCTTCAGCCAGGAGGTAGAACTAATTATTGAAATCAGCTGGCTGAGTTCATGGGTGGAAGAAACACATGGCAGGACTTGCTACATGTATGTATGTATGTAATTTTAAAATGTATTGTATGAAAATGAAAATATAATATATAAGTTATTAAAAAAAATTTCTGACCCCTGGATTTTACACCTCTGCTACTATAGTATAAACGAAACTAAACTAAACCCACAGAAGAACGAGCAGCAGTAGTAGGCTATTGTGTAGATATTGTTCTAGACAGTCTCCTTGGTATGAGAACAATAGACAAACAGGTTTAAAAACAACTATGTCAAAAAAGCACGGTACGACAAAGCGTACAAAATCACGGTGGTTCCGAGGTGAACTAGTGCAGTAATCAAGCAGAGCGTCCCTTGGAACAAGTGAAGAGCAGCGACGCACAGCGACAGCAGACCTCTTAGGAGACGAGAGACACCATCGACGAGCTCACTGACAGTTCCAATACTTTCACCGATGAATTGCGTGATTTCTGACGTAGGCCTATTAACTCCAGATGCATCTTCACTTGTCTTGTCCGATTTGCTCTCTCGCTTCCAGGCATAAATAAAAACTTTCCGGAGGCAGTGAAGCAGGTAAACGCAATGGCGGCGAAGAGATACCCGTATATGGATGAAAGATAGGAGAATGAGAGAGATGGAATCTGCCACACCGAGGAGACACCTTTTGAAATGGTCGACCGTTCGAGCTGAATGAGAGACAGAGACGGCTGTTAAAAACTTGAAACTGTAAATTGTAGCTATAGCTACTATATCCTGAATTGCATATCAGTATAGGCCTACTACAATATAGCATGAGTAGGCTAGGCTAAAATAAGGGGAGTGGGTGTTATCCTGCTCTAATTTCAAACCGCATCGCAACCATGCCATTTTTCTTACCATTAATTATAGCAAAGATCAGACCAGCAGTGCCCAGGACCACGCAGTACGTCTCCATTGCGTACCTTTCCCCGTTGTATATGTAGCCTTGGCAACCCGCGTTTCTCGTTCTGGGTTGTCTCTTAACGATTAGCCTATTCCAATCCATCGCTCGCGAAACGAAAACGAAACTACAGAATGCCAAATCAAAGACGGACAGGTTAATATGGAATACTGTCTTTATTATGTAGGCGACCATATTTTCTCACCAAAACACTTCTGAGTAGCAGACATATAGGCCTATTGGCTATCCTCTCGAGACGCACTTTGTGTTCCCCTGACTTTTATTACCTAATGTAGCCTAAATACTCCCTTGACTCAGATTGTGAAATTATGATGTCCATGAAGCCAAAAGAGCGAACTACCGACGTTTTGAAATGTAGGCTATTAATTGATTAATTCACATATAGACATATCGCGCCGTTTCACGATTCAATACGATGCATTAACATCACATAGCCTAATTTGAGGAATGGGTAGCCACAGTAAAAAGTTTCAATGTCCAGTGTTAATTGAACTCTATCAGAGTGGGCTACAAGTCCAATATAACCTACCATATAGGTTACTCCGTAAGAGATTATTTAACACGGAACATTTTCCTGTGTTTAGGCTTGTTCCACCCTTTGAAAGAATGCATTCTGAGACGCTTAAATTGATACCACGTTATTGGTCAACAGTTTGTTTCCAAAGTGCAAATGTAATTATTGATTGGTTTGAAATGATGGGAGGGGAATGTTCGCTGAAAGAAATGATCATAGGCTACGTGGATTGTTTTTAAGGAAGAACAACCCCCCTTTTCCCCTTCTGTGTAGATTATTATCCCCACAGATAACTGCGCATTTATGGAAATGCACACTTTTTAATTATAGCCTATTGATAATCTGAACCGCTGTGCTCTTTTTTTATTGAACATATATCAACGGAAACGCTGCCTCTGAGCACTCATTAATTACAGACAGAAGCACAATGTTTTACTATCCAAACGTTTTACAATACCGTACAGGCTGTTTCTCTACTGTATGGTGAGTTTTACCGCTATTATTTGTGCTCACGTTATGATTTATAGCTTATAAAACACGTCCATTTGAATCGGTTTATATTCAAGAATTGTATCCTGAAGGTTGTGTATATCTCCCTATGCTGCGATTGATAGCATTACGAGTTGGCAATATTGGCAGATGATTCAGTTCGAGACTATTACGTATTTGTCGGCAAAGTCTAGTTTTTTTTTTTTTTTAACCAGAAATGGCCCGAACTGGCGACAAAATATTTTTCGTAAAAAGTAGCCTACTCATAGCTATGGAGCCGATCCTGAGTGTTTTGAGAGATAATTGAACTTATGACTGAATTCCGACTATGAAGAGAGCAACGAATGTGTAAAAAAAAAACAAAAAAAAACAACCCCATCATAGCCCAGTGTTAACCCAGTGGTAAGCCATTGGGACCGTGTTGATTTAACACTAAACATTTTACTGTAGGCTATAGCATACACCTGGGAGTGCTTTCAGTGCTAGGTTTTTTAGTTTCTCGATTAATATAAAAGTTTTTACCTTGAAATGTTTGGTTATTTATTTTTATTATGAGGCTAAAGATTCAGACATTTTGGCATTGGCCATCTGCCTTCACGTGTGAAGTTGCGTCACAATTATGCCTCCTCTTGACAAAGCGTAGATTTTATGAGTGAAATTATTACTGTTTTTGAAATCGTTTCGATGAGTGAAAAGCCGTTTACAAATGTTGAAATAACTGCGCAATCAATTCAATTAGCCTACACAGTAGACACATTTTATGATAAACAAAACAATCAAGATATTAATCAAAATATTAAACGAGAATATTATCTGTCATATTCGTGTTATTTTTTTTTTCTTCATAAATGAGATTATTTCTTCAACTGACTTCTAATTCAGTAATTCAGCTACACCGTCCAAGCTTTTACTTTTTTGGTTCTGTAAAACAGGCGCGCCAGATTTCCAGACATAATAATGAACGAATTCACAAAACAAGAAAATGACCAATCAAACGCCTCTTTGGAAAGTAAATATTATCAAACCAGTGCATGTTCGGGGGGTCATACTGAGGTGAGGCACTACTTGTTTACAAAGTTTTGGCATCAAGGCGAATATGACAATATTTTAAAAGCCTCACAATTTCAAATGACAATAGATAATTCACCTGCGTTCTGCGAAACAGAAGTTCACCACACATCATTTATTTAATAAACAGACATAGGCCCATGATTCTGCGAATTAATTGCTGAAATGGATCATGTGTATATTATGTCAGTGGTTGTTAACCCTTTAATCGCAGCATTATTGCCTATTTTGTATTCAGGCTGGCAGCTACCAAAGCTATCAAAATTTCTCGGAGAGACTATCTGAAAGTCAACGTTCAAGGCACATGGTAATAGGAAAATGTGTTTATGAATGTGCATATGTGTGTGTGCACATAGTTGTATGTAAATGTTTCATTGTGGCTGTCTGCTTTAAGCATCTGTGTTTCCAAATGCTGTTGTGTAAGATTGTCTTCTTTTTATTTGTGGTTTGTAGTTCTTTTAGCCTATATGTTCATTTATAGGTATACCGAGCTTCTATGTGTATGTCAAGCATGTTTACGTGTTGTGTGTAGAAAACATTTCAGTACACATGTATTATCACAAAATTTTTTTAGATATATTTGTGTTTTCCTTGACTTAATTGCTTTGTGTGAAGTTTTAAATTATGTTGGTGCTTACATGTTTACAGCAATGATATCATGGATTATGTACTGGTGCGAGCCCCGCCCCTCCAGCCAGGACTGCCCCGCCCCCGCTTCTCTCTCTACTTGTCCTCCCAGCTGCAGTATGGCATTATTATCATCTACCACCGCCAGTGTGCCATTCTACTGGGTGAGAAAGTGTACAGTAGATATTCCTTCTATTACTGCCCATTAACACTCAAATTAATCCACATGCTGTCTATATATATACAAGCCACAATTCTAAAAAAGTTGGGACAGTATGTAAAATGCACATAAAAGCAGAAAGCAGATTTGTAAATCCTCTTTTACATGTATTTAATTGAAAACAGTACAAATATAATTACAAATTTGATTCCTGCAACACATTCCAAAAAAGTTGGGACAGGAGCAAAAAAAAACCCGGGAAGTTCAAAAAACATTCCACAGGTAAACAGGCTATGCTATCAGGACTGGGTATAAACGTTCTCAAAGACTCTTGATATCTTATTTTCAGGTACTCTTACAAACAATACTATAACTTTTCTGCATTTTAATTGATCTCTATGGGAATTGGGGGGTGGGACTAGATTAAACTGTAAATTACACTGGAATAGTATGGAACCCCTGGTTGGATAAATGGCTATTTACCAATCACTGCTTTATGCTTTTATGTGCATTTTACACACTGTCCCAACTTTTTTGGAATTGGGGTTTGTCTGTATGTATGTGGCAGAGAGGAAGAGAGATATATTGAACACTGATGCAAATGTAAGGATTGACTGACTGACTGCTGATTGGCTGGGCTCTCCTGTACACTAGCGCTACCGTGAGGTGAAATAATAGAGTGGCGTGTATGCTTATAGAACGTAATAATGTAATGCAGTCATGTGTGAGGGTGAGGATGGACCATGGCTCTGCACCAGCTACTTGGGGAGTACAGAGAGGAAATGCGTGCGTGTTTATGACGGTATCGGGCGGCTAAGTGTTACGACCACCGTGCGCTGACTGCTTGCTTTCTGCTTCCAGAGGAGATCCAGCAGACCATAGACAAACTGCTGCGCTCCGTCAATAAGATGAACATTGACCTGGCGGAGTCTGATAGGTGAGAGCCGCTGACATCACAGCACGACTGCTTTCGAACACATTTCACTGCTTTCTCCCAACTGCTGGGTGAGCTTTACTGACTTCGTGAAAGATTATGAAAGATTGAATAAGGTAATACGATAAATGTTTGGAAAGCTAGTAGATACTGGAGGTGCCCAGGTTTTTTTTTTTGCTGTTGCAAGTGGTAATCCAACATTACGTCCTGCTCTCTGTCCACCATGGGCAGTCACTTGTCCAGTCTTCCAACAAGCCTTCCAGGGAGTTCTTCCTTGTCACTGTTGATGTTGGCTTGTTTTATGGGGGTTTAACCTGAGGTACTGCAAAGCATATCGTGACAAATTTTTCCTAAAATGCATATGACTAAAATTGGATTTGATTTGAAAAATGAATTGATTTGAATTGATGTGGATGGAACACTGATAGTAACCTTGTTTGTTTGTCCTGTAGGCCGGCCCTAACTGTTCCTGACAGCCTGTCTATCCTGGAGGGAAGTGAGAGGGCCCTGGACCCCTTCTTTGGAGTGATGGGGTACACCCTACCCAGCCCCAGTACACTATTGCAGGTAGTACACCCTACCCAGCCCCAGTACACTAATGCAGGTAGTACACCCTACCCAGCCCCAGTACACTAATGCCGGTAGTACACCCTACCCAGCCCCAGTACACTAATGCAGGTAGTACACCCTACCCAGCCCCAGTACACTAATGCAGGTAGTACACCCTACCCAGCCCCAGTACACTAATGCAGGTAGTACACCCTACCCAGCCCCAGTACAC